>VZRE01011406.1:15940-31352 GCA_013396775.1 Cephalopterus ornatus
CCCTTCCCTCCCTCTCCTGCACACTTCATCAATTTCTAATATAAAACCCAAACCATTTCCTTATTTTCATCATTTAATTTGGAACTGGATGGGGCTTCTCTCTGTGCCCTCAGAAAGATGAGGGCAGAAAGCTCTTTTATCAAAGCTCTTCAATGAACAAAGCCAGAGCAGAGCAGCATAGGCATAATTAACAAGGAAAAAATGGAGCTTGTGGCTTGATGTTGATGGATACAGAATGTGCCACAAAGGAAACAAAGCTTTGAGAATGCTTTGAACATAAAACCAGTCTCACGGGATGAACAATTCCATGCCAGAGAGTAAGTTCAGGCTAAGATGGATAAGCTCAACTATCATGATGACCAACAACCATACTGCTGCAGCAGTGGAGGATCTAGGTACTAGTTGGACATATTTTGGGGTTGTTTGGGGAGGGAGAAGCCACTTTACTCACTTTTTTCTCCTTTGGCAAGCTCCAGTTGGATTGAGCATTTCTCTTATTGTTAGTTTTATAATGGCTGTGTGTGCCGCAAAGGGATTTGTACATAGTGAAATGGCATTTATTTGTCTGAGCTGTCATCAGCTTCTCTCCGTAGAAGACCCTAAAGACAGGACAGATGTGGTTAGTCCTGACTAACCTGACTAAACAGAGCCTGCTCTGTTTGCATATACAATCACAAACCCACTGTAGCTTAACATGCAGCTGAGCTCAGTGTTATGGGCAGCATATCTGTCTGCCATTTCACTGCTTCTATCCAAATCATGTCATGAAGGATCCAGGAAAGCAAGCTTTTAAAACTTTGTGTCTTCTCCCTGGAAAATTTCTTTTACTGTCTTCACATTTTTGTTTTCCTCTTGTCTTAGAAGATTTTAATATCCAACTCCTGCAAAAATGTGCTTACATATTCTTAACAATATGGTCAAGTTTGGAGTAACTGGTAACAGACTTCCAGCATGTAGAGTGGAAATTATCTTGGACTAGAGTAAACTAAGTTTCTCTCCCGAATAACAGGTCAGACACATGAACATGCAGAACAGAACTAGAGAGTGGGTCACCAGTCCTGCACTATGGTAGTCCTAGCAGGAACAGTGAGGGTTACTACAGAAACCTCAAACTCCTGCATTTTTGAGATTAGTGACAAGATTTAAGCAACAAAATGAAAAGGGATTAGATCTCATCCCTGCATCTATATAGAGCTTGAATATAGGGTTGTTTCTTACCTGTTGTGAAAAGTGAGGGATTCAGTCAACTTACACTGCCTCATCATTGGTGTCAATTTTATATGAATAAACTGCCTGGGTCAAGTCAGCAAAACAAACAATGACGCGACAAACAATTACATGGCAATAATTCTGTTCCCATCTTTATGGATAAAAACATTTAATTACAGAGCAAGCTGCTTGAAGGGCATGTATGGACAGTCAGAAGTGGTTGTGTTACTGATCCTTCATGAGTTACTACTATTCAGTGGGTATTTTTCATTGGTTGTGTACCTGTTTTTTGTTTAGAGTGAAAAGAAACTAATATTAATTGATGGATTCATAGCTGCCATATCTTAGGCCAATATATTTAATTCTCAATTTCATGAACTAAAAATGTACAAGTTAAAGCAGTAACAGGGTATGTCATGGAACTTATTCTGTTTCTGAATGCTTACAAAACAGGATAAACTTTCAAGACAAATTATTGTTCATCTGGAAGATAATTTTTTCACAGTGTTGAAAAAAATAATCAACTTCTTTAAATAGAGCCAGCATTAAAATAATTACATTTGTTGGTTTATGTGTATGTTTACAGATTACACATATGGTAGAACTCCTTTTTGTTAATACCAGACTTGAATTCCGATTAAAACTCTGAGAGCGGTCTATGCAGGGCTTGCAAATTCATTAAAGTTTAGAAATTTTCATTCTGGCCTTAATGATGTAACAGTGCTTCTTCCTGCTTTCTTAAGTGCCTTTAGGCTTCTCATCTACTGTAAATATTTGTGAAACATAAGCTTGTTTTTAAAAGTATCTATTGTCAGCTAGCTTGCAGTTGCAAATCTGACAATCTGTTTTCTTTTGCTGTGTCTCTTCTTTTCCAATTCCCACCAAAAATTTCTGAAAAATTTCATAATGACTTTCCTAGTGTTTATTTATCATTTTTGAGAATCAATGCAAATCGTATGTTTCAATGAGGTTGTGTGACAGTATGCTCTTCCTTTATACAAAATTACATAATTTTCAGTTCCAGCGCATTTCCACAAATAATGCTTTACTTAAATCTGCATATATTTTTTTTTCTCTCCTCTGTATTGTAATAGTTCTATTATGAGGAATATTTGGAAAATCTAAGTCAGGACTGTGGGATGGGAGGAAAAAAAAATAGGAGATATTGTCTGTCTAGTCATAGCTACGGTGCAAGCCATGAAATGGGAACTCTTTCATTTTTTTCTTTGCATACCTCTGACCTGGGAAGATGACTGCCTCTGGGGGAACGAGATAATTTAATTTCCATTCATGTCAACTTTCATTTCTCTGCAAAGAGGCAACAGATACATTTCAGATTCTGAGGGATCACTTATTTTGCTTTGGCAACGTAGCATATCTCTGTCACGGGACTTAGGTTAGACCACCTGGCTTCTTTTGCTTCAGACCCTTGGGTGAGCCTGCAACCAAATGTAACTTAAAAGATCTTACCTAGTACACTGTCCAGTTACCCAATTAGTTCTTATTTTGATTCTTTCCTGAATAAAATAATGTAGCGAAATACCTCAGGAAGGGAGAGGACCAGAGGAAAGTTGGGCAGAATATAAAAGGAGTGGGAGTAACAGTTTGGGTTTTTTATCTTGTAGTCCATGTGCAAAGGAAAGGTTAAATAATTACTTATCGTCAAGGCTGGTGTTCAATAACTGGAAGCTATTCGGAAGTGTTGTATGCTCAACATGATCCTAGCAGAAATTACATTGAAATTCCTTAGGCAAATTACAATAACTTCATTACTGTTTAGAGGGCTTTTAAAAAAAGCATTTGTGAAATCAGTAAACCTTGATAAATTTAGAGTACTTGTCTTCTCAGATGAATTGTTAGATTCCTAGAATGAATTTTAGTATTTTTGTTAATGTTCATAGCTCCCTCTTCTATAATTTGAAACTGTGCCATTATGTCTTCCCTCAGTCAATACATTTTTTCTATGTAGAGAGGCAGTCTGAATTGAATTCAATAACAAACATGCCATTGTCTGCATCAGTATGTGACTTACAGATTGTCCCAAATCTAAAACGTGTAAATGAGTTGTATATCTAGAAACACTGCTGTCTCTCCTCAATGAAAGCACTGTTGCTCATCAGGCAAGTCACATTTACTTAACTACCGCATACTCCTACATGTCACTGCAATCAAGTGGTTCTGAGTACATGAAGAAAGCATCCTCCATATGGGTCAATAAAAAAGATGGCTATCTTTATGCTAAAGCATAAAGCACTGTTCCCCCTAGCAGCTGAGATTCTCCTGACTGTAATCTATGGATACTATTGGGTCAGTAGGACTCCAGTATTCAGGTGTAATGGAGCACTGGTGGGCATATTGGTTCCTTTTCATGTATCTCACTCTAGAAAACAATGAAGTGGGCCATTTGGAACAACAGCCAAACTCTAGTTATGGAAGTAAATGCAGCTCTTTCATTGTCTTAGCTTTCCATACCTTCTAACTCTTGAACAGGCTTTTGCTCTTACAGAAAATTCTAAACTGTTGTCAGTGTGCAGCTTTATCCTGGATGAAGGTTTCATCCTTCCTGAGTGTGATCTAATCTAATGTAACCTTAATGCTATACTGACAGTAGGAGGCTGGGGTGCACCTGTGGGGGTTTTTTGTTTTGTTTTGTCTGGATTTCATTCCCTTCTCACCCTAAGACACCTCCCCCTTCCCCCCCACTCCTCCCTGCAATTCCCTGGGAGTGTCTTGCATGGTAAATTCCGTAATAGAATTCAGAAAATACATATACAATATTTTATTAAAATGCTGCTGGAGACCTATAGCTGCCCTCAGGCATAATGCAAACATACAGATGTATTAGCGATCAGTGAGGAAGCAATAACTTGCTGAGTTTGGAATGCACAAACATGCTGAGATCAGGTGTTCAAAGCATTGTGTACCACTCCAGTTTCTGGCTGTACATAAACAAACTTGCTCTCTGTAATCATGTGTTTGAAAGCTTAATGGTAAACTTCAGAACTGGAACTTCTTGTCCATATTCACACTGAAGTTCATGCTGTAAATCATTGTGGGCGTAGCACTTTTCTGTTATTTGGAAAAGAGGATGATGTGATCAGAAAACTCTTCTTTGTACTGGAAAGATGCTCCTCTCAAAGCTCTTGTCCTAGATTTATTTGGCTTTTGGTTTGAGTTAATAACTTTTACTCCAGCAATGGTAAGCCAGTATTACTCAGCATTTCTCCTCTACAGGCAGAGCACCCATAAAAGGTGACTTAAATTTCCTTTGTGTAATATAGGTCACAAAATTCTGTGAAACTTTGCTTTAGGGTTGCCACATAGAATGACAGGGACACAAATAAATGTAAGCAGAGTGTTGTCTTGACCTGTAGTCCCTCAGAAAGGGTATATATATTATTAGGGCTTACAATACTGAAATTGGTTTCATGTTTATTTGATTATACAATAATATAATGAAAAGATCAGGTGTTTTAGTAGCTCAGAGGAATGTAGAAAGAGGATATATGAGTGGCATTTTGCTTTTGCTTAAGTAATTACTAAGTACTTACTGAAGTTATGTTTGATCTGTTTTGGTACCATCGCAATCATGAAGAGGAACTAGACTTGTTATATAATTAATTTTTTAATAAATATAAAACTATAAGGCAAATAATTATTTGGTAAAAAATATGTTTTGGTGAAAGCAGACAATGAGATACTAAGTACTCTGTCAGATTTTATAGCATGCAGAGGGCATCTAGTTTCACTGACATTTTGAATTTTTGTTCTTAGACAGGAACCTTTAAGCCTGGAAACAAATATGGTCATTTTTTTAAAAATTGCATATCTTTTCATGATGGTATTTAAAAATTAAAAGCATGGAAGCAATAGAAATAAGGTTTGAGATAAACTGATCTAGTCTTGCAAAAGTATTAGTCATGGGACACTTCTGTTTGTCATTTGATCATCATACCTTAAATTATTGAGGTCTTAGACTCATTGCAAAAAGGTGGGAATTCCCTCTTTCCCCTTCCCCCCACTTCTTTCAAAAGAAGATGTCTTGCTGAAATACCACTTGCAGCAGGAGGTCAGAAGTACTCTGTATAAATCCTCTGTATTCATCTATGTGTTGGGAAATGCAAGGCAGGAGCACAAAATTTTTCAGTTCTGGCCAAGCATGCACAACACCGTTGAAGATTACATATTCAGGTGTGGAATCTGCAATAAAGGGAAAAACAAACGCAGAAGTAAAACCACATGAGACCAGGCTGTCTGTGCTCCAAGGCTGGCAGAAAGATAACTGAGTCAACCAAGCAAGGTGCCTTTTAAGTAGTGGGCAGCCATCCAGTTAGATATGTTCTACATCAGTTGAAATATCATACTTTTATGGGATACAAAATTGCAAGACAATTCCCAAGGTAATGATGGAATGCATCATAGCTGAGAAATGACATGTTAAAAAAAAGTTTCTTTGAATTCTGCTCAAGTACACATCAGTCCTTTTGTCAGCTCAGGTGGAAGGATGGTGTTATGATTTTGGTCTTAAGATACCACATACCCTTCTTTCAATCACTGTTCATGAATTCAGCATATTAAAAGCAACTAACTTGGACAGGTCCACTTGCTAGTTTAGCTATGTGGAGGAAATGGTATGTGCTCTGGAGGAGTTAAGGGTTGATGCAGGTCCCCCCCGCTGGTAGGGGTGGAGTGAAAGGACTACAGAACTTGATGTGCTCCTGTGAGCAGAGTTCATAGCCATCCTGCTGGCTTTGCAGAAATTTTGGTTGGTGAGTGGTATCCTAGACAGCCTTGGTTCTGCCCAGGTAGTCTTCCTCCCATTTTTATTTAACTTTCCTGTTTTAACCCCCTGAAGAAACAGTTTCGTTTAGAAGTTTTTGCAGTGCACATACTTGATTTGCTTTAAGTAATTATTCTTCTGTCTATTTTACCCCTAAAAGAAAACTATTCAGCTACAGCTCATTAGTGTAGCTGTAGCATGTCAGTGAATTTATTTTGTAGATATGCATGTGTTTGTCTACAGCATTAACTGCATAGTCATAAAGCAAATGTGTTGAAAATGTAACTGGAGACGGACTTCTTAAATAGATTTGAGTTTTCTTATACAGAAAAAAAAAATTAAATTTCAGCAATCTGTAGTGTGGGGAGGAACTTTGAGCCATGCAAAGAAAAATCTCACTATGACCGTAAAGGATCGTGTCTTATAACAAAGAGCCTTCCCAGAACATTTCCTCCTGTGAACTGCTCTCGAGATCTAACAGTGTTTCCGGCTGATTGCCTCTTTCATTCCTGCTTGTCAATGACAATTGAAGGACTGCAGCTTAACTCAGCAAAGAGGGAATTACCCCTCCTGAGCACAGTATACTTTAATCATGTGCTTCACGTATCTTATCCCTTCCAGCAGTTGTAGGTTGGCTTACATTTTGATGAAGCTACGTGTATTTTGAGAAAGCACACAGATAAGTTTCAATTACCTAGAGAAACTTCTGCAAGTAAACATATATTTGAATGGGAGGTCCTTGAAGGTGATGTTTATTTCTATGTTGTTATTGCTTTATAGACATTTGTAAATGAACAAACAGTGATGTGACAGTGATGTAGAATTTGTAATGTTCAGTCTGCCTCTGTGACAGCCAAGCACAGAGGTGGATACTTGGGGGAGAAGAGTAGTGATGTCAGTAGATGCTTTTTAAATTGAGAAATGAGGAATTAGGCAATGCGACTTTTATAAGTGTCCTCTCTAATGCTAGTATTACAATGTGTTCACTTATGATCTGACTACATGACTTTTAAATACCAAAAAATGCATTAGTTCTCAAGACAGTTGCTGAGCATAGACTTTCAGGGTGTAGATCTGTGAACATATCGACTATGCTATTCTCTGCAAATAGGAAGGCAGCAAAGAAAACAGCTACGCAATGGATCCTGGGCAGACTGAGTAACCACCTTAAATGAACTTGAAATGAGACTTCTTTTAAATGGGAAGTATTGCTTGTTGTCTTTTGTCTTGTTCCTATCAATACAAAGGTGTCTGGAATGGCTTTGCCCATACCTGTTTGAAGTCATGGGGTGTTTAGAGGAAGGTCGTGTTCTAGGGTGGGGGGTTTTTTTGATTGTTTGGGGTTTTTTTGTTTGTTTGGTTGTTGGTTGGTTTGTGGGGTTTTTTGTGTCATAGGCTTTCAATTACTGGAAAATATTGGGACTTTCCAGTCTATCCCATTGAACAAGGCAGATGTGATTCTTGCCTGTTTTCATCCATTTGGAAATAAATCTCATGAGACATGTTTGCTGCAAAGTAGGGATTTTAGACATGGAGAACATGAGCTTACATATATTTTCACATACTAATGTGTCAGCTCTTATATTCTCTCAGTGGTTTTCATCACCAGGGATTTGATAATATACTGAAGCCTTCCTTCATCACTGTATTTTTGTTTTCCTCTATGCTTGCACAGTAAGCCTTCTCAATTATGCTTTTACAGTTAACCTTATCAGCAGTAATGGACACATAAAACCTGATTTTTAGAACTTATACTTTGGGTTTTGCAGCTGTTACCAGGTCTGTTGACCATTCTTTCTAATACAAAAGCAATAGCTGTGAAGTTAAATAAGTTAATTGTGAGATGTTCTCAAATATATAGACTGTAACCACCTGTGTGGCTAATTGCTGAGAGAAGTTAAAAACTACCATAAGTAATAAAAGTCACACTTTGCCACAGCTGAGATCTTTTTCATTTCACTTGATTTTTCAGATCTGAGTGCTTGTGCCTTTTCTGTTTCTGTTTAACCACCAAAAGGATAGCAAATGCCTGGATTGGGTCATCCAGTTAAGGTGGATGAGTGCATTATTGCAGGCTTTTTTCAGTGGGAAAGAAAAATGAGGTATAGCAGGTGGTGTAGTGTGGCATATGTGTGCACTACAGAGAGGTCTTTGTTGATAAAAGGTAGCCAGTAACAGGTTTCTGAAAAATTTAGTGGAACTGACTTTAAAAAGAGATTCATGAGGTATGCTGCAATTTCTTCTCAATGTCACAAGCGTGGTTTACTCATTATTCTGAAGTTGTGTCAAGATTGTGTAGAAGGGGCGCTCACTTTTCCCCTGTCCCTCTCACAGTATCTAGATGGAGTTAAAAGCTGAATGACTTGAGCTTAATTGTAACTTGAAATCTAAAGAAAGATGCACCATTATGTTCTCTGACAACTCCTAAAGAGTCCTGTGGTTCTTGGAGCTAGGAGCAGGGTAGCTGGTTTTCACTGACCGCTTCATTTGAATTCCTGAGCTAAGCCTGGGAACCAAATAAACAGTTGAAGCTGGTTTTTATGTTTTTAACACCTGATACATATGTCCTACTTTTCTCCTCAAGGGTAATGACTGCTTCTTATTTACTGCTTAGGAGTGGATAATTAATTAACAGGGGTGAGAATGTGCACGCTTGACTAGACACTCAAAAATCACATAGGCGATTCCTGGGTTTGAATAACATTTTTTTAGTGTCATAAAACAGCCTTGAACTGGAAAAGTTCTATTGTCGAAAGTATGTGCTAAAAGTTTTATGTCTATGCCATAATTTATTTTTATTACAAATAGGGCTTTTCTTGCTCTGTTAAGAACGATATTGAATCTCTACCAGTAAAAGAAGATAAAATCTTTGCCGTAGTTATTGATGGCACATTATTGCGTAGTATCAGTGTTTTTTCATGAACTGTCCTAGTAACCAGTTTAGGTGCATAGAGATAGGTACATGAATAGGATTGAAGCGACTTTTGCTTAACTAAATCTTGTGGGATGATCTTGGTGGAGCATATGACTATTTAGACAGGTGGTCAGAGCCATCAGTTTGCCATGTGATGTTCCTTTTACACTTAAAAGAAGTTAATGATTTTATATTTAAAGTGTGTATACTAGAGCATCTGTTGCTTACCAGCAGAATTGTCTTCTTCATTTATAAGAAAAATACATTATGATTGAAGACTTTCTTACTTTATTCAGTAGAATGGTGACATTTAACTTGAAAGCTATAGTACAGGAAATCAATGGAGGGTCTTTCTGTAGGGGTGAACCTCCTTATCCTGAGCGTATTCACAAGCTACTGATAGTTGCTAATTAATATCCAAGGCACAGGAAGTCATGTGTGGCTGAAGACTAGAGTTCCACCAGAATGCTCTGAATGTTGGTTTTAGTTAATTAAGCATGGTAAAATGTTGGTTTTAAAGCTCATTGTTCTTGCATGATCATGTTTCATGGTTGGACTCTCTAGACATTCTCTAGAGGGCTATATACTGAGAGCTTGTCTGTGACACTTCTCTGGCTGTGTGTTTCCAAAGGCTGTTTGAGCATGCACAAAAAAGCTGGGGTGAGCTTGCAGGGCAGTAGGTCAAGCAACGTCAGTCATGGACTTCTGATGGGAGAGTGCTCTGAGTTCGTGTCAGGTTCCAAAAAGATCCATTGCAGATGTTGCAATGCTGTTTATGACATAATATTTCTTCCCAACACAGATCACTGAAAGTTGCCATCAGTAAGTGTATGTGTGGGGAATGTTTGCATGTGAGATTTCATGAGGGAGGCAAGTCAACCATCACATGCTGGAGGAACTTGGCCAAGTAATATATATAAAACTGCACTATGTCTCGGTGCTATCCCAAGAGGACCTGCATGCAGATGTTATTGGGGCATTTGCAAAATGAAATCCCATCGAAGAGAACTAAATCAAAGCTGGGACTGCTGAGACGTGAAGCTCCAGTTCTTTGTGGCACGGTTTCCTCAAGCAGTTTTTATAAACACTTCCTAAACCTTTTATGAGCTATGAAAACAGTTGGGGAAGCTGTGGAGCCACAGAGAGGTCACATGCTAAGTACATTGCTGGAAAATGTTCAGTAAAGTTTGAGAACCAGTAAGTCACTGACAACACTATGGACATCTGACAAACCTCCCTGCATTGCCTTCTGCTTAACTATTTTAATTAAGACTTATCTGTTGGTATTTATTTCTCTGAAAAAAATGCTCTACTCACTAGACACTTATCTTAATTCCATGTTCTTTTACTTTGAAACCATAAATTGTCCAGAATGAGAAGGTGAAAATTGGTGGGTTTCTGCCTGTGCCAGTGTATGGTCTAGATTACGGAAGTATGGTTTATGAATAAATAAAATTCTTTTAGAAAGTGTTATTTCTTCTTGGATTTATGTTTATAATTTCTGTACATGCCAACAGCTTAAATTGTGGTCTCGCACTCTTCAAGTTTCTGGAGATTCTGCTGACTTCCTTTGGGTTGTCTGAGAATATTCTTTGATGTGACTGTACAGAATTTATTCAGTGTGCCGAAGCCTTCTCTGTGTTTAGGTTTTGCTAGTTTTCTCTGCCGAACAGGTGTCTTCTACTAGACATCTCACTGATTGTCTGCCCATATTGGACAGATCCATTTCACTGAACTATGGACAAATCTGTACTCTCTGACAAGACCACAGTGCTTGGAAGCTTCCAGTTCACTCTCTTTCTGCAGTTTGTCTGTACAGGTAATCTTGGCAAACCAAGTCAGCTCACCCAGAGTAAGCTGAATTCAGTGTTAGTTTACATGGCGCGCTTTATTTTAATAGGGAATAAGCTAAAAGTATCCAAGAGCTAAGTACTAAACTGAGACAACAAAGTGCTCATTTGCCTTGCTTTCTTGAAGAAATAAGGCTTTAAAATGGTGGTAAGTAAACTAAATGATAAATCAGCAGATGTTGGCAGTTTCAGGAGCAGCAACTGTTATCTGTATGTTAGGAATGCTTTATATTCATTAACAAAGTTTATACCATAAAGCTGTGTGGTTAGCCATCACTTTCTCCTCTAATTTTTGGCCTTACTGCAGAAGCAGTGATGTTAGCTGTGGCCTTTCTTCACCTATAAAAGAAGGGGAAAGCTGGAGGAGGGTGAGTAACTGTCTTTTGGAGTGATGTCAAGGGAGACTTAATCATCTTCAGATTGGTGACTGTTATGTCAGTCTGTTAGTAATTAGGACAGACCCCACTTGCCATGCAGGATAACTTTGGAGTGCCTGCTTCCCACCCCTAAGGAGAGCCAGCATGGGGCCCAACTGATGCACAGCTACTCTTCTAGATCTTTCTCTGAAGTTCAGATCACAATAAAGAAAATATTTGGGAAGGCGAGGGGGAAGAGCCCACCCCTGTAACATCTCTGCGAAGCAAAAATGCTGTGAAAGAGCTATGTGCAGCTATTTAGGAAGTCATATATTTTAGATGACTTGGTCTCAATATTAAGCTCAAACAATACTGAAATTTTCACTAAGTGATTTCTGAAAGAGCCCTGTCCTCCTAAGCAGAAAGACAAATATGCAACAAACTGGGTAGAGTGTCTCAATTTTCTTTCATGCATAATACCTATATTTTTCTTTGATTATTCTCAAGTAATGTGTGAGAAAGAAGAAGGGATATTTGGTTAAATACTCATAATTCCTTTGCTCCCTGTATGCTTCCTTTATTCATTTTCCAGTTACTGTTGTCCTGGAGACTTTTGCTCACTCAACGAGCAGCAAATGCCACGTACTGAAACAAACACAAGCATATTTATGATATCCCTCTGACTTTCTCCAAGATGTTCGGGCTTTGTCTCAACTCTTGCCTATTGGAGAAACTCATAAATCAAAGGAAATAAGATACTCAGTGGAACCTTGCTGAGTGTCTGGAAATCTCTAGGTGAATGCATGTGGGACTGAGGCACTTGGGAAACAAATTTTTGAGGCTGTGACTGTTGAACTGAAACTGAACATTGAAGGTGAGCATTCACACTTAACTCTGATGTCAGTGTTTAGTATCTCAGTAGCACCAGAGCTTTCCAAATCATACCTTTTGAGCCATTAGGCACCACCAATACAAACTTCTAAGAGGCCAGCAATGCTTCAGCAAAAGTCAATGGGAGGAAGGATCTGCAATCCACATTTTTCTGTGCAATTAATAGGTATTGGCACAAATACACAATTTAGAGAGTTTAGAGAGTTCTGTAATTCTAACCAAGGAGGTTATGCACCTAATTACTTCTGAGATCAGTGGGGGATTATGTATCCATATTCTCAAATGCTTTTTGAGGATCTGAAAAGATCCCTTCCTGTATCTATGGGTATCTTACTGTTTTTTTGAAAGTCTTTGAATTAAGTTGCTAAAACTGTATAGAAGGCTTGTGGGGGCTCTCACAACTATTTTTGGGCTGTATCTCCTGCCACACCCACAGGAGTCTTACAGTTTGAATGTGTTTCCACTGCTTTTGCAAGTATGAGGAGCAAGAAGAAAATGAGTGAATCCTGTAGTGTCAGAAACCACCCCTGGCAAGTCTTACTCTTCTCTAGAGCCAAATAAAATTAAAATCATACACAAGTCTGTGTATATCTATAAACAGCTTGGCTGCTTGGATCCCACCATGCAGGGAGAGGCAGGAAGCTGACAAACATGACAATGATTTAGTGAGGATGGAGTTGTTCACTTTTAGGATGGAGGGTAAAGGGGAAGTTAAAAACTACAATTTGAACACTTCTCAAATTTAACCTAAACTGAGGCTTGAACACACTCCCATTGACGTCAGTGAGTGTTTTATCATTGGCTTCCTGGGGAGCAGGATAGTGTCTCCTGTGTAAACAGGAGAAATCTGGAGGCTTTTTCCCCATCTCTCTTTATGAGTTTTATTTGTGGTCCTTACCATAGCAGTCTGAGCACCTATATCACTGGGACTGGAGACGTTCCTGTGCTGTGCCTGTGAGTCGGATGTGGTGGTCTGCCACTTCAGAGGATGTGAAGCGAGGCACAGGAAGTTTGTGATCCTGTCTCCAGTAGATTGCACAGGAGGAGTCTGGCTGGCTCTGCTTGCCTTTCTGCAAATTGGAATTGGCAGACCACTGTAGTTATCCTCAGTAGAATTTAAATGTGAAAGCTGAACTCGGAGGTGAGAAGCCCTGAGTATTTTCTGCGGTAAACTCTGGACTGTTTGCTTCGTTGCTTAACTGTTGACTTCATCGCTTAAGGAACTCAAAGTTTCTACTCACTCCAGCAGAAGAAGGATTTCTCCCCAAAGGTTTTATTCAAAGCCCATTGAAAGAGATTTTTGGTCTGCTCAGTTAAATTTGGGTCCAATTGAAAAGTAGTCTGTCCTTTGAATTCTCTTTGAGGTATCTAATTAAGGCAACTGAAACCTAGTGGATTGGATAGTGGAGTGAGAATTGGAAGACCTTGGCTTTGATTTTAGATTATGCTGCCTGTTCTAGACCTGTAAAGAAGCTAAATTCAATTTGGTTTACCTCCTGTAAACACTGTGTCAACCTTATTGCACCATATGTTGTTTTGATGGCATTTCCTTTCTCCCTAATAATTTATTTTTGCTGTGATCTCAGTAGGAAAGTGCACTTGGCTCTTTTCAAGCTCAAATCTTTATGAAGCATTTAGCAAGACTAGAAGGCCTAATCTCAACTCACAGATGTTTCACAGAAATTAATAGTTTTAGGTGTTCTGTGGAGTTCCAAATTGTAAGAGACAAAGCCATAGTGTGAATATTTCAGCATCTCCTGCTTTCCCTAAAGTCAACAATAATACAAGGGGCAGTCTTTTTTGTGACTTTTCATACTTTGACTTCTGGGGGACACTAGTAATTCAGGAAGGACATTGAGGTACTGGAACAGGTCCAGAGAAGAGCAACGAGGCTGGTGAAGGGACTTGAACACAAGTCCTATGAGGAGAGGCTGAGGGAGCTGGGGTTGTTTAGCCTGGAGAAGAGGAGGCTCAGGGGAGACCTCATCGCTCTCTACAACTCCCTGAAATGAGGTTGTAGCCAAGTGGGCATCGGTCTCTTCTCCCAGGTAACCAGCAGTAGGACGAAGTCACGATCTTAAGCTGTGCCAGGGGAAGTTTAGGTTGGATATTAGGAGGAAATTTTTTACAGAGAGAGTAATCAGACATTGGAATGGGCTGCCCAGGGAAGTGGTGGATTCTCCATCCCTGGAGGTTTTTAAGATGAGACTGGATGTGCCACTTAGTGCCACAGTCTAGTAGCCACAGCAGTGTTGGATCAAGGGTTGGACTTGATGATCTTGGACGTCTTTTCCAACCTGGTTGATTTTATGATTCGATGAACTCACAAAAACTTGAAAATTGCCAGAAAAGATGAACAAACTACTTTGATGTTTGGTGGGGGTTGGAGGATGAAGAGGGAGATTTCATTTGGTCGCTAGATGAGAAATCTTTATCCTAATTGTTTGTATGAGCTAGAGGGTCTATAATTGTTTATTTGTTTGCTACATTTAATACCTTGGAAAGCATTGTGACAAAACCTAGTGTCCATTTAATGTATGCTTGACTAGAGTGCCTAAATGACAGTACTTTGTAGCTTCTTTGTGTATATCTTGATGTGAAATATTTATGATCTTTACTTACAGCTCCTTGTTATTTGGTGTCCCAGACTTGTAATTCAATTTATCTGTGTCTGCATCATAAAGTACTACTCACCACTGTTCAGTTCTTGTTGGCCAGTTTTATTTTAGCCGGGGAATGTCACTGTGAATAGCCTTTGCCAAACCCCGGTAGCTGCAGAGAAGTTGCTTGGGTCAGTTGAAGGGTTCTCTGGTATAACCTTGGTGGTGTTTTTTTTCGTGTACCTGAGGTGGTTCTGGTTGTTTTGTTTGTTTTTCCTGGGAAATAAAAGTATTTTAAAGTGGTACAGCTGATATTTTTAGCTACTTGGCTTTTTTTCAGTAAGAAATGGGTGGAGAATGGAGGCCTTATAAATTCATTGCCCTTTTATATGGGCTTTGAATGCTTTATAGTCCACATGGGACAGTAAAAAGTGTAAAGGTATCAGGTTAGTAAAAAGCATTAAGACAAAATATCCAGTTGCTGTCCAGCCCCACCAGGAAGGAAATATTGTGACTTTTCATCTGAATGTGAGATTTTCAGCTACTATAGTTTAGCAAGAATGTGATACTTACTTTTTTACAAACACTTATGTGTTTTAAAAAAAAAATAATTCAGTACAAGTGTAATTTATAAATTACTTTGAATCATCAAACAACAGACACTTTTTCTTTTCCCAATGCAGTTATTGATTTTGATTTTACCAGGGAACTCTTTAGTTGATTCCTCTAAATCTCTTTTTTCTTTTTTTTTTTTTTAACCAGGGGGCAGCCTCAACTATCCTAACATTGATTTTTTTTTTTTTTTTTGGATT
>VZRE01011406.1:31442-115782 GCA_013396775.1 Cephalopterus ornatus
TTTTTTTTTTTTTTTTTTGTGTTTTTTTTTCTTTAAATTTTTTTTTTTTTTTTTTTTTTTTTAACCAGGGGGCAGCCTCAACTATCCTAACATTGATTTTTTTTTTTTTTTTGGTAATATGTTGGCCAATTAATGTCTTAATTGAAAAAAAGACAGTATGCAGAATTCATCTGTTTTTTAGATTATATGAACATAATTCATAACATATGCTGAATTCATAAGTTATGAGTGAACTCTTTCAACTCTTGAAAGCATTTGACACTTAAATTAACAGTGTCTCCAGTAAAATCCTGCTTTACCCACAGTATTAGATGCTGTGCTTACAAAACTCATACTCCATTTTAGACAGGCATACCATCTGTGGTCTAATCTAGGTGGAGTAACTTTTAAAATAAGAATTAGTCTTTTAATGTGGACTTTAATTACATGAAAGGAAAAATATCTGTATATTTGTCCATATTCCTGAAGTAAAGGAATTTTCTCCATGTTCTGACGCTGATAGCTTATTTACTGAGAGTTGAAATATTTCCACCAAAATTAGTAGATCTGCCTCGGTATGTGAGACTCAAACTGGACTTTAATAGTTAAATTCAGATGTTTCATCCTAAACCAGAGGATACTTTTAAAAAGTAATTTATTTGAGTTATGTATGGTAAGGTAAGGCTCAAGTGCTACCTTTCTATGCAAAGTTAAAATCGTTTTGTGTCATAAATGTCAGTTGAGCTGAAACACACTTTTTTGAGGAGTAATTTTTCCCAAAATAAACATGCAAAAAATGATGAAATGTATGTGTAAACAACTTTTCCTCAAGCTTGATCAAACACTAAACACTCACTATCCAAATCCTAAGTGAAGTGAAATGCTGTCATTGCCATCTGTAGCTTCACAAGGAATAGAAGAGGTGTTCAAAAGGAACAGAAGAGAAGGAATTCCCCAGCAGAAGGTGGCTGGTTCCTGAAAAATGCTTCAGAAAGATGAGCAGTCAGATAAAATGAAGAAAACTTGCAAAGGCACTGGGTACAGATGTTCATGGTGTTGATTATATATTGTTTGTAGTTCTTGTTCCCTGCCTTTGAGACTGTTAGTGAGAGCTGGTCTCTTGAAAGCTCTATCTATCACTACGAACACTCAAGGGTAAATCTCGCTATAACTAGGAAGGAAATTCTGCAGATGAATGTTTTGGCTGAATGCCTTATGAAGAAGGCATTAGCTGAAATATTAGTCTATAGAACTTCCTTTCCTCAGCTGTGTTCAACCTGTTAAAATCCCTGCTCAGAAAATATCCAGCCCATGATTTGCTGAAATCAGATCTGGAAACCTGGTAGTTCTGACTGACTTAGAGGGTAGAAAGCTTTAAAGACTTGAGGTAAATGGAGGATCATGTTGACTAAGCAAAAGTAGTTTTCCACAGTGAAGAGCAAATTTGGATTATTTAAAGGAAGCCAGAGGCAGTTAAAAAAAAAGAAGTGTTTTAAAAACATACTGTGAAAGGAACAACTGAAGACTGACCCAGTCATAAGACAAAACCTAGGAATAATGGACTAATTTACTATTTAGGTGTTTACTTGCTAACTTTGCTTCATTTAACTTTGTTGATACTTAACGCAAAACTTCAGAAAACAAAATGCTACAAAATTTCTGTGAAAATGTTGTGACACTGTAAGACTTTTTTGGTTTTCTCCCCAGAGAGAAAAGTTTATGAAATAGCATGTGAATAGAATCATAGTGATCCTGGGGACTATTCCTTGCTTCCAGCTATGACAGTGTGCATCATTACTGTTCTTATCATTTGGTTTGGTTCAGAGAAAGGAATTAGAGATATAAATGATTGCTGGTTTAAACTTCAGCGTTCAACTGCAAGGATTTTCCTTAACTGTAGGAGAAATTATTAGTAAGAAATGTTTTTCAAAGGAGCCTCTCATTCTATGTCTGTAACAACACATACCTCCTCAGTACTTCCTGTATGGTATTTAGCCCAAGCCTCCTCCCCATTATCCGTTAATAGCTTATCTTTATATCCAGTGAATATCAAGCTGATTATTTTACTGCCCATTCATTCTGAAAGATAAAGGACAAAGGAAAAGGAAGAAAAAAACCCCACAAAACCAACCAGTAGGAAAAAAAAAATCTCCTACCAGAACTGTGGTTACAAGAATATTTGCAAAAGTCTTAATAACTGCACTGACATAAAGCATTCTCTCTGCACTCACTGCAGGTGCAGTATTCCAGCTCCCTGGAGAAGCTTGTCTTTAAGTCATTTCTCCTTGAGTCTTTCCACTCAAGTGAGAGGTGGGAGGCACAGATTGAAAGTGTTTTCCCCTAAGATTCCCCCCCAAATGTACCAAAAATGTTATGTCTTCAGGTTTGTCAGATGTTTTCCTTGGGCCTTTCCTTAGAAAGTTTACCGTAAGGTAGGACACCTGTTGCTATGTAGAATAGCAATATATCAGAAAGTACACAAAGTTTAATGGAAAGAGGAAGGAAATGAAGGAAGATTTGTTCTGTCATCTTGGATAATTGATGGAGTAGTCAGTTGATTTTTCCCTGTAGAAACAGAGCTTTCTGTATGAGAAGGGACCATTTGTCCCTATACACTCTGACCTTCTAAACTTCCTCTACTAAGTGAACATCACCAATTCTTGGTACTTTCCTGTGGAGCTCCTATTTTCTTTCCTTTTTTTTCATCTTCCCACCCACCTTGCATACCAGAAAGTAATGAACTCTTCTTGCTTCTAATAAATGAGATGGGCATGGAAGAACTGGTAAAAAAGATTAGTAGATGATACAAAAATTCAGAGTTTTTGTGATGACTTGTTAAGGACCACTTTTTTCCCCCAATTATTCCATGTATACCACTACAGTAGTCCATTTAGGAGAGGATATTTACATGAATTTTCATGCCTTTCCTCCTTTAATGATAATATAGAACTTCAGAAAAACTTTCTTTTGCTTTAATAAGAGTTGCTGCTTTGTTTGCAGAGGCTTAACTTAAACAGTGTCAGAAATGAATGGAGAAAGATAGGACAGAAAATTTCGTGTATCCTTTGGCCACTGCAGACATGAGACAATAAAAAGATGCTTAATAATTAATCCACTGAATTGCCAGTTTCACCCTGGACATGGCCCATCTTTACTTCATATTTTTAAGCTGGTTTTTGTTGTTTTTTTCCAATAAATAATACAAATTATTTAAATAATATAAATAGAATATAAATTATTTCACTGTCCGCTTGCATATTTTATCCCTCTTTCAGTTGTATCAAGTTTTAGACCTCCTTTTTAAATTTTGCTGATTAATCTCTATTTCTAAAGGAGAATATCCTGGGTTCTTGCGTTTTGTATCCTGAATAACCTGCCTATGAATATTGTCCTCAATAGGAAGGTAATTGAAATTCTAAATATCTCCTTTATCCACAGATGTGGTAGTGGCAAACTCTTGCAGAGGAGGATTCAGAAAGCATGAGACAAAATGATCAGTATTTTGAAAGCTGCCTTTGTGATTTCATAGACCCTAACTTGTTCTGCATGATATGTATATTTTTAAGAAAAATTCCTTAGATGCAATGTACTGGTTCCCTGTATGGTGTGTATCGATGTCTCCAGTAGAATACGATTGTGCAGTTAAATGATCCTGTCAGAGGGATCATTCTACCTTGGGAAACTTTAGTGGTATGAACCTGTTGTGTTTTTCCTTCCTGGTGGAAGGAAGTAGAACACAGAGAATAAGAAAGGCATTTTTCTCCCCTCCGTGGTCTGACCAGTGCTCACACTCTGTTGCCATTGGCAGCTTCCTTAAGCTACAGAAAGGGGTTTAGCCTTGAAGTAAGTCTTCATTCCAGTTGAGCAGCAGCCTTTCTCTTTGCTATGACTTGACATCGTCTCGCAGGCTAGAAGGTTCTGCTACTATTCTGTGGTATCTGGAGTTGGAAAACAAAGTATTTTGACCACTCTAGCTTAAAATCATTAGGTCTCTAAGGTATTTTTATACATATTCTTAAAGATTACTGGAAAAGAGATGTAAGCAATTATAAAAGTACTTGAGGCAGAGTTGTTAGGAACTCCAAATAGACAGGAGCTATGTTATATTGCAGCTGGGATGGATTTCACACAAGTGTGGACATATCAGATGAGGATAAGATTTCACTGGACTATTAATCATTTGCCTGCTTTCCTGTGTCATAGACTGCAACACTTCATTTGTTTCAACTTGCTTAGCTTATCCTTGCCAGGGCACACATACTCTGAGTCTGCTACCTCATACGCACAAGATGGCATTAGGACTTCTTTTGGAAGGTGACAACAAGTGAACAGGTGACAAGTTAAATAGTTATTGAGCTCTGATGTCCCTGGAAAACAGGATAGTGAGCACAGCTCCCCATAGGTTTTATCCAGTAGAAGCTGTGTGTGGCCTTCTGAGCTACTTGCATCCCCAGAGGCTGCAGATGCAGGTTCCCCAGCCAGACACATGGTGCAGGGAGGTTAGGCTGCTGCACAGCCGAGCCTCCCCCACTGCTCATCCTGACTCAGAGCTGCTTGAATTTGTGCTGGCTTTCACTTTCCAGGCTGATATGGAGTGAGTGGTTTTAAAACACTGCCGACCTTGTAATCTGTTTTTCTTTTTTGCCTTTAGCCTTGTTTTTTTCCCCCCCAGTATAACAATATCTCTACACAGCAGATTCTCAGAAAGTATATCACGTGGCATTTCAGTGGGTCTCTTCCAGGGCTCCTACATCTCTACAGCAAACTGAAGGCAATGGTGATGGCACTTCGGGATGCTGTAACAGGGGCTCTGGGTCTTGCGGGACCACTGGAGCATGCGTGCAACACCACTAGTTTCCAAGTCATTACAGCACTGCACTGAAGTTCTTGCTACGGAATGATTGGTACTGCTGCTAACTGGATTAAGTTATTACAGCAGTAAATTTTATAATCATCTTTCTTTTTGAGTGCATGTGGAGGGGAAAATAATATGCAAAAGAGACACAAAATCCTATCCTGTGACTGTGACATTACTTCCTTCTTAATCAGTGCCATTTCCTTTCTAAATTTGAGATCCTTCTTCAGAGTTGCAATATTTTCAGAAAATCCATAAAATATCTGTAAAAGTTTTCTTAGCATAGACAATAACAGAAAGCAGCCACTATCTTCCCATGCTGAAGCAGACATTTTGAATAAATTGGTGCCAGAATAGCCTAGCTGTTTCCAAAACTAAATTACAAGGAAAAAAGAAAAATCCAAACAACCCAACACAAAACTTTGAGTGTTTTCAAAGTGGAGTAAAATACATGGCTTGTGTCCAATTAACCTATTTTTTTCTCTGTACCTTTAAAGAGAAGTAAGGAGGAAGTCACTTCTCTAATACTGCATGTGACTTTTATTGCCATTATTATATGAGCTTTTCTTGCATTACTGACAACCCTGTAAACTACACATCCTGACTTCTTTGGGCTTTTCATTCTGAAGTAAATGTTAATGCCCTGTGTTTATATCCCTTTATGCCAATGATATAACTTGTATGACATTCCACATATTTGGAAATATGTCCTTCAATTTCTGTCTTAAAAGTGACATCGCTGGCACTTTTAGAGCAGAGTAGAAGTTTAAAGTAAGCTTCATGTGTGATGTTTTGAGGCACAGGGATGAAGCATAATCTTCTGGATGTCTTAAATAAGGATGTAATGCAGTGAAAGGCAATTTAGTCTTCTAAAAATAAATGCCAGAAAATACATCTTAAACTTTATTCTTGCCTCGGCGAGCACTAAGCACTGTAGCAAGTGATTCATTTCTCTAGCTGTTGGAGACTGTCTGCCACTACTCCCAGTTCTGTGTCCTGGGTTGTGTCTCAGCCACTTCTTACCTGTTGCATGTGCTCACCATCAGCAGCTCAGCCCAACTCCTGATAGAAAGCATGTGGTTTTGCCTGTGTCCTTACTTGCCTGACCCATTATACTTGCTCACAACAGTTAATATGGACACCTTCTGCTCTGACCAGTGTTGGTTTGGCCTCTTTGTCACTGTTAAAACAAAGAGGAGAAGCAGCTGATATGCCTATTCCTGAGCCAGGCACCAGCAGATGTTGCTGGGTGATTTCTTTGCTCTCCCTGGGCCACTGAGGACCTCCAAGGCTGTGTTCTCCTGTTTACCATGTATATGTGCCAGAACGGTGGAAATCTGGAAAGTTAGATGTTTATGTCAGGAAGTGTCTGACCACAAACACTTGAGCCTTCAGAAAGGCTGTCAGGAGCATGGTGTTTTCAGACGGTGATGCCAGCACAGTCTTCCTATCTGATATTACCATGTAAACTTTGTCAAGGCATGGGGAACTATAGGCTAAAGAAGTGACAGCTTAGTTTTCATTTTTACTGTTGACATGTGGAAGTTCCATTGCAGTGCTTAAAACCCCCATCATTTTGAAGTCACATAGGTATCTCTTACTAACATTAATACTTCTGCCCACATTTTTGGAATCTCAGTGCACTTCCATTATGTATTAATTAATGTTGTACAGGGATGTGATGTGTCTTCTGTATCTCCCTGGCTTTCCTGCCTCCCCAAGTTCATGTAAATCTTGATGTTTTATAACTGGGGAGAATTAAATCTTCTATTGAAATGGGCTTCCATCCATCCCTAGGAGTGCCATAAAAATTTAATGTCTTTGTTATTTAGTGTGCTGTATAAGTCAGGAATAATTTTCTGTTTTTCACAACACTGGACATTTCTTTAGTTCTGTAGGATTCCTACTCCCTACAGAGTTCCCATGTCCCCTAAATAAACTGATGCTTTGTGGCTACAAAACTATTCTCCTGGAGACAGACAGTTTCAGAGTGTACACAGTGTGTGTGGTTAATATTCATGGCACATACTTCATTCATAATTTATCATTAACTTACTCATTTTAATTTCTTCCCAGTGGATCTGTAAAACACCAGTGTAATCCAGTTTCTTTCCCCTACAGCTCTGACCATCTGGAATACTCTTCCCACATGTCTTCACCTCAGCTACACTTTCCCATTTGTTAAAACATGTAAATAAATAGTATCAGATATAGAGTCCTAAAATTAGATACCCAATAAAAATGGCTTAGATTTCAGAGTGAAGGAACTCCTGAAGTTATCACTGAAATATATAAACCTGCCACAATGGCCAGTAATCTGTGTAGAAGAAAGCTGCAAATCTTGTAGCCTGGAGGTTTGGAGTCTTAAAGGTGGCTTAGGTTTGTGGTCCTCTGTGTTCAACATTTCCATTAGTGTCTTAGTGAGCTTTGAAACACATCATCCACTCCTTCACATTTAAAATGCATCACTGTGTTTTGTGGAGCAGCCTGACAGCATGTGAACCAGATTTCCTTAGGCTGTAACTAACTAAAAATACATTCCAGCCTTCTTGTGGGCATTCAGCTCACAGGACCAGACTGCTAGGAGTCAGAAGTACAAGTCCCTGATGTCCAACACTGAGGATACCTCATCTTCACCACCAGCTGCTTGTCTCTATTGATGTATTTCTACTGTGCTGCACCACTTGCTAATGTATTCTTAGTCTATATTCTTGTTCCTAATAGTTAGCACCTAATAAAGATCTTTCAAATGTTGCTTTGAACATTGAAGAAAACTTGGAGAAAAATAGTTAACACCTCCCTTGTTCATCTCACTGAAATAATTCATGCTGATATTGACAGTATTTAGCTTTAAAGCCCTACAATATTTTCTTGGCTTCAGAGCACATTTGTTTAGCACACCGTACCTGATTTTTCTATCAGCAGGACTAATTAGAGGGCGCTTGATTTCTCCTTAGCTGGTAAAATGACCAGTCTGATGACAATGTCTTAAAGCCTTAAGACTTTTCTTTCCTGTGAATTCATTAGTCCTCACATTTGGCAGTGGACCTAGAAGAAAAAAAGACTCATCAGGAACACGTTTTGAAGGATAACCTTACTTAGGCTTTGGCTTAGCAAAGTCTGTGGCAAGGTGCTGTACTTCTTCACCATCTGTAAAGGATTTATGTTTATGTAAGTTATGTGTTTTGTGGAATAGAGTCTTCCTTACAGTATTTGATAATTAAATTTTGTTCCTCAAGATCTTCCTCTCTACAAATGCATAAATCCTACCAGGAATTCATGCCACCACACCTGTGCTAGTTCAAAACCCACCAGAGGCTGCTTCTTTTCCTGCGCAGCTCACCCTCCTTTGGTTTCCTCCCAGCCTTCATGTTGCATAGATACGCTCCAGGTCTTTCCTCCTCAGGTTTGCAGAACAAAAAGTTCATGTTGTTGAAAGTCTTCTAGTGGGACCTGAAGAGCCACAGGATTCCTCAAGATGACATAAAACCTCATTTGGACGTGTTTGAGAATTCTATTATAAAATTGGCCAGAGGATTTCATTCTTGATCTTCTGACATATACCCTGGACTCTCCTTCAGTGGCAAGTAACAGTATTCGTAAGTTGTACCTAAGTACCTTTCATTTTCTTTTACTGGCTATAATTTTGTCAGTATAGAAACTCTATTTTAGGGCTAGTTTTTGCACATGTGGAACTTTATTGGATGATGACACATTTGGGGAACACTTTGCAATGTTCTTGTGTTTCTTGTAAAAATGGAGGCATAAGGAGGGGTTTCTATAAAAGGGAAAAAGAGACTTTTGCTCTCCTACCTAATTGGAAGTAGCAAAAAAGGTCTTTCAATTAAAAATTTGGAATAAATTTTTTCAAGTGTTCTGTATTTAAGTACTAAGACACTTAAGCATAAAATAGGATGTTGCAAAGGCACAGAAGAAAACTGCTGGGAGCCTCTTTGCAGAGGCTATTTCAGCTAACACAGGCATAGAAATACTTCAGGAATGCCTTGTAATTACTTTGGAGCAATTTTTTACAAGCACCTTCAGTGCAAGTTTCATTTCAAATTATTCTCAGTCTAATCGAACAAGTGAAGGAGGCTGTCCCAGGGAGTGGCCACACGTTGCTGTGTGAAGACACCCAAACGATCTCATTTACTTAGTGCAGTTTAGCTGGAACAGGACCAGAGTACCTAGGGAGGAAGAAAATAAGACCAGAGTTATGGAAACTTAGGTAGGACACAGCATTAAGAAGAGGAACCATCAAATGTTGTTGATGGTACACAAATAGAGGAGAAAACAGATAGCCTATAAATGCCAAGTTGTAGCCAGAGGGGGTCCTCAGAGACCAGTAAGAGTAGTTGTGACAACTTAAGGAAGAGCGATACTGGAGTTGCTCTGCTCAGTTTTCAGGCCGCTAGTAATGACTACACGTTCCATTAGTCTACAGAGGAAAAAGTGACCCTTTGCAGGTGGGATTTCAGGACTGCTTTTTAGAGGGAGATCTGTGGATGCAGCTGGAAGAGGAAGTGTGATGGTTACTGGCTGATCAACCTTCCTCCCAGAGGTTTTCATTTTTTCACAGCTGCCAGCTAAGCTGGCCATGTGGATGACCCCCACACCTGGTTAAGCTAAAAGGATCTAGGCTAGGTTAATTAGTTTAAATTGTATGTCTTTACTAATCTGTCTTGTGTTCATTGAAAGTAGTGGGAGAATTCTCCTACAGGTTAATCAGTGGGAGGATAACTTTTAAAAGCAGTAGACTGTGGGAGACTGTAACTGCAGGTGCAGTGCTACTTCAGATGCAGTGCTACTAAGAAAATTCAAGCAACTTGGATCAAAAATGCATGCATGTTTACAGACAAAGTAAATGAGATAGGTGAGGAGTTACTAGGGTAGTCAAGAGAGGGGTGAGTAGAAAAATAGTCATTAAAGGAGGCAAATAGAAGATAAAAGTGGGGAAAATAACATGTATTATATAAGTGTAAGATTTTGATGTGTCCTCTGCAGACACAACTTCTGAGCCTGTGAGAATTGTGATGTTCTTGTGACTTATTGTAGATGTGTATATATTTTTTTTTAAACTTGCATGCTAAAGTTGTCTATATTAGCAAAAAAATTGAAAACACTTAGGGACTTATTTGGCAATGCAATAAGATTTAGCTTCTGTCATCAACTGAAAACTCAAATTTCAGATAGAATTTTCAGCATTTGACCATGGCTAGAAGTTACACTATTGTCTACCTGCTTCCTTTGCTGGCTGTGGGAAGATGTTTCTCATTCTTAGCCTGTCCTGAAAAGCCACCTCGGGTTCTAAAAAAGCATACAATATAACCAGTCATCTACCTAGTCATGGCTGTTCAAGTGTTAATTACCTTCTGAATATAACGAGTCAAAGGAAAGGAGAACCAGCACTTCTTTTCTCCACGTGCACAACTTGGTGGATTTGAATCATCATCATGCATCACAGGTGAGATGAGCAGAGAAGTGAATGGAACTTTTCCATAAAGCTACGAATCTTTTGCAAAGTTTTAATCAATTTCTACTCTGTGTTTTTCCCCTCCAAATAACTTATGGATTAATGGAACCTATTGCATTTATTCGCATTGGACTCTTTTACAAGAAAAGCTATTAAGAGGAAGGACTCTAACTCAGTCCAATTTACCGTGTATCCGGAGGCTTAACCAAAGCTATTATTACATGAAAGAATGGAGGAAATTAAGAACAGGACCTTCAGAATACCGAATGCCAGCGCAATTTTTTTTTCGCAATTTTCTTTCTGTCTAATTTGCTCTGTCAGGAGTTTGAAAACAATTAGGCACTAAAAAGAAAAAAGGGTAAAATACTCTTACCTAACTCTTGTGTGCGTGCTAAATACTTCCATGTTGCACTGCAGGCCTCTTCTGGACTGAAAAAAAATCATTAAAACTGGTTAACATGGACTTTAGTAGTGCTTCTGGAAAAATCCTGTCCACAGTTACTGAAAAGCGTGATGAGAGCATCATAGATAATAACATAGAGGACTGTAAAGGTTAAGGAAGGATCTCATTGAGATTATACTACTCATAATAATGTAATCTTTAAAAAGAAATATTTGCTTGGGTGATTTTTTCCAGAGAGAAAAATGGTGGGAAGTGTTTTCAAGAAACTTAGGATATTTTCTTTTGTAAGATTAATCCAGACTGAAAGAAATTAGATAGAAACAGTAGTATCTTGAGAGAAGGTAGCATCTTTGTTACTAATAATCCAGTTTATTTGATAGTGATGTTGTGATTTTCCTCCAGCCTTGATCCCATTTTTTGTGGACCATGCCTCACACAATCTCAACATTGGCACCTACTTTGCTCATAGCATAAATATTGTGGACTTAATTTAATGATAATTGTACAGTACTTCTGTATGGATAATAATGACAGCTGGTAGAATAAAAGCCTGCATATTATCCATGAGTTAAAAAGGTACAGTCTGAATGCCTCTGTTTTTAAGCTTGACGAAGTATATGAAAAATCTCATTTCCAGCGAGATTTTAATTACATCATGGAAATCTGCCTCTTTGTGTGAAGTTCCAGCTGGATATGGAAAAGCAAAAGAGCCTGGGAGCTGCCAGCACAGTCATGACTGGGAAGTTAGGAGGCACTGAGTTTAAGTTCTCATGTAACCCTGTGCATATTCCTTTACTGCAAGAGCAACCAAGACGTAGATGTCCCTCTTCTAAATAAGTCACAGTGGCCTCTGATGTGTCTGAATGCTTCCTACAAGAAGTCTTTTCTGCTACCGTTTTCTGGAGTGCTTTTGTGAGTGTGTGGCCTTTGGGGCTAAAGGAAATGTCAGAAGTTCACCTCTGGACAAAACTTCTCTTTTTCTCTTTGCATTACCTAAGCATGTTGAGTACGCTTGATGCAATTCCGACACTTTATTTTTTGCTACCAAGAAGCTCTGGTTCTTTTGCCTTTGGGTGTTAATTTGCAGTATTATTAGTCGTGTCTTTGGGCTGGGTTTAGCTGTTTAGTTAGCTGGAGAGCCTTTCTCAGCAAGTCTCAGTTAAAGAACAAAGGATTGGAACTTAGAACTTCTGTGCCACCAATTTGAAGCAAATAAGAGATAAGCCATTTGCATACGTTTGACTTGGAAATTTACTTTAGGCTTGTGCAGGGCCAGAAGTTGGAGTCGATGATACTTGTGGGTCCCTTCCACCTCGACATATTCTGTGATTCTGTGGTTACAGCAAGGCTATGGATCTTCAAAACAACAGGCTGTCACTCCTTACACTTGCTTTGACTGTGGAGTCCTGAAAAAAAACTCGGACAAGAATGGGTTCACTGTGGTGTACCTAGTAGCACAACATAGTCTTTTAAAAAAAAATAAATCAAAGCCAAAACAAAACAAATATATCCTGCTGAGAGTGTGCAGACAGTGCCTAAATACGTTGCCTCAAAATTATTATCTACAGCTTCATGGCCTCCATGAATAGCAGAACAAAGGATTGAGATTAAACATCTTATGAGTAAATCCCTTCTAAACAGATTATCTTACTAGAACATGACCTTTGACAGTAACCAGTTTTCTTTGTTTTGGTAAAATCTTTGTTTTATCTTAGCAAATATTTATCCATCTTGTTCCTGTCTGAAATATAGAGTGCAAGTACATTATTTGCATGAGAATGTTCTGTTTGCTTAACAGAATAAATGTTAATATGGGTGTCTAGATGTCAACAATCCTCATCTGAGCGTGAATAATAAAAGAAAGACTCTGACAATTCTTAGTTGACTGCTAATTTGAAAATTTTTCCTTGAATGTCCAGTAACATTTTTATTGCTGTTTCAGTGATCAGTTTGTAACTCTTTATTAATCTGAAATGTTGAACTGAGAGCAGTTCCTACTCATCAATGACTCAGAAGCAGAGCCTACTTACAGATTTTCCCACTCTCCTTCCTTTCATGTGTGGTGGGTGGGGATTGCCTGTTGAAATTGCAACTGTGGGTATTCCTAGGCTCTGTGTATAACAGGCTGATCTGTTTTTTAGAAGATAAAGAGATATAGTTAAAAACACCAAGTAAATAGTCCCAGGAATTAAGAAAGTCTGTTATGGACCCAGAGTGCTTCTTAGCTGATGAACTTGGTAATTACTGTTCTTCAGCCATTAAACTGTCTGTGCCTTGTGGAAAGAAAAAAACCATGTCATCTTGGGTATTTGCACATCTGCATAATACGTGAATGATCACAAAATACTGCTGACTTTACAATGTACCTCCAATGTCTGTTTCAAAGCTTCCAAAGAAAAAGTGAAGAAAATGTTATCCGCAAACAGTTACTATTTTTATGGTCTCTAATGTTCCACATTAAGATGATTTAAGGGTCTTGGAAAAAGGTTTTAATTGTTGTGGCTTCTACAATATTGATATTTATTGCATAAATTTCTAGATTTGACTCTTAAAAGCTTTTAGAAACTTGCCAGATCACCATAGAAAAAAAACTAAAAAGCCTTCTAACCATCTAACTACATCAGTGACAACTGGCAACTATGGGTCAAAGAATACAGGGACACCTGGGATCAATTATTAATGTCTGAATTTGATTTTAATCATCTTTGCATGTGAGCATGGACTAATTTCTTTGTCTTCTGACAGATGCTTTTGTTGGCTGCCAAACAACAGTGTTTTGATTTATGAAAGGTCCCAGCAAATTGTTGCAAAGAAGTTTCAAGATACTTCTGCAGTTAATTGAATCAAAAATTGTCTTCCTTTCTCAAGGTATATCTGGAAAAGGTGTGCAACAACATTACAGCTTTAAAAAGCATATGAATATACTGTGCCCAGTAGTGTGCCTTGTGAAAATCTCTCTACTTCTTACTTAGCATACATGATTCAGATGGCTTAAGTGTGTATATGATGTTCTGTAAATTGATGTCTCAGCCCAATAATGGGATACAAAGGAATAAAGCATAACTCATGGCAGCCAAAAAAATCTTCCTGAGTGGTTGTGTATAGAACTACATTCAACAGACATAATTTTGCCAAGAATTGTCACCAGCATTTTTAAAAAATAGTCTAAGGAGACCAAACAGTGTATACCATTGAGGATGAATTTGGGTTATTTTCCTTCAAATTCACTCAGACATGTATGCCTCAAGAATAGGGAGTGTATGTGTGTTGTGTGTGTGTTCCAACCTGTAGGTAGGAAAATGTGTTTTCTGCAAAATTCTCATAGGTATCAAAAATGTTTGTTTTCCTCCCAGTTCTGCATGATGGATAAGTCTTGCATATTTTGTACCTCTTTCTCTAAAAACTCTCCGTTTCCATCAATATATTTACTTAGTAAAAACAAACCAGGAAAACCTAGGAGAGTGAACTGCATGATTAACGTTTGCCCTTTTATTCTGAGTTGACATGGGTTACTAAGGCAATACTATTAATTTATTCTCATTAACTCAGTTTCACTTTTGCTTTGTCTGCATGCATAGAAAAAGAAAATGTAGATGTGGGTTTAATAAATTTGTACAGATATTTTTACAACTGTCTGAAATAATCCCAGTCTGATTATACAGGACCCTAGTCAAAACCTGAAATACCCATCCTGATCCACAAATCAGTACATAAATAAATAACTTTTTTTTTTCCTGGTGGTAAGCACTCAACAGCTCCTACTAAATTATTTGTCATGTTTGTTGTTTGTTTCCTTTAAAAATATTTGCTGGCTCATGTAAATTAGGAATGAGTTGTTGGATGCATACTGAAAGTTCTTCACTGCATTTAGTGTTTTAAAATATTTCCTAAAGAGCTTCCATGAAGGAGTGTGAGTGATTTCAAATTTTCCTCTATCAATTTTCCAAAACATTTTGTTTATTTTCCTCAGCAGGCAAAGTTCAGGGCTTTGCCTTGCACTAAAGTTACAGTGTAAAGCATTGACATGATACTGTATTTTTCAAAAACAGGGTAGTTGTGCCAAGTATAGGGATGAGAGACAGAAACCTTTTCAATCTAAATTCACCAACTGGAAAATAAACTGTTTCTGAGAAGCTCTGATGGAGAAATGATCCTTAAAAATGGAAAATAGTCTTTGTTCTTTTATTGCGTTTAGATTACAAGATGAACAAGAACCAACAGGGCAAATAGCAACTCTTAAGCGATTCCATTTTCTTTATATTTCTAGTTCTACAAAAAAAAAATACAAATCCTTTCCTTCAGGAAGATTTATATAACCTCTTACTATCCCCAGGGCAGTTATATTATACAGGATCTTACCCTTTCTTGGCAGAATTTGCTGTGCATTAGTTCAACAATAAAACAAAGGCTAAAAGAAAAATGAGCAATTTTTAGAGATTTGATTCTCAATTAATAAGGTCTTATTTTAAATAACCCCTCCAAAGTTAAGAACTCCTACTCTGAAATAAGAACTAAAAGTCATGTTTGATATTGATTTCCACTGCTGGTCCATATTTTCCATTTATTCAACAAAATTACTTACGTATTCAGCTTTTTTATTCTTAAATTATACATTATATTATTATTCATGTAATTGCAGGAATTCCACTGTTTTGGACTTTTTCATTGGCAGCACCTGACGTGTGGTGTAAAATCCTGGCAAACCTCCTTTGACTTGCTGAGCAAGTCCAAAACCTCTCAGTCTTGAGGTGCTAGATCTGGCCAGATTCTCTTGCTGAAGTAACTTTGCAGGTGCTGTGTGGGATGACTGCCCACCCTGTTTGAAGGAGACTTGATGGATGAAAAACCTAACAATGATGATCAGCTGCAAACAAAGCAAAAAGCCATGGGCAGGGGATGAGGCTGACCTCTCCCTTTCAGGCTGTGATATTTGTTCAGATGCGTATCCCTGAGGAATTCATGGAGCCCTTTCTGCTGTAGTTTGAATGCATTGGAAACAGCATTATTTCTTTAGCATTGCTCACAACTGGAGCTGGCCAGGAGACTGGTGGTTTTTCTTAGGTGTGGATTTTGTTACTGTGATCCATCTGTATGATACCTTAAGACAAGATAACTTCATGTAGAACATAACCATAAACCTCTCCAAATATGAGCGGGTAGTAGTATAGTTTATGAGCACCACATGTTAATGGTGCTCTGTGATATGTATCATCTGCCTGGGGTTTGAGTTGGTGCTTTGTATTGATTTGAAATCCATCACTTTTGAAATATCATTTCTGAGGCTATAAAGCTGAAAAAAAAGTTGATGTCAACAGTTTTACTCCTGTAAGCATCACATTCTTTGTACCGATGCCTGTTAAATGCTCTGACTCCTCCAAAACACTCTTGCTCCTTCTCCAAGGAAGAATTAATCTGAATTTGATGAATCAGCAAGCATATTACTGCTAGGAAATGGTTGCATCCCCGTTATGGAACAGGTTCCTCAGATCCCCATAAATTTGTCTCATTCAAGATATTGTAATAGACGAAAAAACTCACCTTATATGTAAAGACAAGAATTTACCATTAGTATAATTAAAATCTCAATTGTCCAGTCAAAGGATTATTATTTTTCCAGTTACAATAATACTGACACTTGAAAGTAAATACAGACAGAATGATACATACACACATTTTCTGTTACATATAGAATCATATAACTTCTATACACCTCTTTCTCTTAAGTTATACTAACCTTTTCTGGCACTCTACATCTGGAGGTCAATGTTTTCAATCTTGGCAGAAGGGGAAGTTTCTGGTGAGTTGTCTGCGTCCTGAGTATTCCAAGTACATCCCTGGGAGAAGTCTTTCTCCTTCACTTTAGGATTTGCTTGCAGGCTTTTTTTTTGCTAACATGGTGTGCACCTATCTCATTCTTCACAGATTTGTAATGCCATATTACCTTTTAATTTTGCTGTATATTGAGTTTTTTGACATATGTTTGAGACTTGTCCCTTGCTCTCCCGGTTACCCTTAGCTGGTTTTACCCAGCTTCCCAGGATTCATCCCTCTCTTGGCTAGTCACTGACCACTGGTTGCCAGTAACTTGTAGCCCTGGGACCTCCAGGGTCATCCTGAGTCCATACTGATAAGGCTGAGCTTCTATCCTATGCCCTTCATGTTGCTTTTTGGTTTAGAATCCCAAGTAGTACTCGTTATTGCCATCTGCTACCCAGAAGAAAGCCTCAGACCATGCTGTTATACAAACTTACACTAAAGGCTGAGGGTAAAGCAGAGTAGGTAGCAGTCACCTAATAGCTGTTAGATCATTGCTCTTACAACTAAACAAGCTCAAGCACAACTTCAGGCAGGCCCCAGCTGACATGTACAGACCTTCACTGAAAAACCAGGGATAACACTTGGCTGGTTACAAGCAATGGCAACACCGTATTTACTGGGCAATGGGCCTGCAACAGAGAGATGAAAAATGTCAGAAGCCATGATGTTTGGAATTACCGAAAGGGAAAGCTGACGTGGGTGAGGAAGCAGAAGTATGTGGCTGATCCAATAGTGAGGGTTAAGCATGACATGAGGAAGGAAATGAGGCATTGAATTCAGTTTACTTTTGTGCATCTTCAGATGTGGAAGTGTAAGGATGTAAGTGAGCATAATCTTAGTGTAGAAACTTTGTGGTATGACATCAGTGTTAGAAAACACAGTGTTTGGTATGTCTCAGTTACAGGACTGTGGTTTAGCAGGATATAGACCAAATACTAAAGAACAACCTGTTTCAGAGATTTTTAGACTCTCTTCAGCATGCCTTGCTGCCACCCAGTGATTCTTGGAGTGCTTCCTCTTTGTGTTTTCTGCAGGAGACAATAGCCGGTCTGTGATCTGCTGAGACTTCCTCCCATCTGGGCATGGAGAGTGGTCCCCATGGGTCCTCTTCTACTAGTTACAGCAAAAAGCATGCTTTGCTTGAATGAAATACTTTGGCCAAAGGAATCACCAAGGGGAAAAGTGAGGCTTTCAAAAGCACTGCAGTATCATTGATCTTTATATTTTTGGGTTTTGGTTTGTTGTTTTTTTTTTTCATTTTATTATATTTTGAATGAAGTACTGATTTCATTGAAAACTTGATTAATATTTGTAGTAAAATGTCTCCTTGAAGTAGCTTGTCCACCATCTCTCTTGGGGAGCAAAATCTGAAAATTAGCTGATCACGTTGGTTAGGGAAGTCTCTTCAGCAATATTTCCACTGGTTTGATCAATCTGGTTTCCAGCACAGCTTCAGCCACAGTGTGGTTAGGCTGAAGTTATTGCAGTGCTGTTTGAGAATAGCAGTAGAAATGGATCATCAGTATTTTGAAGACCATCTTGGTATTTTGGAGACCAGGCTAAAAGTCCCTGTTCTGCTGCAGTTTTCCAAAGAGCCTCAGTTCCCTATTTTAAAATGTGAGCAACAGTACTTTTTTTTAATCTTTTTTTTTTTTTACAACCAATAATTTATGAGAAAAAAAAATTAAATATTCTGAATATTTTAGTGGGAATAGAAATTATTAAGCATATTTGATTTGAAGGGTTTTTTTAAATTTTCCGGGAAAAAACCCATACTTCTTTATTAACTTAACAGTACTTCACTTCTGATTTTTTTTTGTCCCCCTCAACCAGTCATTTTGTCAATAGAGTTATGACCAAACTCGAACCGAGTATGAAGGACCTAGTAGGACAGTAGACTCAAAAAAATTTCAGAAACCCAAGACCTGGAATTAATCGCCGTAAAATTATAACCCTTTCAAGAAATACTTTGAGAAACATGGGAACTGATGAGACTGTTCTTTAATTAATAAAATCAAAGATGATGAGTTCTATAGACAGTGTTGAGCTAGTTGTCAGTAATTAGCTTCAGATGAGATTGTTGTCTTTAATGTTTCTTGACTATTCTTGGATGAGCTGGAACATATGATGAAAGTGTAATTACAGTCTTTGATATTTTGGTGGATGTCAATGCTTCCTGGAAGTACTCCAACAGGTTATTTGGCCAAGTGGTTTGTAGGGTAGCCAGTCCTACACAAATAAAGAAAGAAAGAGAAAACTGTTTAATTGTTCATGCAGTAAATGGTCTCCTCGCATATGATGTGGTATTTTAAATGCATCTAAGCAAAAGTCAATCTAATGAAAGAACAAATGCTTTTTGTCTTTTATGTGGATTGTGTTACTTGTATGCTTATTGTTTTTTTTTTTTAAAGTTCTGGCTTTTTATTGCTAATTATTAAAACAATGATCTGGAGAAACCCCCCAAACTTAGTTATAATTCAGGTACAGTAAGTGGGAACTGTCAATCCATGGGATGCCAAAATATTGGTGCTCGGGAGACCTTTGCCCGTGGTATGTTTTCCTTGTGCTATGCTCAATGTATATAGAGGAGGATACGTTGAAGGCTGTTAACTGTTTTGGGGCCTTCATGGCTATGCTTCTTGTAATACTTAGGATATACAGATAAGCATGTTGTATTGGGTTTTTGTGACCAGGTTTTGGTAGTGGGGGTCTACAGGGGTGGCTTCTGTAAGAACTTGCCAGAAGCTTCCCCAGTGTCCAGTGGAGCCGATGCCAGCCAGTTCCAGGATGGATTTGCTGCTGGTCAAGGCCAAGCCAATCAGGAATGACAGTAATGCCTCTGGGACAGCTTATTTGAGAAGGAAAAATAAGTTAGTGGAGGACCACAGCGTGCAGAGATCCACTTGTAGCCCGTGGAGGAGCCCCATGCCAGAGCAGGTGGATGCCCGAAGGAGGCTGTGACCCTGTGGGAAGCCCCTGCTAGCCCATTGGAGAGGAGCCTATGATGGAGCAGGTTTTCCTGGTAGGACCCTATGCTGGAGCAACTTGTTCCTGAAAGAGTGCTCCCCATGGAGAAGTGACCCACGAGACAGCAATTTGCGAAGAACTGTTGCCTGTGGGATGGACTTACACTGGAGAGATCCATCAAGGATGGTCTCCTGTGGGAGGAACCCCACGGGAGCAGGGGAAGGACTCCTCTCCCTGAGCAGCAGCAGAAACAACAACTGACGGTAACCCCCATTCCCTATCCCCCTGCACTGCTGACAGGGAGGAGGGAGAACATGGAAGGAAAGAGGGGTGGGGGGAAGGTGTTTTTAAGATTATTTTGCTTCTCATTCTCTTGCTCTGATTCTGTTGGTAATAAATTTAATTAATGTTCCCACTTTGAGTCTGTTTTGCTCGTGGGAGTGATCAGTAAGTGATCTCTCCCAGTTCTTATCTCCTTATCCTTTGTTGTATTTTCTCTCCTCTGTCCAGTTGCAGTGAGAAAGCAGCTTTAATGGGTATCTGGCATCCAGGCAGGGTCAGCCCAGTACACATCTTGCATGTTGCTCTAGCCTTGCCTTCTGTGATAGCTGCACCTTACATCTCTTCTCACCTATACAAAAAAATCATCAAATGATGAAATAATGTATTTAATCAGGATCATGAATTAGGAATTTCTGGTCTTGTTACAATAGGTGATTTTGTGATAAATCCCTTAACAACAGACTTAGTATTAAAAGACCATGATTTGGGTTGGAAGGGACCTTGAAGATCACCTAGTTCCAACCCCCCTGCCATGGGCAGGGACACCTTCCATTAGACCAGGAAGCACCATCCAACCTGACCTTGAACATTTCCAGAGATGAGGCATCCACAGCTTCTCTGGGCAACATGTTCCAGTGCCTCACCACACTCGCAGTAAAGAATTTCTTCCTAATATCTAATCTATAATCTAATCTAATCTCTTTCAGTTTAAAGCCATTCCCCCTTGTCCTATCACTACATGCCCTCATAAACAGTTCGTGTCCAGATTTCTTGTAGGTCCCCTGTGGTGAGCTGACCCTGGCTGCATGCCAGGTGCCCACCAAAGCTACCCTATCGCTCCCCTCTGCAACTGGACAGGGAGAGAAAATATAAAGAAAGGTTCATGAGTTGAGATAAGGACAGGGAGAGATTACTCACCATCATCACCGTCAATTACCATCCTGGGCAAAACAGACTTGACATAAGGAAATTAGTTGAATTTACTACCAATCAAAATCAGAGCAGGACGATGAGAAGTAAAACAAATCCTAAAAACATCCTACCCCCACCTTCCCTCTTTCCTGGGCTTAACTTTATTCCCGAATCTCTACCTCCTCCCCAGCAGTGCATGGAGACAGCAAACGGGGCAGCTTTCAATCCATTCTCTGCCAAGCCCAGATCCATATGCTGGACCTTGCACTTGGCTTTGGTGAACTTCATTAGGTTCGCAGGGTCCCACCTGTCCTCTGGATGGCATCCCTTCCTCCAGTGTGTCGACTGGACCACACAGCCTGATGTTTTGGACAAACTTGCTAAGGGTGCACTCAAACTAAACAACAGTGTTGCTGTTCTGAATTAAACATGTTTAAAACAGTTGTCCCATAATACTTGAAGTCCAAGTTAGTAAGTTCTGCCTAGATCAGAGCTGTGGTAATGATTACTATTCTAGTAATATTTTAAAGCTGCTACTTTCATTGGGCAACACCTTGTGTCCTCCAATAATTCCCTAAGAACGAGGAGAGAGAAAGAAGAAGAAGGGTTTCTACCTGGAAATGTTAGCAGACGATGGGATTTCATGTGGACTTCAACTCAACACATTATGGGGTCTTTCAGTATTAGCAAGCAAAATGACCATCTGTATGCAATTATGACTTTAGTCTAATGAAATACCTGTGTATTTGAACCATACCTGGTTGATTAAACTTACTAGCTTTAAGTGAAATAAATTAAAGCTGAAACGCTATTCCCTGCCCTCTGGTGAAAATTTATGGCCTTCTCCTTCTTTTCCTTCTCCTACCCACTCTACCACTTCGTTTTCAGTTAAGTTTTGAATACAGTATTTTGGAAAATCTATGTACATTTAGTGGAAACTCTGAAATTAATTATCTTTGGGTTTATCTTCCTTAGATAGTTCAAATTATCATTATCTCAAACATGCACCTGATCTGAAGCTTTTTGTTTGTGTGTGACTAACGAATGTCAATACATTCAGGTGAGATTCAGAGGGAAGAATTAGGCAAACCAAACTACAAGTCAATTTTGTCTGTAGAAACTGCATAACTGAAATACATGTCAAATATCACTTGTATACAAAGAAATCTGCAAAGCTCTAGAAAACTTCTGTGATATCATTTTTAAGTGTTGCATTTCAATCAGCATGGGGAGTGAGGTGGACAAGGAAATTAATTGTTGTAATATTATTGTACACATTTCAGCTGATGAAAATAGGAACATTTTTTCTACTGTTTTGCCTAGTATGCTTATTGGATCTTTTGTTAAATAGGATTGTATAATAGAGGATAAATGTGTGCTATTGTATTTTTATCTGCTCATAATGTTACTCTTTCTGCACACATAAAACTAGATGTTTGAGCACACAAGTGAATTGGCTGATGAACGAGAGACCTCAAATTGGTAATAAAATTGAACAGACAATGCAATTTAAAAGACAATTCCCTAACAGAAGGCTTACAGTATATATAAGAATTCACAGCAAAAAATAATCTTACAGTAGGTGCAATCATCAATGATACATTTGTCTTTGTATAGGACTGGAGGGGTCTCATAACTAACTAACTAACTAACTGTTTTCTCTTAGCAATGCATATGGTGGTATCTGTGCTGGATGCCTTTCATTTTTCTTGCTTCTTGGACGGGAAAACGATAAATTACACACCCTCTGGTATGAATTTCTATTTGCGTGTATTTGGCATAACACAAGAATCTTAGAAATGAGTGAACATTTCTCTCACATCTGGAACATGTCTAAATTATCACCAATAATGTCCTCACTACAAATGGCTGAACAAGACAGTAAGGCACTGTGTCAAATTTAGTCCAAATCCTTCTGCTACTAAATGAACAACTACCAAAAAGCTGAAGTTGTTACTGTTCCTAAAGTTCTGTTAAAAAACAAAGCGACCAAATTCAGAATAATGGCTATGAGTTGGCTTGATTTTAAGCTGGTTTCAAGAGAGCCTTATCCCCTGTGCTTAAGCCCATACGTAATAGATTATGTATTCTGTAATAACAGCAGGCTTATACTCTGGTGATGTTCTGCTAAAATGTGCCTGAGATCTTATGGCTGTGCTTAGCTGAAGTCATTCAATCCATTAGCTTGCTTAGTGTCTGAAAAATATTCTCCTCTCAAGATGCACAGCCTGGTGTTTCTGCTACCCTGCGTGCAGGTGGCCAGCACATTGGAGCAGAATGTCCAGCCACGCTGCTGTCTTCAATTAGGATCCATTCAAAGCTGACTCATCTGTTACTATGGAGCTCTTGTCAACCTGGCTGCTTTCAACCCGTAAGTGTTAATGCGTATTTACCGCAGTGCAGTTGTCAGTCATTCACACCAACACCCTCGTGGCAAGGATTTGCTCCATAGGGTTAGCAGGCTGCTGTGGGGATGGGACTGCCTCATGCAACCTGCAAAACTGGGGACCACGGTTTTGTTTTGTGCATCTGTTCCTTTTGTTTTCCATGGGCTGAGTAACAATTTACCACCCAAAGAGATAAAGGGGTGTATCCCATGCCTGTCGTGTTTGGATACCCGCACAAAGATGAGATCGTCTGTGGTGAAGTCTTGTGGTTTAAGAAACTGTGCTGCCTATTTTATTTTTCCAATAGGGTAAATCAAAGAAATAAATAGAAAAGAAGTGATTTTTTTTTTTTTTGAAACTTCATTTTCCATAACCAAGGTTGTACTCAAAGTAATTCATGAGCATGCCCTAATACTATGCCCTCCACCCTGTCCCATGGGTGGTTTGTTGCTCTGTCCCATTTTTAGGGAGCAGAGAAATGGGGGCTGATTGATTTTGTGGACTTTAAAATATTCTCTGATAGCTTTTTTACTACTGCTAGTACCCCCTCTTTCTTGTGTGGATTCATCACAGCTGTTTGTGGCACAGCATCAGCAGCTACTCAAATTCTGTAGTTGAAAGCATGTCCCTCTGCAGCCCAAAGGCAAATTAATGCATCAACTTAGTTCTTAGGGGACTGTGGCTCTTGATTACTGGGCTTCTACCACAGAGGTGATTTAATATCTTTTTAGTCTATGTGGACCGGGGTTGATGGAAGGTCATATCCCAGCTTGGTGAGCAAGATTCAAGCTTACACTTTGTTTTTTTCCCAGTTTAGGCTCTGGTGACAGTGATGCAATCCTCACCCTTTATTTCCCTTTCCTGTTCCCCACTTCTGGCTCTTGTAGCTCTGTCTAGACTACAGATATGGAAGGTGTGGGAATACCGGGCAAGTGTGCATGTGCATGCATGCACACACACATTCTGTGTCCTTCTATAAACTTGGTATTACCTATGTGAAGTATTCCTGCCTGAATGAATAGCATTAAATCAAAACAGGCTGGGAGAGGGGAACAACAGGAAATGAAAGAATGGCTAAGATAAGGTATTCAGCTGCATCAACCAGTTTAATAAAAATGTTGCTGGTACCTCCTCCATATATGCCTTGCCTTGCTTATATCCTTAGTTCATCACAGCTAGAGCAACATGGTGGCTACAAAGCACAGCAGGAAATGGATTTAGCAGAGAGGGTTGCACAGTGAAGGAAATGTTACCTGAGCAAGTATCCCAACCAACTGAACCAGTCCGAAACACCAAAGCCCGCAGCTGCCTGCTCTGCCTATATGCCCAGATGTCATTTTTGCATCTGCGTAAGTGATATTGAGGGGCGTGATGTTACAGGCAAAGTGAAAGAATCTGTGGGCCATCACTGTGTGCTCTGTACTGCTGCAGGTGTTGTTGAGAGTGCAAGCATTGATGCAGCAGGGTTATTCATCTGCTGAAAGCAACCAACAGTGTTTCTGCTTTGAGGGTCTGTCAATAGCCCTGGTTTCATTTCTATGACACCTTTCCTTTACTGGCTGCATGAGAAATAGCTTTCAGATCTTTTTTGTCTTATCGCTTGCACACATGCATACAGAAAAAATACTGTTTTGTTGTTGTTTACTTGATTCGTATGCTGTGGTTACATACCAGTAGGTTTAGGTCTCTCAAAGATATGGAGTGTGACACAATCTAGTGACTCCCAATTAAACAGACAAGCCATTTTCAAATTATAAGTGATTTGCACTTAGGTCAGGGCATGAGCTTCAAATGTACTTTCATAGGAACATAAAACTTTCTTAAACCTCTGCATTTCTGCTCCAAAGTAAAAATGCATTTCTTCAGCTGGCTTTGTCTTCTTCATTATGTGCACGGGCGGGGAAACCCAAGTCCTGCTAACACAAAACATACCCTGCACACTCACTTGTTCCCCGGGCAGCAGGATAAGAGAGAGAAGGAATTGCATGTGATTGGTATTAGTCACACTGGTTACTGTGCCGTAATGGCAGGTATATGTCTCTGAAGGGGCCACTATAGGCCTCCACACAGAGCAGGACTGCTCACCTCAAAATATAAGGAACTTTCTGTGCCTGGTCTAATAGTACCAGTAGTAGAACTAAACTAGTAACTGCAGAGTATTTAGGACTAATGGACAAAATTAGACATGTTTCTGAGTCTGAACAGGTGCTACTTCTGGGTTTCCGTAAGTCTCCTTCTATACCACCTCTTCTGTTTTCCTTTCAGTAGGGCATCTCTTTCTTTCCAGAGCCTCTTTCGTGCTTGTTCTTTTCTTTAGTTTGCCTCTCTCTTCATCCCAATATAAATTATTGTTTAACTGCCTTCTCTGGTTTTCTAATGAGCACTATTTTCTGTCCAGAGCCACTTTTACTCCGCCAGTAGAATGCTTTACACAGTGGGGTCCTCTCCAGTGGTGGGGCTCCAGGGCTCAGTGGTAATAAAAATAATAAGGGCATGATACTTCATCATCATTTGCTTTTATGTTGTTGTCAGTAATAGGGTGCTGTAATGAGCAAAAAAGTAGACCAATTGTCACGTTTTGATACTCTGAGTCTGCTTTGGAACAATTATCTGGCAAAATATCTATATTAATGCAGGTTATGGGGAAACCCCATGTCTGGCAATATAATTAGACTCAAAGAAGCCAATCTAATGGCACCCAGATGCTCCACAAAATCATTGGGTGACCCGAGTCAGAAATGATTTTACAATCTTCCGTCTTAACTAGCCTATGACTGAACATATTCTTTAGTGAGCTTCCTTCTTGCATAGTTACATAAAAAATCCTGGAGCTGCAAAAGCTTTTTCCCTTCATATAGGAATAAGTTATCCACAATCATGGCATTATTATGCTATAAGAGGGGCTGCCAGGCTGGATTCTTTTCTGTGCTATGGTTGACTTGCAGCTGCTCATTGTTTTGAAACTAGCTCTTGCATAGTTGGGGTTTTTTTAATATGATGAGGATGGTGAGACGTTGGAACAGGCTGTCCAAAGAAGCTGTGAATGCTGCATCTCTAAAAGTGTTCAAGGTCATGTTGGATGGGGTCCTGAGCAACCTGATCTAGTGAAAGATGTTCCTGCGCATGGGACATTTTTGCTTCCGTAATTATAAACACACAGGTAAACACAAGGCATCAGCTTCTTCAGGAGCCTACTCTGCAGGGGGTCTGTGAGTGTGTGTCCCTGTCTTACTTCGGAAACCCATTCTCAGCAATCAGCAGCCTGCGGGTGACACGAAGAGCCGAGGCCCTCATTGCACCCATGTGGCTGTTCGGCTGGGTGAGGCTGGGTGTGCCAGCACAGGGCCAGCCTGGGGAGCCGGTGTTCAAGTGGGAGAGAGAGAAATATAAAACTGAGAGAGGATTGTTTTCAGTTACTTTTGCCTGTGCCATGAGGGTCCTGGAAAGCTTTTCTCCCCTGCTAGGGCTAATGACTCAGACTGCTTGCAGAGGAAAATTGAAGTCCTTCTAATTTTTTTTGTTTTCTTTTTGATAAAGAGGCTGAATAAGCACCCCTGTTTTCTTAACACCCTAAACCTCTTATTTGTTCTGGTAGCTGTGTTATGGTTTAAATATATTTTTTTATGAGCTTGGCTGACTGTAAGTGTACACAGTCCTCCAAAAGAGGCCTTGCTAGTGTCTTCTACCCAAATAAAAGTATTTCTCCCTACTGGAAAATCCTCAAAGTACATCCAGGGTTAGATGATATAAACATGTGAGAGTCACCTCATCTTTGGAAAATGTAGCCATATCATTGTGGAACTGTCACAGTAGAAATCCAGTAATCCTGTTCCTGATTTTCTGATTAATTTGCATTTTTTTTGTATTTTTAATTTTTTTTTGTATGATGTCTATCCTTAGATCACTGCTATTTTTTTCCTGTAGGATATATCCGCCCTACACTGCAATTTTGTTGCTGGCAGACTGACTAACAAATTATTCCTGTTTATGAAAACATCACTAAATGAAAATAACCAGCTCCAAGACTGAACTCGTGAGGAGTTAAACTGGTAATCTCCTTTTAGACTCATAGATTCAGTACTCCCCGACAATTAGTAGTCATGTCCACTATTTCTTTACAGTCCTGGTGCTAATCTCCACTTTTCACAGCTGAATGAGTAACTTCCCATATGGCACCATATCAAATGCTTAAGTGAAGTCCAGTGGATTAGATTTTCTGTGCTTCATTTGTCTAGAAAGGAATTACCTTATCAGATAAGATGAAGTATGCTAGCTGTCTGAAACATGTTTATAAGGTTGGCTGAGGAGCCAAAGGGACTGCGCTGCCATCTGCGAGATTATGACTTATTGATTTTGGACAGTTCTTTCTGATTTTTGGATAAGAACTATGCTCAAATAGAATATTTTTCATTTTTGTTGTTGCTGTTGTCTAAATCTTACCTGTAGTCTGCTTTTATTATATTGTTAAAATTTTACCCTTACAAACATTGGTTAACTACTTCAGTTGGTTTTCATGAAGTTTTGTCTGTTTTATATTAAACTTGGACATCCAGTGGCAATATGATAGTAACCACTGCATGAGTGGAGGAAAAACATGCAAGGTGTCTAGAAGCACTTCCCTTAGTTTACTCTGCAGTAAGAAAGAGTCTCTATTATTATTACTTGAACTATAAAATAACTAATGAAAATCACTTGGCTCCATTCTCATGGTTTAGCTTCTCTGATACTCCTTCTAAAAATAAGATCTGCATCATAGCTTTTGAATCATCTGGTCTAGTCATCATACTGCACAATTTACTACTAAAGTATTTATTAAGGGCCACAGTCTTTACTTTCAACCTCTTAACAGATAATTTTAACAGGAAATATCTCTCTGCTTAGTCTCAGTAACAGAGAAAACTTCTATTGAAAAATTAAAAGAAATTATTTTCATTGTGTATCTGAGATTCCTAGTAGTTGCCTGCAATTATCAGCTTGGCAGTAAACCAAGTATCATACTGCATATTCTTTGAAAAACAAGTGTTTATTCATAAGATCTGAACAGATCTTCATCAGTGCGATATATGTAAATAAAGGAAGTACTGCAAGTGTGTCAATCCTTTCTTCAACAAAAACAGAAAACACCCTATCATACTGCAACTGAATAAAATAAAAATTCCTGTAAATAAAAGGCCACCACATAAATTATCTCTTACAGTAATAAACCCACAAATTGAAGTCACCTCTGTCACTAGAAACAATTTTCTGCCACAAATATAATAATGCTTTTGCTTGTTAATGCTGTTGTGATAGTGCTAATGTTCAAGACTCAATGAATTTTCTGAAGAAGAATGGAATCATTATATTCGTGAAAATTAGTCTGGATAAATTAGATATCAGTGACTACCTTTCATTTTATCCATCCATGATGAAGTGATATAATGTTTTCCATTTTCAGAAGACTGCCAGATTTTCCAAAAATATTCCAATTTTTTTTAGTTACATTCTCAATTTCATGGGAAAACACTAATGGTTTGCACAGAGAACTAAAACTGGATGCAATAGATTTATTCTTGCGAAAACAGCACTTAACTCTCTTTGTCCATCAGCTTCAACAAAGGGAGCATTGAAGCTCTTTGGGTAAATGTTAAGTGTGAAAACCTACTTGGCTTTTGCAGCAGGTTCCCCCTGCACCTACCTCCTGAGATTCAGAAGTTGACATCTGTTTTGGTTCCTTGACAGAGTGTTTGGTTGAGATACAATCAGTAAAGAATATCATTCTTCATCATTTATTCCTAGTGGTAGTTTGCTGAATACAAAAGCACATGCACTTGTCCGTATGACTAAATGCTAAAATAGTTAAATATTGAACCGCAGAGAGTCATTAAACATGAGCAGATGTAATATTTAGAGGTAGACCTGCATATTTGAGGCTGGAAGGTATCTTCTTGTGCATATGTGTATGCATGTTTGTTATGGGGAGGCAAATTGTACTTCTCTGGACAGGTTCCTTACCAGATGTTTCTTACTACCTCGGATGATTGAAGAACCAAAGTACATCTGGCTATTAAAGTATCTTTATATGGTTACATGATTTATTTGGAAAGCATGGTTGAAACTAGTAAGTTTACAACTATGTGAATAACTCTTACCAGTTTCTGGATAGAGATAGTAAGCTTTGGAACTTAAATTAGACAACAGTGCTGGTCTGTGCTTACTTACAAGATGTGTTTGTTTACTTTTAAGATTTTTATGTTCAATCAGCCTTCTATTTACTTATGCTATTTTGGTGGTTTTGCTTAGAGTCAAGAGACTTAAATAAACCCAGAGTCTCTATGGATTATAGTTATGTACAGTTTTATACATGCTGGAAAGCCATAAGCCTTCAGGCTGAGATAACTGCATAATAAACATATATTTTATGAAATAATACCTTTAACACATGTTGTTTAAAAAAAAAAAAGAAAAAAGAGGGGGAAGACGGTTCATCTCTGTCTGCACAACAGACTTCTATCAAAAATAAATTTAGAAGAGCTACAATTGTTCTTCCAGGTTTTGAAAAGAGATGATCTTACTTGATGTTTCCATAGCAAGGAGCACTTTTGAATATGTTCAGTGGGCCTAATGGAACTCTGAGATCCAAATACTAGCCATCTGGTACTCACAGGGGAAAGAGGAGATGTCACTGGGAACATGGAAAGGATGCTTTGTGCTTAAGACACTGAATTTTGCCTGCCAGTGATTGCCACTGATAAAGCATTAGGTATTACTGCATTTGGTGTTTGCAAGGAAGTAAGGGAATTCAATATTCTCATACAATTATTGGACAAGTGTTTGATCAGTAGCTAGTACATATTTACAGAATAGCTGAAAAGATGGTTCAATGTTCCTTTCACTCTGAAATGCCTACCACTTCAGGTACCATCTCTGGATTTGCAGGTGTTTAACCTCCTCAGCTTTCCTCAGTCCATTAGAAAGCAAAATGCCATGTCACTATCACTGAGCGATTACTGAATACCATTCCTTTGCTCATATTTTGATAGTTCCAACAAAATGTCCTGTAGTGGCATAGTAATGATATATGGCATGTAACAGCTTGCGTGGTCTGATGTATAACAGCATCGTTGTAGCTTCATGGGTGTTATTTTGCCTTCACCAATAAAGGATTAAAATAAAAAGAAGTTGACTTTTATGTTATTGGTCATGTTAGCTATAATTCACCAGAAAAGGTAGCTCAATTTTGTAATTTAGAGCTGAGTTTCCCCTAGCAGATTCAGGCAAACCTCAGTGCAGCTGTTCAAATAGAGATTTTCCTTTAAAGTGCATTTTTGTAAACATAATTGCTTGCAACTCGTTTTCTAGATGCTGGCTTAAATATTGAGTGAAATAAACATCTCTTTCTGACCTTATTTGCTTTTGATATTATATTTAGCCTTTGGCATTAATATTTGTTTGTATTTCTTTCCTGTCCTTCTCCTTTTATTTTTTCATTCTTTTAAGAAATTCTAAGTTTTGAGGCAGATTTCCTGCCCCACAGATTAATTTCTAAAGAGTAACTTAAAAGGTAATCTTTTCCTGAAAGGTGAAATTCTACTCTTCTGAATCAAAATTTCCTTCGGCTCACATATTGTGGCCTGCCGTGCAGTCAAACTAGAACCATAAAAAGTAATTCAAACTGTCCAAAAAAAATTAAGTTTGACATTTTATTGCCAAAAGAGAAAACACAGTAATAAACACGAGAATATTTTGTGTTTTCACTAGTAGGCTTTTCTGAAACAATGTCCAATTCCAAGTGAACAAATGTACTTTGTCTCATGCTCCCTCCTCTATGACCTGGATTTCTTGGTCATACTACAATATGTACGGTAAATCATGGCCCCTCTTCTGGTGAGAAGAACAGATGTATCATGAGAGTGCAGACCAGACTGGAGAGGAGTGTGGTTGGTAACTTCCACAAGGCACAGTTACATATGTATACGGACAACCAATAATCTTTTACTAATATAGATTTACTTCTAGATTTTCATTTGTTATGCTTTCTAGTGAGCGATCAGTATTCTCCCATGGAAAGATGATAGTTTTTGCAGAAATGTGTTCATTACTTGGAAAAACAAACTTACGTCTGCAAGAGTTTTAAGGCTGAATGAATGTTTTTCCACTCACAATGGTGGTCTTTGGGTGTCAGTTGCCAAAGTAGACAGCTACACAGGTAATCCCAATCAAAGCATAAGGACAATGAATATCCATACAGATCCATCTTGAGCTCACATAGCCCTGTCCTACTAACAGAGTACATTTGATGTAAGATTTTCTTAATTTTTAGTGAATTTTAAGATTTTCCTGATTGGCTTTGTTCGTTTATTTGTTCATTTGTTTAAAGTTACTTTTAATGGTATCGCTTTTTTGATTGTCTGTTCATCTGGATATACAATATTTCTGTTAGTTTGGGTTAACAATCAAGATGCATGTTTTACAAAAACAGAACTTGAGATGCATACAAAACCCATGGCCAGATGGCATTGAGAAATCCGGAATTGTGCACATTGCCATTGCAATTCTGTGGCTTTTTGGCAAGGCAATTTCAGAGTGGAGGGCACTTTCAGCTTAAATCTAAGTTTTATAAGCTGTTTATTTCTTCTAAAAATGCACTGTTATTGATACAAAGAAAATAGACACCACAACCTGCTACTTTCACCTTGTTTCTTTAAAGTCTCCCTTTTGTCTTTGAGTGATTTTTACTGAAACATTATTTACCTCAGTGTTCTTATGTCATCTTGATTCCTGGCATTGCAGCTCTGTATCACAGAATCATGGGATATGCTGAGTTGGAAGTGACAGACAAGGATCATCGGGTACAACTCTTAGGCCTGCAAAGGACCACGTATGCGTGAGCATAACCGGAAACTGCGTTTTCCCAGGATATTGTTACTACAGAAATGCGCATGCTGATTCTATCCTCATTTACTGTAGATTATCTTGCACTTGAATTTTTTTTCCTGTGATGGTGTAGCAATTTTACTGGGTTTGATTTAGTTCATTTTGTTGGGAGGGAAAACGAAGAAAAACTCGCTGGCTTTATACAAATACCTGCAGGAAACAAACATGTGCATGAAAGCAGCAAAAAAGTCACTCTCCAAATTTGTGTAGCTATGTATATCCCAGCTCCCCGGATGTATGAATATATTTATGCATACATACTGAATATTGGGCTTTTAATTTTGTGCAGGAGCAAGAATTTGCTACAAGTGCCAGCACTATATCTCATACAGTTATTTCATCTATATCTGTGCAGTATAACTACCTGATGGACTAACAGATCCCTGAACTCATTAACTTCACTTGAAAAATGTAGACTAGGTTTGAGATATATCAACACTTTGTGGTTGTGTTTTAAAATGCAGAAAAAACCACACAGCCTTACAGGTTAAGATGTATTCAAATGGCTGCAAAAATGCTCTGTATGAATGAGTGCTAGATAGTGTTATAAAATGTTGGAAATACTCGAGAAAGTATGAATTTGGAGAAGCTGCTTCAGTTCCTCATACAGTATTTATATCCATAGTGTGACTACTTAATCTAACATTTTTGCTTTGACTGGGCTGAAGAAGCAAGAGGCCAGGACTGACTGGAGATAGTCACAGGGAGGAAGTATTTGCCCATCAGTCCCTCACTGGTGGCTCTGCCAAGAAGACCTGGATGATGACAGCCAAACCCCTATTCCCCTTTTGTCCCCTACTAGAAGGGACCCCGGCTTTTAGCATCCAGTGATCACCTTTGCAACTGCAACATTGCCTTCCCCAATGAGTTTTAATCTCTTAGGACTAGAGAAACTTCACACTGTGTGTAGGCATGGGCTCAATTTGAACAACCGATTCATCTCACGTTGTAATAACCTGCTCGTGCCCTTGACATTTCCAGTGAATGGAGAACTGGGACATTATCAGTGACTAGTGAGGATGAAAGGAAATACTTCACTTTGTCTGTGGAAGCACCAGCATCTGTTGTATTTTAGCTGTTATCTTTGGCCAGGGACCTATAACTGATCTCACAGCTGAGACTGGAACCATATGCTTAAAGAAACTAATTTTAACCCTCTCATTGCCCATCACTCATGGGTGCTCACTGTATGTGTTAATGTGAGAGCCATTAACACTCCCTCATCAGGAAATGCCACCTAATAAGCAAAGGGTTAATGACTGAATACAGTATTTCTGGTGATGGTGCAGGAAGAGATGCTTTCTTTGTGTCAGCACACAGCAGCAGTATGACTGAAATACCTTATCCAAATTAGTTGGGTGTCTGACATAACTACACCTGCTTCTTTCCAGCGCTGTCTGTGATTTCACCTGATGTTTCACCTACTCTGAGGAGATTTACACCAAGAGAATCCAATGAATAGACCTATTTAAATGAAATTTGGGGGAAAGGGAATTTGTTAGTTTTAATGCTACACTGGTGGTTTAGGAGGTGGCTGATACGTTCAAAGTTGCTAAATTGATGGTCTAATTGCTTTAGAAATAAGAAAATTAACAATTTTCTGGAAGTCACAAAATTATTGTAGTAACATGTCGATGTCACTAATAATTTCTGAATACTGTGACTGTCTGGTGTACTATGGAATTCAAAAATGAAAGCAAAAATCACAACAGTCTTAATTCAGAGACCCAGATGAATGTTTTATGTTGTACTTCTATTCTGTTTATTGTTTCCCCATACATATAAGCAAACAAATGAAATCTGCTCACCTTAAAATCACCTTGTAATTGTCAGTCTTTAGCTTTAGCTTCTTAATACGTAGCTGAAGCTAACAGCCAACTGTACCATAAAAGCTTGAAGAATTGATTTGGGAGAAAGAGGAGATGAAGGGGCAAAACACAAAGCAAAAATAAACCTGAAAGCAAGGCAAACCTAATAATCATTCATAGGGTTTTCTTTTTTCTATCGTAGTTTAAGACCAGCATTACATGATGTCTTGAGTTGACTCTCAAGTAGTCTCTGTACGACTCTGTCTTAAATGGTCAGGGAGAAAATAATTTTTAAAAAAAGCTTAACGCAAGCCAAAGTAAATATTAATTTTGAAAGTACGAACTGATAGCCAGTGATGTAAGTCCTTTGGCAACCACCTGCAGTTTTGCTTATATTGTTCATGCTTATAGTGAATAGGGAAAGAAAGATTTTCGATAATTGGGATGAGAAGCAATGATATGAAACACACTGTAAAGAGGTTCCATGTGCAGTGAATTAAAAAGTAAACTTGCTATATTTCCAGTGTTATGACCGACACATTCTTTGTCTTGACTGTGTAATCTCTATTTGTACAAATGCCAGATTAGATAACTTATTCTTGAATGTTCGTAGCTCTTTGCTACCATTCCCAGCTTTAAGAAAAACTTTCAATGCTGATGGATAAAGTGGTTTCATTTGGAGGGTAATACTAAGCGTTCTCAATATGCTTTTCCTTCATGTGGCTCTAGGAATGTCATTAAAATTTTAAACATTGTATAGCCCATGAAACTACTGTTAAACAAAGCATTACCTACGCATCACACTGTTTTATTTTTATTTTTTAAAATCTTATGGGAAAATGTGCTTTCCAGGTGTGTCCCTAGTAAAGCAATAGAATACACCATGTGGCATGCCAAATTGCTTTTTGATGATCAAAATTCATCACCGGTTCCTAGCATTTAGGAAATAAATTAAGCAGTTTCAAATGGTACTAAAGAATCCTTCTCTTGACATTCCTGTTAACAGTAGTAGATAGTTGTGCCTGCCTTTTAAACTGGGCTACTTTTAAACTGCCTGATCCACAGCCAGTTTCTTCTCACATGACACTAACCACATGTGAAAATGATTTTTTATGGTTACATTTCAGTATTAGCCATATATAAAATTTAGCTTGTGGAAAAAAAAAATTAATTTCTTCAAATCCTACAGGTAATGAGGATTCTGGAGAAGGAAAGACACAGAATTTGAAGAAAAAAACACCACCACGCAAATAGATTAAATAACTAGTTTCCTGCTCCTCTATTTCATTTTGCATAGGTAGAGTAAATAACCTGTTCTGCCTACTGTTGCCGAGTGATCCTGACAGAAGATCCTTTCAGAAGAGATTGATTCTTTGCTAAACTTAAAACTTTTGAGTTGAAGTTCCTAGCCTTTTCCTCATTTCTTGCCTTCTACCCTCTTTGCTCAAGGAAAATTAATTCAGTTTTTCCAAAACTTAATTCAAGATTTTCAAGATTGAATTTTTTCAAGGATGCATTAAGGTAGAACACATTATTTTCTTTGGCTAAAATGATTGATTCAGTTGCCAACCAAGCTGCTGAGGAGGGCGATCTTTTGAGAAGATATTGGACATAAAAAATGAAAGCAGAACTAGCAAATGTTTTCTCTGTTGACACCCAGGCAGTCTGGCAGAGAAGAAGAGAACTGCTGTACTGAAGCCCAGACATGTCAGGGCGAAGACAGAGACAGAGTCTCTGGGTAGTAAGAATATTGTCTTTAATTCCTCCTAATGATTATTTTTAAATGGCAGGAAATTTTAGTGTGCTTTTGTAATTCAGCAAGGGAAAGGGGCTGCTGTGTAGACGTATCAGCGTGACAACATGTTATTGCAAATCTTTGCTATCCTTGCCATTTGAAATTACTTCTATAAATCAATCTATGTAATTAAAAAGATACTCTGAGGTACTGAACAAGAAGGCTCAGGCTGAACCTGAGTAAGGTATAAGGTACCTAACACCACTTGAAATCAATGACAGTTAGGTATTTACAATTTCTTCCAATTCACAACTGTGCCCCATCCCGATTAGTCTGAAAATTATGTCAAGGGAACAGACAAGGGTTTAATTTCAGCTTATACTAAAACTGAATAATTAATATAACTACTATTTTCAGATATTTTTTTCCCTTTGTTCGCTGTGCCAATACACAGCTCAGCCAAGCCTTAGGATTAAAATAAGTGATCCATGGTACTAATTAACAGATTTATAAATCATTCTGTATGATCAAGCCATTTATAATTTTCCTGTCATATATGGGAAGGCGAGTGCAGTTGCCAGACATGTATTACAAGTGTAATGAAAGCAAATAGTCCAAAATGCTGAGAAATCAAACAAAGTCTTATTAAAAATAGCTTCAGTCATGGATCCAAAAAAGTAATTATTTGCACAGTTCCTATACCCCACGACACCTGAAAATTTGGTAATGTTTAACATATGTCAGATTGTAGGTCCAAACCCAAAGTCAATTGTTGAAGTCTTTGCCCTGGAGGAAAACCATAAATCAGACAGGATATGAGAAATGGCGACTGATTAATGCTGCTCAAGGATCAGGACAGGAAGAGGTGCTTCTAGCTGGTGAGCCTTGCAAAGTGGTTAAAAGTGCACTGTAAAAGTGGCTCTGCCACTCATGGCACAGCTGTCATGGTGCATATGTGCCCTTGTGTACAGAGAAATGAGGAGGCTTTAGAGCAAGGTTTGGTTCTCTTTAAAAAAAATATTATTAAATCCAAACAGTCTTCTGAAATTCAACCTATTGAGTTTGAAACTGTTCTCTAGGGCTAAGTTCATTGAAGGGCTGAAATATTTTAAACTGTTTCAGTGGGAATTTTAGCAGTTGATCTCTGTGATTTTTTCTTTGAAGCTAGGGAGCATCAGTGTTGGAAATGTTAGATTGCTTTTGAGATGAATATTGAAAAAGAAAACCTTAGTTAGCACCCACTAGACTACATCTGGAGTAATGTGTCCTGCTTTGGGGCTTCAGGAGAGAAGGATCTTAGTAGACTAGAGCAAGTTCAGCTGAGGGCCACCAGCATGGTCTGGGCACTGCGCAGGAGGCCTGAGAGTGGCAGCAAAGGGACTTGAGTTTGTTCAGCCTTGAATAGAGGCAGCCTGCAGGATCCCTAGCAGCCAGTGCCTACAAGGAAGCCACTGAGGAAATGCCACCAGCCTCCTTAAGGAAGTACGTGACAAGAGGAGGACAGACAGTAGGCTTAAATTGAAAGTGGGCAGGTTTCTATTTGACACAGAAAAATGAATTTTATGATGACAGCCAAGCATTGGACCAGAGATGCCATGTGGTTTCCATTCTTGGAGGAGACCAAGTCTGGGAAAACCTTGGGCAATGTGATGTGAATTCAGACTTGGGACTGCTTTGTGTGGGAGGATGATCTGGGTGGATGACCTCCCAAAGTCCTTTGCAGCTTGAAAGGCCTGAATGAGAAGAGCAGAAGAAAGGGAGACAGGAAGTAAAGAGTGAAAAAAATAGCTTAGTAACTCATGTACCTTGCTAAAATCAAATAATTTGGTCTATTTATTTTACTTAGTAACCAAAACTATGGAGTGACATAGTTGATTCTGACCATGACAATCCCCAGGCTACCAGAAAAACTGTAACTCTACAAAGTTTTGCAGTATGTAATGCTGTAATGCCTTGCACTTGTGCAGAACTACTTTTCTAACACTCTAACACTCTACAGACTTGACTAACAAAGACTCAGTGCAGTCCTTTGAGGCAAAGGACATATTGCTGCTAATTTAATTTCTGCAGATGCAGCTTGCAGAAGGCTATCATACCTTAAGTTGTACTGGGTTTGACTGTAAATTTTTGTGGGGTCAAAAGAATTGGAACAGATCAGGTGTGCTACAAGCAACTTGATGGCGAGTTGTCCGCTGAGCAGGTATGGAGTACAGTTCTTTTTCTGCCTGTCCTGGAGCAGCTGACATGTTGACATTGAGTGCTGATTACAGGGGAACGAGCAGTCATCATAAAGTGTAGGTCTCTCAGCTTCCTGCTTGCTGTCCCTACAACTGGAAATAATTGGTATAACCTCAGTTTATTTCCCACTGATGTTTGACACAGCCAGGCCAGTGTTGTGTGGAAGAAAAAAAATTAAGACTCCTTTTCCTTTGGAGTCACAGAAAGGAACCGGTGCAGCATAGTCTATAGAAAATTAATGCCAGACCGCATTTCCTCGATGTGGACTTTTACTCTGAGGACGACAGATGAATGTTTTATTCCTTGCCTTAAAACAGTTTTGCTATTTTTCGCACACAGTCTCTATCCACAATTTCTGTACAACAAAGAAATCTACTTTTGGTATCAGTAGTTTGAGGATTTATAGTCTCATAATCTGTTCATGTTATTTTGTGCCTATCAAATTACTACATGTCTTTATATCATGACAGATTGTTTAAACACTTTGGGAAATCTTTTGGTTGCCTAGATCTGAGATCATAGTACCCACCTCCACCTAAAAAAAGTGGTAGTGTGAAAAAAAGTGTAAAATACTTACAAAATACCTTCTATTTAGCTATGAAAAAAAGCCTTTAGAGAATTTATTAATATCTGCCTGATAAACTCAACAGTTTGAAACTCATCTTGCTTGGTTTTCTGCTTAGGCTTAAAGGAAAAATCAAGGAAAGAGGTAATCCTGATTCATTCCCTGCAAAAGCAATGGGTGCATCATCACAGACTGTGGCCGACTCAGCCCTTACATAATCTACCAAAATGGACAGAAACACAGCCCAAGCTGGTGTTCCTCACCCATTGCAGATCCCCACCAACAGCAGAGAATTCTCCTAAGAGAGCATGGAGACTTGGATTTGGGTTTGGATTGTAGTTTGGGTTTGATTTTAGCAAGTCTGACTTTATTAAGGGACAGTATCATTAAATAAGTTAATAAAGTCGGAGGAAAGTTCTCCTGGGTGGATAGTCTGTTCTCCAAGGCCAAGGTGGAAATAGAGGTCAAGGTTAAAGCAGAAAAGTGAAAAGTTACTGGGGCAGTGCCTTTTTGATACTGATTTAAAATGTACACAAGGCAAAACCAGCTTTAGCATTTGCTTGAGTTAAGGATGTCATGCTATTTGCCTCTCCTCTTGCTCCAAGCAGGAGAAAACTGGCTGTCTTTTGGCTTAGCTCTCATGGACAGTAGTTAATCTGATTTCAGAGTTTTGGTGATTATGAACTTATGCTCAAGTTTCAGTTTTGTCAACCAATTAATTAAAATGATCATGACACTTGTCCTGCAAATAACTTAAAGAGGGATACAGAATCCATGGACTTGATTTTTTGAAGAACAAAACTGACCTAAAATGTATAGCTGTGTAGATACAGGGTAAACATGGCTCCATTACCTGCTGCTGCTTTTCCTGGCTAACTTCAGGCACATGATTTCTACTGAAGCTGGATCACTGCAGGCAGTGTGTAAGCAGGCAGCGAATGAAGCTGAAATTCACTGTTGCACACCTCAAGTTGGTGTCCTAACCACTAGTCTATTATATTCCACTCATGCTGGAATATAAAACCTCAAATGAGCAAGATCCAATTTGGCTGTGACTAAATGAAATTTAATTAGAAATGTTCCAGCTAGCACTGATTATTGAGCAACAACGCTGTGTAATGAAATTGTGAATTATTAAATGCTTGCTGACAATGATATATAAATTAGGCACTAAACTGATAATGGAAAGGTAAGTAAAATCTGTTAATTGCTCTTTGGTCTTCCCAGTCAACTTCCATTCCTTAAGAACTGCTCAGTGGTTTGCGCAAGTGTTTTTCAGGTGTGCATCTCCCTTTTTAGAATGAAGCATGTGTGCTTGTTTTTTGTCTGCGTTATTTTTGTGGTCCTTGAGTAGGGAAAGAAATGAACTATTTCATACACCTGAAAAATTTAATTTATTTTATAGATGTGTTGTGATTTGCCTCAGTTTGCTTTTTTTCACATAGAAGGGTGCAATCCACTGAGATCAATGTAACAGCTCTCAAGTCTTATAAAATAATTGTAAGCCCAGGTAAAACCAGGATGATGGTTTCTGTGGGTGGGCTGGCTGGAGCCTGTGCTGGTGCAATGAGGGTGGAAATCTTTGGGGCTTACCCAGGCAAGAGCTGTAGATGTCTTTCCATCTTGTCCTTTCCTTCCTCTTGCTTGCCTGGTTATTAGGCTTAGCCTCAGGCCCTTGAGAAAAGCCCTCATTCTCAGCACGAGATCGTGATGCAGAACTCTCGCAGGGAATGTTACCATCTGGTGTCAGCAATTCTTGTTGTCCCAACTCTTGCAGCAATTCATATTTTCCAGACACATGGGTGGCAGGATTTTTTTGTGGCTGATTTCGTTTTTCTCTTTAAACACTCATTCTTCATTGTGAGCCTCATGGGCAGTGGGCTCTCCAGCCAAAGCGTGGAAACATGGAGGGGGGCTTTTCCACTAGTAAGCTTTTTACAATGGATGTCTATTATTCAAAATAAGGAAGGCAGTTTTATAAGGCCTGCGAGTACACATTTCCCAGTCTGTTGCTTCTTAAATTACCAGGAATGCAAAAATAACCAATAGTTTGACCTCTTAAATCACAAATTGGATAGGCTTACCATTAAAGGACATTGTAAATGTGTTTCCCATTATTTAGTTCATTTGGTGTGTTCAGCAGTGAGCTTTTTGGATATTTTGGGGGGTTTTTTTAATTCTTTACAGAAATCATTTGATAATTTTCTTTCCTGGAGTTGGATTAGGTCCTCTGTACCTACAGTAAGGGAAAATGAAGACTTTATAATGAAGGTTGGGTGGAGCTATAATACTGTTGCTGTAAAAACTAATAGGTGCATATTTTAAAGTATGGGTATAGCGAATAGAGTGACCTTCATAAATTAGATCTATCCATCTTTTATATTTAGGGACTGGAGACAAAGATTATACCAGAGAACTGTCCCAAATTGAGATGTTCTGTATACAGTTTGTCAGAGACTGTTTTTCTGCCTCGGAGGGAAATAATTCCCTGAGAAATTTCTGCAGAGGGTGGGATCTGTAAAAATTCTGCATGTTGGTCTGATCTTTAAATTTAAATTGATGATAATGTTGTATATTCTTTTTTCAAGTCCTGACTGAGCATTGTAAGAGGTGTCTTCTTATTGCATTCTGTAAAGTTCATATTTGTTGTTCTTGTATCTCTTTTAATTTTTTTATATCAAGTTTTATCTTTTAGTAGATCCATTCATTGGGGACATTTTAATATAGAAGGAACGACAGTGAGGATTTTACCGTGTTTGTAAAAGGCTTTTTAGATTAGTGTTTACAAAATTTTTCTGTCTGACACTGGTCTTGTTTGAAAATATTTTTATTATTTTTACCTTTTGAATCCTTTTCCCACTTTTATTTAGAATTTCCTGATCTCCAAGTGTAATAAATTGCAACTTAAACAGGAAGGAATTCTACTGGAACAAGAAAGTTTCACGTATGTTGTTGCTATTTCAGTTTAATCAGACTCTATATAAGGAGAGAAAACGTGTGTCCTCCAAGTCACATCTGTATTTTGGGTATGACCTGGGAGAAATTAAGTGTCTGCATGTTGTTCACACTGTGGTAGGCTTGGTCCTCTGCAAACTGCTTGAAGGTAGATTCTGATTGCATTTTGACTGTAATCTGCTAGACTTTGCAAAAATTTGAGTTGCCTTTGTTTATTTAGCCATGTCCCTAAAGCATTTGAAGACTTTGAACTTGCTCTCACACTTGTTTTTCTTGCACTTGTATATTGGTTGAGAAAGTAAGTATGAGGTTCCCAACTGACAAGAACAGCCACTTTCCTCACTGTTGCACCTCTCATGGAGGACATGTGGTCAGCAACTCTTCTAGAGATGACAGGCTTGAAAGGCGTCTTGGTTCCTGGCCAGACAGGGCTAATTTTTGCAGTAGCCAGGAGGGGCTGTGGCTAGAACCCAGAGGTTATTCTATACCACCTCATGCCATTTTCTGGGGTCAGGGGAAGGGATCTCTATCACGAAGAGAGAAGCGAGCAGTCAGTTATTTTTGGGCTCTGCATGGTGTGCATTTGCATGTGAATCAGTCCCCTCTCCTACACTTTGTTATTAATATTGTTGGTGTTACTGTTTGTTTTCTCATTTCATTGCTGTTTCCAGTAAACTGTTCTTATCTCAACCCATGATCTTTACTTTTCATGCCTCCAATTCTCCTCTCCAGCCTGCCACAACGGGGAATGAGCAAGAGGTGTGTGGCTTGGAGTTTTTCAGCAGGAACATTAAATTAGGGAATACCATTCCTAAACCATGACAGAAGGATATAGGTGGTTTCATCGTAGCTGTGACTATGCTTCAAAAATGTTAAACTCTGTAGCTACACAGTTTTCTAGAAGGGCATGAGTGCAAAAGGCAAACTTCCACTAGCCAATCAGGCTTTGAAAGTCCAGTTCATAAGAGTGTATGCAAAATTAAATCCTGATCAGAAAGGATAAAAACCGTTTGCCTTTATTTTTCATCGGGGGGGCATATAAAGTGGCCTGCTGTCAGGCAGAGGAAATGAAGGAGGGATGAGATAGACAACTGAAAGTGCAGGTGGTGTTACTGTTTTTGTGATGCAACTGTCTTCTGTCTTTGATTCCTTCAAGGGAATTATTCAGTATAGCAAGCCCTGCCTTCATTTCAGTTCATGTGAAGGTAAAATGTGTTTCATTAAAACAAGCTTTTAAATGTGTTTCATTAAAATAAGATTTTGAAAAATATTTAGATGATGACGACTAAATTCTCAAAGATAGTTTAAGGAAATGTGCACAGCGTTCTGTGAGCAGATAAAATGTCATCTGTAATTCTTTGGATATATTGCCTGTGATATGCACTGTCATCCTCTGTTTAAGGTCTTATCAGTAAAACATACAGAATAAAATTGCTATCAGTAACAGAGCATTGTTCTAAAATGGCTTTGTCTGTCAAATGAAAGTCAGGACCAGAAAAGGCATTTAATTCTGCATCTGCTTTTAATGGAGATACGCAAGCAAAAATTACATAATGAACGTTCCTTTAATTTTGTTGAGCTGTTTCTAACTTTTCTCTAGTCAATACATTTAAAGAAGTTGTAGAATAGGTAAACAGAAAAGTTTGGGATTCTACTTAGGTGGTTGCATAGGCTGAAACAGTACTGATATCTCATGGAGTAAACAATTTATATATAATCAGTCTGTGACTAATTCATTCTAAGATACTGGATAGAGGACACAAGTCCCTGAGGTACATCGAGGAAAGAAGCAGTTTATGTATATATAGAACCTAGATAAAGGTCTTTTGCTGTCATAGCATTTTCATTAGGTTTTTCTATGTGTTTTAGTCAAGTAATTTGAATTTCCAATTTGTTAGTAGTTTGATTAGTCTGTTCACCCTCATTACTCAGTGTGTTTCCATTGCTCGAAGGACAGCAAAACGCAGCACAAAAAGAATTTATTGTCTTTGCAGAAGAAGGAAAATCCTGTGTACATAATAGAGGAGAGTAATAAAAGAATATTTGTCTACAAGACAGCAAGTGGTCTCAGCATGCAAGGAACTTAACCTATGTCAGATTATTTTGGAAGAGCCATCTGTAAAAGAGGGATATGAACCTTGTGATAGGCATATACTGAAATCCAGTGCAAATACCAAGGTTTCAGTGCAGCCTGGATATTCAAGCAGTAAATCTTATGAGAACACCTTTTTTGGCCTGTATTAACTCAGACAAATAAGAAGGACTAGAGTTTGCTGTCAGTCACTGAGGACAGGGTCTGTTGAAACTAACAACACATGGTTAATTAATGCCAGATCTCTGCATTGATTGAAAGTCATCATACAAGCCCCTATATATATATACATATAAATAAACTTGTATTTATAATCAAAAGTATTTTCTATTTTGAAACTATTTTCTTTGAATAGGATCATTGCCTATCGGAATTTGTGGCATACCTGTCTGTACCCTTTTATACCATGTTCCAAGGAAGAAGGAAAGTTTTACAACAGGGTCCTCACCAGGCTGGTTTCCCTTCTCAAGGAAAATGGTAAACAGTGGAAAAACAAATGTGCATATGTTGTTAAAACAAGATCAGATTTCATTATATTATTGACTAAATACCTACAGATATATATATATATATTTTTTTTTTTTTAAACAAAAAGCACTGGGGCAAACATTCCAACAGGAAGAAATAAGGGGGTGGGGAAAGGGCCAGGGCTATAAGAGGCACCAGGAACTAGATTATTGTAACAACTGAAAAAAGAACAAATGGGAATGAGTTTTTTAGGGTTACAATGGGTTAATGCACTTCAAAGCATGGCACTGATTGCATGGAAAGAGTAGAACGGGCAGCCCAAGGGTTATCTGGTGAAGCAGTGAATTCCTGTTTCATTCTGAGGAGATAATTTCTGTTAATATCCCTGGTGACATGTGAAGCTTCTCTGTCAGTGGAAATGACAAGAGGAGGTGAACGACCTATAGCATCACCTGCTTTGGTAATGCACAGCATCTTGGTGGAGAGAGAGAGGCATAACTAAGACTTTTTGCTCCCAGAGTTATTCCAGCCAAATGTCTGTCATTATCAATACATCTGTCATGCTGATCCTTATGGGTAAGAGCTAATGGTGGGTGATTATTTATTTTATGGAACTTGTGGGTGTTTTATTGCTGTGTTGTTTCGGTTTGTTTTTTTTTAAGAAACTACTCAACAGTTCCCTTTATAGCTGAGCAGCACATTAGAGCTTAGAGTAATAGTGCAATCAAATCCTTCTATGAGGAAAGCAATGCTGCTTTTTTTCTAGAAATTTAGCAGCATCTAGTAATCACAGTGATATATGCTAGGTTCATATGTTCTCCCATGGAGAGAAGGTAAGGGAATAATAACAGATGCTAGGCTGGGTATCTGTCTCATGTGGTAATAAAAACAACATTGAAGGTTTCAAGTGGGGAAGGCCTAAATGCAGAAAGTGTTGGAAGAGCTGGTTGAAGATTAGTCTTAAACCTCACATGGGGAAAGGGAGGTGAACTCTTTTCCATAAATCATCCGGATACTTAATTTGATATCAAACATGAACCTTAACATATGTCATATAATCTGGTTTAATACTCATGGGTCTTATTAAAATAGTGTGAGCCAAGGACTGTGCTGATTTACACAGGTTTGAGCAAGTCCTTTGCAAGGCAGCAAATATACCTAATTTAGAGTGCTTTCATTTAGAGATAGAATTTAGGATGTTTTTAACAATTCTAGTAGTTTTCCTCATAATGGCGCTGATCAGGATCCTATTGGTGTAACTGGAAAGATTCTTACAACTTCGCAAAGGGAGATTCATCCCTTTAAATTCAAGTGGTTATCGGAGGCATGGTGATGAGTTAGGGAGAGAAACACTCCTGGAGCAACTGTGACCCTATGTCCAAACCTGGAGTAGCTTCAGACTGGGAGACAAAGCTGAATGATGTCAACACCCCTTTTTTAATCTCCCCTCTCCTTTGTTTTCTTTTGCTTCTCTTTTTAACTTTCTTAACATGTTTTTTTAATTTTTTTCCTTTTCTCCTTTTAAATTTCTTTTTGTTTGCTTCTTTCCTCTTTCCTTTCCCCAGCTTCCACCTTTTTCTCTTTTCTTTTTCCCTTTCTTCCTTTTTTTTTTTCTCTTTTTTATTACTGCTTCACACCAGATGCGAAATCTTTGGTTCTGAGCCGGGAGAAAAAGTTCACATTTGGAATAAAGCACATCACATCAAAAATCAGCAGGTTGAGCAGACCGCTTCCATTCAATGTGGCTCCCTCAGTTGGGATTATCAGCCCTCCTTCTCCCACTCATGCACTCAGTGTGGGCTCCAGGCTCTGCTTTATCAGTACACTCAAAAGATACCAGTAATTAAAGTGTGCCTGATAGGCTGACAGATGACTGAAAACGGAGGGGGAAAAAAAGGCAAGTAAAGGAGGTGGGCTGATTTCTTGAAAGACAAGGCAAAGAATGATTTGAACCACCAGCTAACAGGCAAGTCTTAGAAAAACAAATGGAGTAACTGTATCAAGGTATATGGAGAGAGTCCATTTTTGTCTAATTGAATTTATATTGGGGGGTTTTGTATCATTATCAGTGATTTATATGGTGTGAGTTAGGTCACACTCTAGTCCATTGTGAGGTGTGGTGTTTGGCTTTTTTTCCAGTTAAATAGTTCAAAAATATATTTAGGTAAAGAGATATGCAAGAAGATGTGATAAACTTCTGAGCTTGAGTGAAAGAGGAAGACTCAAACTTCAAATTATTCTGAAGCACAAAATGCTTGTAAAATAGTTGCGAAGATATATCAGTTCATAAAACAGTATCTGTAATAACTTAAAAATGAAGTGAAATCAAGTAATACAGGAACTGCAGGAATGCCTGCAGGAAGAGAAGCGCTAGTTGTGTTTGAATTTAGGAATTTTCAAGCTGCCCTACTCCAGTCAAAGGACAGAAATAAAGTTTTTTTTATCCTGACATATTACAGAATTCCTACAGGAATCCTCATTTAAACAAACAAACAGAACAAGATGATGATTCTGGCACACCAGAAACATCTTAATCTGACCTATGAGAAAAGATTTCTGAAGGAATCTGGAAATGACAAAGATCTTCATTTAAATGCAAGAAAATTCTGAACTTCCATGACCGAGTCACAGGGAACTCAACACTTTTGAAAGTGTTAAAAATACAAATGATTTATTGCCATTAGTTAGATGTAAAGAAACTTTAATCTTATGGGATACCAGATCAGTATTTCTGATTAATCAAAACAAATGCACAAAAATAAGGTTTTATCTGTATGATATAGTTGCTCAACAGTATCTTTGTTCCTGTTTGAAGCTTCGTCTTTTAATATTACTTCTTGCATCTTGAAAGCATTTCAATCCTTTCTATGAATGTTTTGTGGCACTGAGAGTGTTCTATTGCTCTATTTCCCAAGTGTTAATCATAGGGAGTAGTTTGTCTTGTTTTGGGATATGATCCAACACTTAAATGAAGGAAGAGGTACAGTTCCATCAAATTTAGCTCCAACTGAATCAGGCTCAAGGTGTTGCAAAATCGAACCTTCAGCACACACTGAACATGTCTTTGAACTGGAAGACAAATAGAAGCTATATTCTGATATCTTTCCTCTGGCAGAAGAGTTTTCTTTATTTGACGAAAAGTGACTTCAGCGGGACTTTCCATAAAGAGAGGCATTAACATCAGGATTGTACAAATGTTTTATAAATTTGATCAAAAATTACACACCAAAGAAAGGTTTTCTTTGGTTTTGGTTTTGTTTCCCTTCCCCCCACCCCCCGAGTTATAACAAAGACTTTAATTGTTGTGCAAAAGGGTTTGGAACTACTTTGATCATATCCCTTATTATTACAGGGAGTCACACACGCATAATTCATGGGACTTGTGGAGTAATAACTTAGTGTGGTTCAAAAAGGTTTGAATGGTAGCATTTGGGTATAGCTATTTTTTCATAGGTTCGTTCTGTTTAAGTACTTTAATTGAAATGGTAACAAAAATAAGTGTATTGTACTTAGCTGTAAGGTCACTGCCTTGAACAGCTAATTACAGAATCCAAATTTTCCACCAAAGTGACTGAAGATGAAAATATCAGAACAGGAGCATAGTAATTTTAGAAACTTCATTTCTTTCGAGTTAGTAAAAAATACAAGTGCTTCTAAGTTGGAGAATATTTGCTTAATAGATTGACCTTTGAAGCCAAATGGATGACCTGAAACAAATATAGGATGCATAGTTTCCTCAACTGAAGGAGAAATATGGTAGGTGACTTTTTTTTCTGTAGCTCTACGAGTCTTTCATTACACATAGTGTGCTGCCTGCTCTCTTTTCCTGTCTGCATTCTTCATAACCTGTCTAAAAGATGCACGATCTCATTCTCTTTAATTCCTTCTCAAATACTCCATTCAGTGTTACCATACATAACTCCCTCTCTTTTACGTGGGTGGCTTTGTAGACATTTTTTTTTTTTGAGTGATTGGACATATGCCAGCATTTTTGGTTTAGACACTTAAATTTATTGAAAATACTTAATCCTTTTCTTTATCTTATTTTATTATATCATACAATTATGTGCCTCAAGATCAATGGAAGAATTTTGGTGAAAACACAGATAATACAAAACTTTCTGTAAAATAAAGTGAAAAGTAGATTGAGAAGTTATAAGAATGTTAAAACTTATATAAAAGGTGTTTCTTTTTAGTAAAGGACTTGCAGCATCTTATTTCCAATACCGATATTTTGGCTTCTGAGAGGTGCTTTTGATTTTGGGAAGGGAGTTAAAACTCTGTTAGTAATCATTGTCCTTATTATATTAAGCATAGCAACTGAAGTCTTGTGTGGTGAAGGTTATATATGCATATGAAATTATATGATCACTAACAGATATCATTTAGGCTCAGTATTGTTTTTCTTCCATACTACAGTTAAATATAAGAAAAAAAAAATATGACGCTGAATTTGTTCTATTTTATGGTTGCCATTAGAGAAAAACAAACCTTGCAAATTTCATTTCATGATGTGAAAAAAATAAACGACAGTGATAGCCTGTGTGCAAAAAGTCTGTTCAGCCACTGGCTTTGAATTCTTTTTTCATGCTAATTGTGTTCCCAGGTAAATCTATTCAGAGGAGTAATTCTTGATTTTTGTGGGTGTCAACATCCAGAGAAAAGATTCTACTAAATAATACTTTGGCTTCCCTAGAGCTGATTTCATTGATGACAGAGTTTAGCTCACCTAGGTGATTAATTACACAGAAATAGAAAAGAAATAAATATTATTAATTGAGGGAGAGAGTAAAAGTGCAAGTTGATCTCATTTGAGCTGACTATGGTCATTATTGTTACAGAATACCTTGCCCAAGAGTTTGATTTCTATAGAAATTCTATATTTTCCAGATTGTGCAAATGCGCACTTAAATTCTAAATATATAACTCTTTCCTGGAATTTTGAAATGCATAATTTTTGCTTAATGTAGTATCCATTCTTATTTGCACTAAAATCACGTACTTCAGTTGATTATAATTTGAAGTAGTCAAAAATCCTTTTATTTCAGTATCTCACTGAAAATGTGGCCTGTAGGAAACAAAATGAACTAGTTTACGTATGTGATTTCTACAAGTTCATAATGTCACAATTGTTACTTAGCACCCTAAACAAGGTGTTATGAAGCTTGATAAAAACAGCAGAGAACAAACAGTCCAGTCTTTCAAGATACACACAGTCATGTTTGTAAATATTTTTTAATTTTTTTTAAATGTATAGAAATTTATATTTTAAAATATAAAATTGTGTTTATAAATCTGCACTGTTATTATTTTGTATTTATTTCACAACAAAGCCTATTCAAACACAAAACTTTCAAGCCTCTCAATTCTTAGGCAAAATCTCACCAGTTCAGAAATTTCTGGCTAAAAAAAAGCATTCAATATAAACACAAAATGTAGGATTATTTTTATACAGATCTTTATTGCTTGATTTTTGAGTCAATCTGGATAGGTTTATATTCTGAGGTGTTCTTAAATCATCACCTTCCTTACTGCACATTTTCCATGGATATATTTGATCCGTTCATATAATTGCTGTTTTATATGTAAAAACTGCTATAACACACACACATACAAAGAGATTAATGCACAATTTGAGGAGTTACAATGTGGAAGCCTTTGGGAAAAAATATTCAGGTACAAAAGCTGCTAAAGATGAAAGAAAGTTACTCTCGAATTGTAAGGTATAGGAAGAAGGAGAAGAGGAATTTCTGCTTGTAGATTCCTTTCTTAATTTGTATTCACTGTGTAGAAATATTTGTCAAGCATAAAATCTAAGTAGGTCAGAAATTTTATAGCAGAGTAGAAATCTCACTCAATTTTTGTAGTAGTGTTTCCTACTAATGTTGAAAGTAAGACATCTTAAAGTTGACTTCGTAAAACCCTATATATGGCATTTTAACCAAGATAACATATACTAGATACAAAGCTAAATAACTTGGTTTATTTTGATATTTTTTGTGACATGTTATCAAGTTTTCCCTCTATCATTATACTCTTGAACAATTCTCTTCTTGTATATGGTTAAATGGTTGTTAGTTAGAGAGATTTAGATTTGTTATTTATATGCAACATGCTTTTTCTGAATTGTTTGTCTAAATTATATTAGATGCAGTTTTATATTTTCAGTGGGGTAAGCTGTGGCATTCAAATGTCATCAGTTCAGTAAATTTAACTATTATTTTATTGTGTTCAAAATTTTTCAGCATGCAAACTAGAGAAGGTTAGATTAATGCAGAATTTTGCTGTGAGTGTGAGCAACTAAAGTCTTTTTCACACAAATCGATTGCACTCTTTCTAAGACAGTGCTTTGGTCTCTATTCCCACTCCAGCAACAGTTTTAGTCCTGTTTCTAATCTTAAACTGAACCTTTGTTGATGACTCATTATTGATGGAATTTTTATTTTGCTTAGAATTATCATGTGGGGGGAATATCGTCAATTCACATGAGCTTAAATTTTGACCTGTGGTTTATGTCCCAGTATTACTAGTTTTGCTTGAGGCGTAGAGGTAAGGACTAGAGGGGCCTCAGCTGACAGGGGAAGGAAAGCATTCCTATGCTAATTGAAACATCCATCTTTCTATTTCTCTTATTTAACTTACAAAAATATGAGCAATAACACTTAACTATCTCAAACTTTTTCGACTAACACTGTATTGGAACTTTAATTTTAGAAAAGTAGCATTTAATGCATTTGGGCTCTGGATGTAGACTCGGCTAGAAGCTCTGTAGGCAGAACTTTGTTTTGAAGCCTTCCTTTACGTACATTATGTTGAAGCACAATCGAGGGTTTGCGCAACCATCCATTGACATCTATAGAGAGCTCACATCACAGCACAGAGCACTAAAATAATGTTTTCTCTAAACTTGGTAGGGCAGTAAAAATACTTTTCCTGTAGTTGCTTCTGCATTGGTGGTGTTTGCAAGTTTGGAACTGAAAGCTTTTTTAGGATTTGATCCAAACAGATAACAGATTGTAATGCTGCTTAAAAAAAACCAAAACCATTTGTAACACAGTTGCCAAGTTTGAGAAAGAGCCCAGTTAAACCTATTTAAGTCCTCTCTCGTATATCATTAGAGATTTACCATTCAAAATCTCTCCATTAATGTTATTTATGAACCATTCAAGGTAATATTATTTTATGTTTGGGGGAAATAAAACTTTAGGGATTAAATATTTTACTTGTCAGTGTTCATTCCAGTAAATGTATTTTTCCCTAGCTAAATCCTAGAGTTCTTAGGATAATAGTTTGCACTTGTAAATACTTGTATCTGTGACCCTGATCACTCTATTCTCATCAAAATTGAAATAATTATATTTCACAAATGGTTCAGCCAGCCAACCTTTGCTACATTGTCCCACCAGTTCTATTTCAGTTTTTCTGTAACCTGAGGCTGACATTTCATAGTAAAGTCAGGAACACATCTATGAGGAATCTACTCCTAGCAAGATGCTGGCTATAACTTTACGAAAGCAGAGGTAAATTTGGTTCAGTTACATGCCACTCACACTTGATCTCAGATTTTAGAGCAATAAAGTCATCATTCAGCTCAGTGGTTTTGGAGGGAAAACCAGTTCTTCCAGCTCCAGCCCTCTCAGTTACTGGCACCTCTGCCAAGGACTGAGTGACAGTTTCAGTTGTGGTTTTCCATATGAGGTGGACAATGATATTATATGTCTGTTAGAGTCACCCTGAACAAAAATGTGGGTACCTGTGGTACATGAGACAGTAACTTTTGTGTATCTGATATATTTAAGAGTTCTTGCATATGCATGACATAGCCTTTGTCCATGTAAGTCATCCCTGTAAGGTGGTTCTAATGAGTTCAACAAATCCAGCCTGGGACTGAGTCTACTGCAAGCCATGGAGGGTTGATTTTGACATAGGGAGGAAGCTTAGCACACCCGGTGTATTGCTGCACTCCTCGCACATTGCTGGTTACTTGTGCATGAGTCACAGTGCTCTGCATGTAAGCAGTACTGAGTTCTTTAGGGCTAAGTCTGACAGCCAAGACCAAGTCAATCATAATTGTGCCTAAAGTTTCAAGCTTAAATTTTTGCCCATAGTGCTATCTTCTGTCCATTCTGTACTGTTCCACATTTATTGAATAAAAAGTAATGAATAGGTCAGAAAAGCATTTTCAATCTGCACATGTAAGCAGAGGAAGCAGGCAGTTTCTGGCTGATGCTTGTAACTAACCATGCAATGTAAAGCACCTGTGTTCAAAGCCAGCAAACTGTGGGTTGCTTGATTGTCATGAATTAGATGTGTGAAAGTGCACAGGGCACAGTGCAGGAACAGAAAAATGCAAATTCTAGATTGATTTTATATTATGCAGGTTACTGGGAGGAAAAACTGTACTCGAGCTGGATAGGGATCTTTTGTATGTTATGTTACTATGTATGTGACATTTTTTTCCCTTGCATACTGTGAATGTATTTTGCATCATGACATATACATTTGTGTTGCTGTGGACACACAATAATATTATTTTCGTTGTCCTAGGAAACACAGACACAACACCTGATAGCGGGTGTTGTACCAGTTTGGATGGAGGTTTGTTTTCTCTTCTGTCCAACAAAGTCATCCATTCCCTACTGTACCTGAAATAGCAGAGATTCTTGTGATTGTTATCATTAAGTATCCATTCACACAAAATGGGACAGGGACTTCATTGTGAAAGTATTCAGTCTCAGTGGTGCGAGATTTTCAGTCTATGGCACTGGTCCAGGTAAGTCACTTTTGCCCTCGCTTAACATCAAACCTGTGAGAAGTCCCACTGAAATCAATGGGATTGCTCATGTGCTTAAAGTTAAGTACTTGCATAAAGTGCTTTGCTGGATTGATACCAAAGTACATGACCAGCCCACGGTTTAGAATGAGTGCTTGGGAACTTGACAGAGTTTGTGGCTATTGATTTGGTTTTAAAATGGAAGACGATGTATTATCTATCTATGAGTTTCCATGTTTCCAACAAGTCAGTCATAGAATCACAGAATATGCTGAGTTGGAAGGGACTCACGAGGATTGTTGAGTCAAACTCCTGGCCCTGTGCAGAATCACCCCTTGACCCCAAAAATCATGCCATGTGCTTGAGAGCATTGTCCAAATGCTGCTTGAACTTAAGACAGGCTTGGTTCTGTGACCTGCCTGGTGTTTCCCTGGGGAGCCCGTTCCAGTGCTCAGCCACCCTAGGTGAAAAACTTTTTCCTAATACCCACCCTAAACCTCCCCTGACAGCTTCATGCCATTTCCTCAAGTCCTGTCACTGGTCACGAGAGTGAAGAGGTTAGTACCTGCCCCTCTGCATCCCCTTGTGAGGGTGTTGGAGAGTGCAGTGAGGTCTCCCCTCAGTCTCCTCTTCTCTAGGCTTTTGTTTCATAATTTTTTGGGGAAAAAGAGTTAAAAAGTAAATTTGGGGGGCAGCTGTACACAGAGGAACTGGTTGCCTTATACCACGGGAATGTATGGGTTGTCATGGTTTAACCCCAGCCAGCAACCAAACACTATTCTGCTTGCTCACTCCTCCACCAGAGGGGTCAGGGAGAGAACTGGAATGGTAAAAGGTCAAAACCTCATGGGTTGAGAAAAAGTCAGTTTAATAGAGAAAGCAAAAGCTGTGCACACAAGCAAAGCAAAACAAAGAATGAATTCACTGCTTCCCATGGGCAGGCAGGTGTTCAGCCGTCTCCTGCAGGAGTGCAGGGTCTCATCACACACAGCGGTGACTTGGGAAGACAAATACCATCACTCCAAATGTCCCTCCCTTTTTCTCCCGTCACTTTATATACTGAGCATGATGTCATATGGTCTGGAATATCCCTTTGGTCAGTTTGGGTCACCTGCCCTGGCTTCTCCCAACCTCCCCAGCACCTCCAAATTCCTTGCCAGTGTCACAGTACAAAAAACAGAAAAGGCCTTGGCTCTGTGTAAGAAAGGCTCAGCAGGAACAGAAATACCTCTATATTACCAACCCTGTGTTCAGCACAAATCCAAAACATAGCACCACACACTGGGAAGAAAATTAACTCCAGTCCAGCCAAAACCAGCACAGGGTTGTTGTGCTGGTTTTCTGGGTATTTCAGCAAAAGTTCAGATTTTGCCTCTTCTGCTGCCCTTCCATCGTAAGGGAAGCACAAGCTAACACTATTGTTATGTTATTTTATTGCCAATGAAGCCCTGTGTGCAATTTTTACTTTCTTGACCATGTGCACAGTTAGAGTTTTGATTTTTTTTGGCCCATGTGACTCCATAAAATCTACTTAGAATCATAGAATCGATTGGGTTGGAAAAGACCTCAGAGATCATCAAGTCCAACCCCTTCTCCAACTCCAGTCCAGTACTTGCACAGAGTCATATGATTGAAAAATTATGTTTATTCTATAAAGAATCTTAGATTAATTTTATAATACTGCATGCAAATGTAAAATGAGAAAATACAATTTCTCAGTAAAATCAGGTTCATACTTTGTCATACATGAAAAAAAATTCTTTCCTTAGGCCATAGTTTTGTGTTTTATGCACTCCCGGTCATATGTCCATATGTACTTCCTCATGTTCATTCTCTTTTGACTGTATTTGAATGCCTGTGGCAAAAACAAAAGCCAAACATTTCGGCATGCAAGAATATATTTAGTCTATATTATATATGGACCAAAGTTCCTGGAAGAAAAAGTTGATAGGTTCAAGCATGAGTCCAGTATAATGATAAATTTTTACTCCCTGTAGATTGCTTAGTGCTGACAGAAAAAATACCCTGGAATTCTGCTGACCTTTTTCCCAAAGGATCTAACCCCAGTTACTCCTAGTTACTGGCTCTATATAGTACTGTCAGTAAGAATAACTGCTTTTTATTCTTTGCAAAACTTGGTCATTTATCTAAAATACAGTGTTTGTGTGTGCATGAGATAGAAGCAGGTAGGGAGGGAGAGAGAGCAAAGAGGAGCGGCCGGACTTGTACTTCAAGAAATCGTTGATTTTTCTGTTTGGAAGTCACTTCTTCCCTCATTATTGTTCTAGCATTCCTTTCCCCACGATCATTGTTGTTTCTTGTTTTACTCTAAGAAGTGCAGTGTGCAAACAGAAAATGGACCATGCAGTAGCCTAAGTGTGATTCTTGGAAAGAATGTTAAATGTCTCTGAGAAGAAATGTTTTTTGTTAGAAGCTATCTTTGGTGGAGCCTTTATTCAGTGAAATGGGATGACAGGGATGAAAGAAAAAAAATGGAGAAAGCAGTTAATAAAACCTGTAATTCTTAGGGTTTTATATCTAATGGAGTAAGGGCATACTTGTCTGATTCTTCAGAGATGGCTTGGGTGTGGTGGACATTTCTGGCTTCATTCTCGCTGGACGCAGCGCTGGCTGTCAATAGCACGCAGAGCAGCACATCTGCATTTTCTGGCCCAGGACAGTTTATTTCATTATTATATCCATTTGTAGAGAGTAGAGAGAGAGAGTGAATCTGTTCCTTAGGGGAGGAAATCCAATGAAATGCTTGTGCCAGAGCTGTTCTGTGCTCAGTATACAAACTATGTAATACTCGAACTGTATAATTGAGAGCTGACTGCAGTTCTATTCATAATCATTTACGTAGGTTTCTTCATTAATACATTTTAATTTTATTGTGTGAGAGTGAGAAAGTAAGCTTTGGAGAAAAAGCAAAGGCATTCAGTAAAACCTGAGGATCTGTGCAATGTTCTACTACCTCCGTGTCTGGGCAAAGAGCCTTCCAAGGACGTGGCAGAAGGGGCTGCCAAGCCTCAGTGCCGATGCTTCCTGCAGAGTGGGGGGAACCTGCCAGGTGATGATTCAGACCACCTGAATTAAGAACTTAGCTTCCTCCCAGGGCTGTCAATAGCCCAGCTTCCCAGTGTAAGTGCTTGGTTTAGATGCTTTTTAAGAAGCATAGATTCCTCTACTATTTCTGAGCTGAAGGTTTGTTTCTGAAACTGGTGGATCTACACAAGTCATAAATCAGCATAGCCCCGCATCACATCTGATTTTGGACCGCGTTCCCTCATGTGGACTAAGCAGTTTAGCACCAAGGCTAAATTTATTGTTAGCCTCATGATGCATTGAAGTAAGTGGGAATCCTGACAGAGCTGAAGCTAAGGGCAAAATTATTTGGCTTCAGTCTATACTTCAGTTACACAGAGATGAATTTAATCTCCTGTTAACTTCAAGGGGCTTGTGGTGGACATCCTCAGAGAGCATTTACTTGCTCTTCCCTGCTGACTACCAGTAACTGCTTTCTGATTTTTTAATTTTCTCTCTTTCTAGCTTAACTTCTTTATTGTGCTGTCCCACTTTCAATTTGTCAAGCACCAAGGAACTCTCTTTGTGTCATTCAAGCCTCTTTTTGGAACAACTATTTTCTGTGCAAAACTCTCCCAGTAAAACTGTTTTCATCTGTGGTCTTATGTTCCTACACGTCTTGGGGAGGGAAGGGATTGCACGTTTTATCTAGGGAGTGAGATGTGACAGTAGTTTAGATCTTGAGCCATAAGTCTTTATCTTGCTTCTTGTTGAAATATTAGATACAGTTTCATTTCTCTGCTCCTTTTAATTACTGATTTTCCATAATTACTTAATTACATAATTAATTAATTACTGATTCCATTTTCCATAAAAATTCTCTACTCCCATTAAGATCCAATTAATGAGAGATGCCTCTGCCTTAGTTAAAGTACAAATGGGACCATATGCAGAACTCAATAATACGGATTTTATTTAACAATAAATGTGATGTAGACAGATAGAAAGAAATAGGAAAGGGGGTGGGGAGGGAAAGACACAGAGAGAGAGAGATCAAGCAGAAGATACTCACCACCAGTGGATGCAGCAGGGTTCCATTGGTCCTTCTTCGTCCTGGGCTTCTCAGTGGTGAAGGTGCCGAGGTCATTCAAAACTTTCACTATTTATACATTTTTGCAAACAAAGGAATTCATGCTCATTGGCTACACAGTTCTCTTATTCTATTGGTTAAATTATTCCCTTGCTTCTAACGTTAATTAGTCCCACGTTCAGTCTTTCTCTTCTTGTGAGTCACTGGGTTTCATTGAGTGGGTGGGTTGTGAGTTGGTGGTCGCGAATTCCCCCGTCAGAATTACCTTTTACCCAGTCCAAGCTGATTTCAACACAGTTGCTGAGTTGGCTTTCCTTGTGTCCCATAAATTCTGCCATTATCAGTGGTACATTCATCTCCCCCAGCTTTGTTTACCTCCCTCCTGGCCTTAGATAATAGGCAATAGTACCACCTTTCTCTTACCTCAAGTTCCCTCTGTGGTGTGGAACTTACAGTCCAAGTTCCATGTATCCACGGAGGCATATTTGGGGTGGTGGGGCTACAGTGGTCATTGGTGGTCGCAGATGCCATCTGTCCCATAACTTGGAGTGATCTTTTTTTTTTACCTGTGATACGTATATGAGCAGTTGCTTCTTTACACAACTTGCCACAGTGGGAATTTTTGTCTGGATGCATTACCCAGGATGTGCTAGCCAGACCTCACTTCCACCAGGCCTGGATTTAGTGCCATTCTGTCACTCCATTCTGTGCTTATCTCATGGCAAAGTCATTCTGTGGCCTAAACACTGTTTGAGACAGGCAACTATGATCTTTAAGTCCTTACAACTCTCAAGTATCGAATCATATAGTCTATAAAGAGATATTAGCCCAAGAAAGGATTGACTTCCATTGCAATCAAAGCCAGTTTTTAGCATGTTGTATGGGCAGAAGATCCAAGATTTTTATGATTTGTAACCTTTGTAATAATGACAGATGGTGGCAAAAATACTATTTCATTCTATATACCTTTTTTCCCCCTTTATCAGGGAATGACAAAGATTATAACATTAAAAACAATATAAGCATAAAACCAAAAAAAATATATACTCCTGTATAATTCCTTCACCTGTCTTACCCATTGGGGTAAGAGTCTTTATTATAAAGCAAAAAAGAAGGTATTTGTTTGTAACATACAGCAGAAAATACATGATTATTACATCATTTTTGACCATGCAAATAGCTGTTTCTACTCTGTAAATTGGTCTTCTTTAATATGGTTGTTAGAAAAGCACCTGTGTCCATTTTCACATGCTAAATGATTTTTTTTTTTTTGTGATGAAGACTGCCATTAATGTGTACCAGAACTCGATTAGGTATTATATTGATGAAAACAAATCAATTTACATGCACTGAAGTCTCACAGGCACTTGTTGAGGACCAGGTTTTGTTATTATGATAAAGAGGATGGGCAGGTTTGGCTAGGTAAACAGATAGGAGTACAAGAGACCCTAAAACTTTGTTTTGGATATTTATTAAAATTTATGTAGTTTGAATTGTCTATATTTTAATATAGTTTATTAAACTATAACATATTTTACACAATTTATGCAGTCTAAATGTGAGCATAATGCAGAGTAAAAAACAGTAAAAGTTAATACTGGTAGCAAAGGGACAAGTTAAAATGAAGAAAATATCTTGTACATATAAAAGTGAAGTGATATGGTATGATCAGAGAATATGAAGGACACCTTAAGAAAGAGCAGTTAACAAAAGAAAACTTCAGCAAACCGATAGACCCCCCCAATTGTCTCAAACCTGTGACTGACAGGAGAGCTGCAGATTGTCTTCAAATTTTCTCTGACTGTTGTCTTCCCATTGTCTCCTGTCCTTTCCACAAGCTGGGAATCAGTAAACATAGTATTATCTCACACAATGGAGAAGCAACCTGACATTATCTAAAAGGAAGAAGAAGGAAGTCTGAATGAATTAGCAGTGATGAGCTGAAGGCATGGTACTTGCAGATGAGTTTAACAGTTGGGCTACTTAACAGCTTAGATGTGTATTTATAGCAATGCAGCTAGAGGCATGATCACCTGGGGATTTAGTGGAGCTTAACTCATGGAAGATTGCTCAAACTATGGGTTGGTCTGGATTGTTTTGCAGGTAATACAGACTGTCACAGGTAACTCATTAGAGTGATAATGACCAGGCTTACTAATTGGAGATAAAGTTCAGAATATGGTGAAGTGTGTGAAGGCATAGGTCAGCAATCCTCCCACCTCATGGTACCCATCTCCATGCTTTATGGTACCTCATTGTGCTCCACTTAATAGCCAGAAAACCACTATAGCTTATCATTATAACTAAAATTAATATGGGATGAGAATCAACAATACACTGTGGGACTTATTATTTGTCTTCCAGATGCAGGGGGTGAGGAAAATGTGGGAGTTTCTGTCTACCTTACAGTACTCATATTCTGATGGCCACAGTCCAGGCCCTGACTAATGGTTTTGAAATGCTGAGGACAGAAGTTAAACAGGCATCTACATCCCAGACCCCACTAGGGAATTCCTGATTAATGTGTGGAGGGTGAGAAGCAAGGGAAACTCTGAAACTTGAAGCCTGGCCAAGAGCATAAAACCCACAGGGCTTGTGGCTATTGCAGGTAATAACAAAGGGACGGTGTCCGTAGGAGGGTAAATGCGGCGGTTCAGGGAAGGGCAAGTCAAGAAGCCTGAAGACTGAGGAATCAGATGGTCTGCTGCACATTTCAGTCATGGCTTAGGGAAGGCACGGGGACTGAGTAATGGATCTGTACTGAGACGTGCCAACACAGGTGTCTCAGCCATTGCTGCGTAGGACCATGCAGAAGAATGATGGTCAGCGAAAATAGAAGCTCTGAAAAGCCGTAAGTGCCTGTTGAGAAAACTAATGGGTAAGAATGTAAGAAAACCTGGCAAACACTGCTGGAAGTACATTTTATAACTTTATCAAAGGAAGTTTCACAGGTTTCCAATATGCTGCGCTCTTTTCATATTGTCTAATTCTTCATTATGTTACAAAGATTATCTGGATCTCGGTGTAATTATGCAGTTTAAAAACACCGTAGAAAAACAACATGCAGGAGTTTGGGACAAATGGAAGTCTGAGTTGTGTTTTAATTTTCAGGTTCATGAGAAACCAAGTGTTGTAGCTGTATTATTTGAGTAGTGCAGAGAAATTTGAAGAGGAAAGGTAGTAAACATCAGAAATGGAAGCACTTTATTAGGCCATGAGTGAAGAATTATAACGTGTTCTGGGAGTATAGACAGCTCTCCCACTTCAGTCTAAAGATACGAATTTTCTACATGGTGATACCATGGTACTTTCTGTCAGAGTTCAGCTTGAGTTCAGCTTGTCACTGTCAAAAGTCCTGGTGAGAAAGTTTCCTTGCTTTTCTTCTTGCAGAAGTTTTACCGGTCGTGTTATTTTTGTGGGACCAACCAAAGCCAGGTAGACTTTTCTGGACAGCATACAAATGGCAGAGTAAGAGGCAATCTTCCTGCCTTGAAGAGCAGTATATAAACAGACAAAATGGGAAGGGAAGGAAAGGGAAAGGGGTAGTCCATAGCTATCAATATTGTGATGATAAATGACATGTTAATTCTCCCTTCATGGCAGAAGGGATTAGAAAGACAAGGAAAATGGGAAATTAGTAGGAAATAATAGGGGAAGAGAGGAAGATAAGAAAGGCAGCTGTGGAACACTGCAGAGGTGAAGGGACTGAGATGAGAGCAGAACAAGCTCAGAGCAAACATCGGTTGTCAAGAGCAGCTAAAGTCCAGTCAGAATAAATAAAAATCTTTTCAGTACAAGCAGTTCCTGCTTTAGCTTTTCCTACAGCTGCTCTGCTGGTGTCAGTGCCTGGTTGTTGAATCCATGCAGTTTCTTTTGTAGAGCTCATGTGGCTTTAGTCAGAGAAGGTCACTTCTGTGGAACACGCATTGCCTTTGACAGTGGGTGTCCAAGACCCTGGCATGGCATTCTGTGGGCTGGGGGAACAGGCTGTGGCAGCCAGGACTCCCATCCTTTCCTTTCCACCAGACTAAGCCCTTGAGAAGCTGTTTTGCCAGTCCGAGTGAGAAAGCCCAAGGCTTTTAAGCATGCGGAGCGTATCTTGAACTTGAGTAGAAAGTGTGGCATAGTATGCAGGATTTATAACTGTCACAAAAGTAAACAGATCCTTTTTATATCCAGGTTATTAGAAGTTTATCAATAGGATTTAAATTCTGTTCAATGTCTGCTAATGATATGACAGGTGCAAGTGTTGCAACAGCAATGTAACAATTACAGTGGTCATAAGAAAAAAATACTTAATGAAAATTGTTGAACAGTTCAACTTAAAAGTCAGGAAAATTACTAAAAGGTGAATGGTCCTGAAAGTCTCACTTAATTTGACCTCATTAGACATCTTAGACAAATAACAAATCAAAAATGCCCCCCATTTCTGGACTGGCAGCTTAGGACTTCCTAATTTTCATAAATTAAGTGTTTTGTATCTGTGAAGAACTTCTCATGTAGAAACAAATATTGTGAAATTATTTTATTTTCCTAGAATTATAAATTCAATTAAATCATTATAACCATTTTAAATGTGATCTCATTCAAAGGCAAGAAGATTAGTTCAATTATTATCGCATATACAGGAAAAAACACAGTAGGAATCTAGCCCCTGACATTTGTTATATAAGATTAAACTAATTTAAATGTGCAAGCTGTTTTGATTAAGTTCAAGATATAGATATCAGATTGTCATATCTGTATTTTTAAACACTGGCTATGAACATGCCTTGCTTTAGAACAGCTGAGTGTAAAAATCTTTCTTCATCCTGTTTATTATCTAGGAAATTCCAAAAACATTTTTACATGTTATGTTAAAATGAATGTCTTTCCCTTCACCAATCAAAGCCAATTCCAAAATATCGCTTCACAATTTGTGTCACTAACTACAGATTTTTTCATTTTGTTGTCGATTTTCTTGGGTCAGATGCATTTGGAAAATAATAAAGAGGGCTCTGAGGTACAAAACTAATACAAGTAAAACTATACGGTTTTTGTTTGTTAGAAATATGATGGAAATGTTTAAAAACAATGAAAAGAGAAAATGTTTTTTAGGGTTTTTTTGGTGGAAGGAGCAATATAAACAAACACATGATTGCACAACTGATTAAAAAATAACAAAAAAAAGTGAATTCCCACATGATATTTTTATCTTGAAAAACTAGGTGAATAACCTCAGGATTTGCAATGAACTAGATTTTGTCCCTTTAGTCGTTTTAGGATTGTTTTGAAGACAGTGAAGGTAATAGATTTATAGGTTGCAAAGAGTAAGGGATGCTTACAGATAAACTCTGAGTCATTGACCTCATATTCCTCTGATGCAGTAAATACTAGCAAACAAAACATGTAGCCTGATTTCCTAGAAAATACCTGAAAGTTCCTTGCACCGCAGCATCAACCTTCTCAGTTCATGTGTCTAAACACTCCTTCCCTTTCCACTGCAAAGTCAATCAAAGAGCAGAGAAAAAAAACTGTCCTGAGCCAAAGCATCTTCCCAAAAACTAAACATAGTGAAATTTAAGGAAAAAAACTTCCATGAAACTCACTCTGCCCAGAAATCTTGCCCTTCAGGGTAAGGAGTGATGTGATAGTTCAGTGAGATCTCTGGTTTTAATGTTTTGGTATTGGTTAGCAAGGGAAAGACTGATAGTGTTAGGCAGAAGGGAGGGGAGGAGGGGGTAAGCTCCTCTACTTAGGAAAAAAAGCATGACAGTTGTATAAAAAAGAGGTTTCTGCGTCCAACTTGCCTTTTTGAATACTGATATCATTTTAGGGTCAAAAACTATAGTGTTCACTTTCTTTGTGGGCGACAAATGTTTTCCTTTAGACCTCATTCTAGTTCATGTACTGCAATGAGTTCCTGTATTACAAAGCTTATTTCGAACTTGTTTTCTTCTCCTGAGCTGGTAGATGAATGGCTCTTCATAACCACATGAACGAGCCTGGCATGCAGGGCACCAAACTGGTGTCATGGCATTGGTCAATGGGTCCAAGGTGCCCAACCTTATGGGCTCATGAAGAATCACACCCATACGGGTCTGTCAGTGTCAGAGTTGTGTCCCTTTGTCTGAGTAGGGAGATGCAGGCCCATAACCTCTTCTACATGCAGCAGGCCCTTGCTCTTCTCTCCCAGGAGAAGTGAGTAGTGCAGTGGACTGCACCACTCAGCTTATCTATCACATCTCTTTAAGGGCTGCCTGGCATTGCTTATGAACAAAATCACTCCACCTTTCCATGTGGGACAGACTGTGCATCTGGGGGTCTAGTCAGGGGTTTCTATAAAACCACAGGTGCACATGGCCTCTTCCTTTCCTGAGGAGACCTCTCCTCATGTGTCATGTGATGGCTTGGTTGTGTCCCCTTTCTTAGTTTGGTATGGCTTGAGCAGATGGTTCAACTCACTGGCCATACCAGTGTGAGAGCAGCTCCTTTGAGAAGCACTAGTCAGGAGGAAAGAAAGAATGCACCTCTCCAGCTCATTTCCACCTTGGGTGTCATTACGACAAAACTGAGACTGCCAGCTGGACCAAAGTTGAGAACTCTACTTCTCTGGGAATAGGTCCAAGACCACTGATCACCATGTGAGTGGGGCATTTTACCATCACATCATCAGGACAAGATAGAGTCCCCTTGGTCATGGTTGTACTCAGACCAGGGTGCTTCAGGTGGAAGGTCGTGGGTTTTGAAATCAGCTTGACAAAATGCCCTGTTCTTATCACCTTCCTAATTAGTGGTTCTGTCTAGACCCTTCCTTCTCACAATCAACTCTTCTGCCTCCTTAGCTGGCCAAAGCCGGCGCCTGTCCTCACTTTTCCTAGCAGGCTGTTTTTAATTCACAGTCCCAAAGTATCCCTTCCATCAGTCCAGGGTTGAGTTCTGCATTTTCGAGGCAATAGATAAAAAAATTAGATTGACAAATGAGTTTGGCATATGACCATCATGCATCAGTTATTTAAAAAAAAAGGGTAACTGGAAGGTCCATCTACAGTCTTTTAGTCTTGCCCGTATGGGAAACGGAATTTAAATTACCACATTGCTTTAGGAGCAGTTTGTAATCCCAGCATAGTGAAGTCATGTGTTTTTCAAGGGATGGAAACAGCAGATAATAAGAGTTTCTGCAGTAAGTATGATATCAAGTGTGATGGTAAGATACACTTTAAAGTATTCTTGTTGTAGCTGGAAATGTGCAGACACGGAAGCAGCAGTTCTACTTTTCTGGGAAAAGACAATTCAGAACTTCCATCAGCCTGCTTGTGTTTGCAGTGTGTCTTCCCAGTTATCTGCTGCTTGATTCATGTTCTCACCAAAAAGATGGAACAATTTCCCAGAGCCTGTAACAGGCTTACCTTTATTAAGAGTATAAGGTTTTCACTTGGTTTTTGGTTCGGGGTTTTTTTTATGGTACTTTCCTGGCTTTTTGATTCGAAAATTAATTTTTTTCAAACTTGCTGACTTGCTTCCTAGTTTAAGGTCTCTGAACATGGGGGTTTCAATGGGACCACAATTTGAAAACTGTTGTAGTGTGAGGCAGGACAATGCCGTGTATTCATTTTGCCTCAAGAATTGTTAATGGAATAATCCCATCTGAAATTTGTGTTTCCAATCATATATGGTAGTAAAAATAGGAAAAATAATAGACCTTTAGCTGTGAACCAGGATGCTCTTGTTCTAAGTGCTTTACAAATACAGAAGAAAAGGTCAGTCCCAGCACCAGAGTTTAGACTTCAGAGAGGTGGCTGCAGACTGGTGGAGGAATGAGTAAAAGAAAACAATAGGGCTACAACTGCTCAGGCCGTGACACAGAGAAATTCCCCAAATAATTCTGAGGCGGATTTTTCTAAACCTTTGGATGTTCATTGGATTCAATAATTTGATGCATTACAAAATTCCTGGCAAATTTCTTCTAGAACTGCATCATTCATTACTTTTAATGGATCTATATACCTTGGTGTCTCCATTAAAATATACTGTCATTACGGAAGAAACAATATCTGTGAGCCCTTCACTTACAATTATACTGAATTATAGAATGTTCCATTAAGAGTTCATTTAAAAAAAAAAAAGTTTGCAAGCATTTTGAGTGAATATTGTTGAATAGTATACTCTCTGAAAGAAGTACCTTATGAGGAATAGCAAATGGGAACACACATGCCATGGCGTCCTATACATTTCTCATTTGTTGACTACTCTTTGGCTGTCTTTGACAACAGCAGTAGAGAATTACAGTACAAGTTTTGCCAACAACCCAAATACTACAGTTTGTGTCAACAAATCTTTTTGTGTTAATAACATTCTCTTCTCTTTTTCTAAATACTTTTTTTCCTAAAAATGAAAGGAAAAAAAAAAAAAAAGCCTGTGCTTCTTAAAATCTTGGTTTCCTTTAAAGGATTATTTCCTCCGCTTCAGGAAGTTGACAGGCAGCAAACCACTTCTAAATCAAGCTGCAAGCCAGTACTGTAAAAAAAGAAGAGTTTATTGGTACCAGACATTTGTAAATATGTAATTGACACTCATGCTATAACAATAAGCAATTCCAAAATACCAGAGGGAACTGCCAGAATAAATAAATTTGCAGTGAGCTCTCTCCAGTGCTATATATCCATCAGGGTCAGTTCCCTCAGTGGTGATCAAAATAACAGCTCTGGGACCAGCTGGAATTCTGTAATGCAGCAGTCACCTCCTGTTTTTGCCTCTTCCTTCCTACTGTGCAGTGTTCCAGTGGCATTCCTAGGCATGGGCAGGTTGTGAGCTATAGCAATGTTGTCCAAACTATATGTCTGAGGGTTGGTGACAATTCCAAAGCCTGTGGAATTACTGAGACTTGGATACACAGCAAACCAAGGTGAGAGGCATGCTGCTTCCAGGGGACGTAGACTCAACACTTCAACTTTTGAGGGACCAGAATCACTCGAACAGCCTCCCCTCTTCATGTCATTATTGTCAGGTCACGGCTCAGGAACAGACAGAGCGCATTTGCCCTTCCTCTGCTCTTGATAATCGGGTGGGATACCATGAATGTTCGTGGTTTTTGCCATAGCATCTAATTACATTTTAAGGCAGCTTTCACCCTCTACCCACCTTTTCAAGCTCTTGGCTGGCTCCCACCCTTGCCACCTCCATCTTTTTCTGTGCTTTCCCTTTACTTCCTGCATTGTGGCCTTAAGCAGGTCTGTATGAAGCTGGCAGAGCAGTGAGAGGGGGCTGCAGCCAACATTTGCTGCACGTCAGTAACTGATGGCAGTCGTGTAAAGTTGAAGCAGAAACAAGAGATAAGAATGGATATGGGATCTGTGCTGCACTGTAAGCACTCTTTAGTAGTGGTGAGCATGTGGAAAACTGTGTTATCTAATAAGGCACTTGAGCTGAAAGTTTCTATTCATCTCAGTGGAATGTTAGGATTTAAATGAGAGAACAGAGAGCTTGAGACTAACTCTGTTCCTTCACTCCTGTCTAACGCAGCAAAAGAAAGATGCCATACCTCAGACTGGTGAGCTAGGTAAGAAACCATAACTTTATTATTACTGTGATTTAAAAACAAAATTGATGATGCCTTTGGGTGCAGTGAAACTGTGCCTAGTGCAAAAAAAAGTCCAAACTAACTGCATTGCCTTTGTCAGTGACTACAGGTCAGGTTGTTTGAGTGAGGAGGAAGAGTGCTTTTTCTTCCCCACTGTGGACAGTTATTTTCAGCACACGACTGACAATCCAAAGAATTAAGTTTCTTTGTTTTTTGTAAATATGGTCCTGATATTACATAACTCTCTTAGCATTTAAGTTTTTGAAATTTAGAGGATTGATCTTAAGACTCCTAAGAGCCTTAACTTAGAGTCTTTGTTATATGAGTTTCTGCTGGCTTTGACCTTCAGAATATCTTTTTTAAATGAGTTTCCTAGAAGGAAAGGAAACTGGAAGGGATGAAAAATACAAATTTTCTTTGACAGCATTTACTTTTCGAAGTGGGGGTGATGATGCTAAGCTCTCAAGCAAAAGCAGAGAGGCTGGTGACAAGGAGCAGTTTAGGAATGTCTTTTCTCAGCCTCTGCCCAAGATATTTTATGGCGTTTGATGAGGGCTTTCTTGCTGTTGTTGAGACAATGAGCAGGAAATGGCTTGAATTCTGGTGAATTGTGGCTTAGGTGTCAAATGCTATCAGACACTAGATGTTAAGAGTATTATATAGAAGTAAGCAGATAAATCTATTTTAATTGTTTTCATTAAAAAATGTTAAAAATCATAAATACTGTAGGTCACAAACAACATGAGACAAAGCAAATAGAACAGTAACAGATACACACCCACTTTATACTGTAAATCAAATATATGATGTTATGGAGTAGAAATCCATTATTTTTAGGAAAGCTAATAAGTATTTCCAAAGAGATGTTGCATTGCTGAGGTTATTCTAGGCTAATAGGAAAATATTTGAATTGTCTTTTGTACTTGTGTCAGGACAGCAGATTTCTGAGATGTTACTGAGCCAAAGTCATTCTTAATTCCTGTGATGAGTGACATAGTGAGTGAGAGCAATTATCCCCAAATTTAGCTGCTCTTTTATTCTCAAACTGATGTATATTTTCACAAAACAGTAACTGAATGGCTTCTAAGCAATCAAACTTCAGTCTTGCAAAACTGCTTGCGTGCTACTCGGTTCAGCTATGTCGCTCATTATTTGTGGTGTGCAAGGAAGTGCCTGTGCCTATTGTTTTTGTTACCAGATTAAATCTCTGAGGGCTTTGGCAGTCTCTGTTGAAGTCATTGGGCTCTGCAAATGCTCACAATTTCATTATGTTGATGCTAAAAGTGCTAGAATTTTCAAAGGCCTACCCACCAAATATTGCAAATAACAGTAGCTAAACCTTTACATTTTATAGAAACACTAGTGCGATTAGGAGACCATTCCATCCTCCAAATGTACATCTGTTTGAGCAAAGGGTTACCAGAAATAAGTAACGAAGATATCAAGGCAATTGCTCAATAACCACAACCATTATTTTGCAATATTTATTGCGCTCTGCAGGAGTTTTCCCGGGATCAAAACTTGCATGGTTTTAGTAACAGTATTTTCAGCTGTGTCACATGGATTGTTTCACATTATTAGAGCCAAATGCTGTAATTTGCCGTTTCATAACTGACAGTTACAAATTTTACAGCAGTACATTTGCATGCTGTAGCCTATAGCAAAATGCTGTATAACTTGAATATCACCTTTATCCATCATGAGTCCCTCTGGTATGTATCACTATCCAGGAAACATGTCTGGACATCTTTCCTATTTAACTTGGTTGATTTTACATTATGCAACCAGGTGCATTATTTTCATTTAAGTGTTTGGGTGTAAACCAATGCAAGAGAAGCATATAGATAGTTGTCACTTAAGCCAGTTTTGTAGAAATTATGCATAAGGATTTTTTAGATGACCTTCATGCGTTTTACCAAAACTCAGCCCACATAGTACTCTGAGACACAAGTACAATCAAATGCTTTTACTTGTATAGCTAAAATATATGTGGGGGGTTTTTTTCAGCTGATTTGCATGTTTTTCCAGAAAGAACTATTCTTTTTTAAGCAGCAGGAAAGGAAAAGAACATGGGTAAAATATCTGGGGAGGAATGGGAAAGAACATTTAATATATTTAATCTTATTATACATTTTTCTACATTAAAGTCAACAGGCTGCAAATATATTTTGCTACAAAGCTTTGTGTAAGAAATATCTCTATAAGAAAATACATCTCATTAAACATTTCCTGTAAATAAATTATCCCAAATAACTATGTTCTGCAAGAGCAAAATAGGGGGTAGTCCAATGATAGGAAGAGCTAAAAATTTCTGAGATCCCATTTCTGCAATCCCCCTGCTCAGGCTGGGTTTCGTTTTCTTTTATATGTAGTGACAATGAGAGCACTAAAGTTCCTCCCACTTCTGCGTCAGCGGGAATAAAACTTGCAAAACTGGTTCCTGGACTTTTTTAGTATCTTGAAATTTCTGAGCCTTATTCCTGTTCCAGTTACATAGAAAAAAGTCCAAAATAAGCAGAGTTGCAGTGATAGGACTCCAAGATAAAGCTCGGACTGAGACTTAAAAAACAGAAGCCCCTGTCTCTGAGCATCCCTCTAGGTCAATAAAAAAACTAACTCCAGTAGGGAAAGAGGTGTGTGAAATACCCTTCTTATTCAGACTCTTATGAAAGATAAGGGCAATATAGCTGAGGTCTGTGTTCTAATTCAGAAGGCTGAGTCTGGTGGTGTAGCTAAACTATAGCTTTAAAGCGTCCCACTGGTGCAAGAAGATATCAGGTATATGGTGACGTGGTTTTCAGTTAAACTGCATACTGGTCTACCCAGGTTGTTCAGAACTGAATAAACAGAAAAGTCCATTGTATTACAGAACATGAAAATGGATAATTATAAATGGGTAATTACAACTTAGCAGTAGGTCAATTACAGAATCAGGCTCCTTTAAAGTAATATTGTTCTCTTAACCAAAGTCTATACAAAGGAATAGTTGCAAATAAGTAAAACTAAAAGGTTTGAAAAGACCTGGGAGACAAGGCAAGGGACAGAGGCTGTCCTTTTTTAAGCAGTACACAAACAACGTAGAGTTGGCCGCTGTTTCTACAGTCTATGTACTTCCATCATTCCTGGCAGAACACTCCAGAATGAAAGGACATCAAGTTCAGGCTGAATACATGCTGGAGGCTGGTAGGCTGTGACATCACATGATGTTTAGCAAGTCATTTGTGATCATACCATCTTCTTACTTCATTTTCTGCCAGAGAGGAGGTGCTCACAAGACCCAGCTCCTTTTTCTTTGCTGTCTCTAAGAACAAATCCATTATACTGCTGCAGAGTGCCATCAGTAGCCTGTTGCTACTAATAAAATGTAAAAATTTGAGTTTGTAGCAGTATGCTCTAGACACCTCAACAAATGTCAGCAACAGAGAAACAACTTCATAGCTCTTCATGTTAGGCACTTCAACACTCTGCTATTTCCTTTGGAAATGTCTGTAATGTAAGAATGCTTAGGCAAGGAAAGTACATTTAGGACTAATGAGGAACGCCTATATATAATTCTGGATTCAGCATGCACACATATTTTCTTCATCTGTTCAACCCAATGTGTATTAGCAGTAAATTGAGGCAAATACTTAAGTGCCATACTATGACACTGAACTACATAAAGAGTTTCAATTTACCCATGTATAGGAAATAAAACCCTGTTTAAATGCCTCCTCTTAGACAAACTGCTGCTTTCGTGAAATTTTGAGATGGCAAGTTTTTACCTCCTTTTATAAGGGCCTGCAAAACATAGCAGTCCTGTCCTGCAGGAGTGCTTTCTCTGCTGAAGTGTCGGCCCTGAATCACAAGGGCATGTGGACATTTACAGTAACTTCATTTCGATTTCTTACACCTGCAATGTGCCCAATCATGTGTTGACAGATGAGTCTTCCTGGCATGCACTGCTTCCTACAGGAGTAGAATGTAATTTTGTAAAATTGTAGTTTATTTAGCAGTCATTACCACACCAGAAACCCACTCTAGCCCTAACACTGAATCACTGAAACATCACGGGACAATACAGCAAGGTAAGTGACATTCATTTCCACTCTACTTGTTTGCATACTAGCATTTCCCACAAACTGTAGAATTTATTTACAGAAGAACTGGACAGTAGATGAACTCCAGCTACACTTGTGTTTACCACCAGCTCAAAAAGAAATGCATTTGGTGTGACATCTACTCCTATTCTAACTGTTACTTTAGCCATTCCACTTCCATTTCCAGTCCTCTTTTTCCACCATGCCATAATGCATTAAACACATAAAGCCACAGTCACTTATTACTGTCTTCCCAATCCTCATTCAGATTTTCTGGCACACATGAAGTCTTGATTTAGAAGAGGAGGTCGCATCTTTCCATACTTTACATGACAGCCCCTTGGCACAGTCACATCGTTGGAAAATCTCCAGTCCGTGGGACCCTTTCTTGCGCTGTTTGGTGCACACCTCCCCCTGATGCAACACAGGCTTGCAAATTTTGGTCCAGAAATGGCGAGCACAGCAGTGTCCCTCTATACAGTCTGATGACCGTAGACAGGGATCGCCTTCATGTCCTAAAAAGAGCAACCAAACTATTTTACTATTTCACAGGAAAACAGGAAAGTATAAATGGAGTGCAGACAGATGCAAATGAAACTCAGAAAAAGGAAAGGTGATATTTCCATCTGTGGCTATTTGAAGGATATAAGCACAAGAGAAGATATTAATTAGGAAGGTTCCAGGGAGGAATTACTGAGACCTACCATAAGACTTAGTAAGGAGTAATTCAGCTACAGGATTGTAAGCAGAACTGCAAGTATTCAATTACATGGGTGTTACAAGAGGAGGATGTATGCAGTCTTGCACAACTGATGAAACGGATTGTCAGTCCACATCTGATACGGAGAAGAAAGCAGATGCTGTTTCAATCACAGGAACTGTTGGTTGACATTACATCACTTTCTGAGTCATGCTGTGAACTCTCACAACAGACATTCACTCCCTGTGAAATTACTGCCTATTTCTGGTTTACATTGCTGTATCTTAGGAGCAATAGCATGATTTCTGACATGAAGAAACAAAGCAAGGTAGTCCAAATGTGATCTTACCTTTTATGTGTGACAGCTTGGAGCGCGGCCTCCCCAGGTTGTGCCATCCCAAATCCTTGCTAGCATAATGACCATTCTTCTTGTTGCGTGGCCCTTCTAGAGCAGGGATGTGGGGTGTAAGGATGCTTTCCGTTACTGGTATGCAAATACCTGCAAGGCAAAGGTGATCACTCAAAGATCTGAATAAGAGGAAAAGCAACACAGAGACACACACTGACCAGGATCAGGATCATGAAAGGACTAGGACTTGGCCTCAGTGATGCTCAGCTCTAATCACACCTTCATCTTTGATTCCTGACACTTCACCACAGCTCCACTTCATTCACCGTCAGACAATCTTACCATCACTCTGGCTTTATGGTCTGAGCACCTGGAGACTTCCTTGTAGACACCTCTCTCCATTCTCTAGAGAAGAGTGTGCAAATGCAAACAGGATGATTATAACCCTCCCCAGGGAGAGCAGATAAGGATTCATCAAGTCTCCTTTTCTTCCTTAAAATATGACTTCTGTTCAGTCTTCCAGTGAATCAAACCACACTGAATGTACAGCTGTGATTTTAGGTAGCAGCAGTATTTTTGGGTTTCCCCACCACAAAATGTGAAAAAGTCTGGTAGTACATAAGCCCTAAACATAGAAATACTATTAAAGAAAATTAGGTGCTGTGGAATGAAGTAGAAAAGTAAGTTTTCTTGGTTTAGAAAAAGAAGTGCCATCATCCAGAAAAAAAAATACTGTTGCTGAGAACATGCGGAGAAATAGATGCTATCACAATGCTGCTTTTATGAAGGAAACCCAAGAAATGACTGATACATACCATTGTTGCAGCGGTTCCCAGGGCAGCACATGCCATCTCTGTGGCAGCGCTTCTTCTTCCTCCGGCACACCATGCAGGCAGACGTTGCTTGATGAGGACTGTGACAGTATCGCCCAACTTCACATTCCTTATCATTAGTACAAGGATAGGCCTGGTGGGTAAAAGAAAGGTTTACAGTGAAGCAGTCCTCTGAGCACTGAATGTATACAGCCCATAAAAAGCGAAACAAACAACAAAAAAAATAACCAAACAAAAGCAACCAACCCCCCCCCCAAGAAAAAACCAACAAGGAGCAAACAAAAAACAAGAAAACAAACTACCTCCAAACAAACAAAGAAACTGATAGTTGAGATAACAATTCATGGGAGCTGGGAGATACAGCTGGGGATGCTTCTCTGCAGCCATAGAGCAATCTTTAAGCTCACACCAGTGCCGGTCAACAGCTTAAAGAATAAGGGAGATACAACCAGCTTGCTCGTTGTTTCATCTCTCCTTGCCTCAAACATATGTTGGCACAAGAGATCTCATATTTTTGTGGATTCAGGCCTCTAATTCATGGAAAAGAGCTTTAAACTTCACAATGAAGAATCAATAGAGCCGTGGAAGTCAGTAAAAATACTGAAACACACTCTCCAGTAGGTAACATTTTGTTTTAAACTTTTTAAGGAAGCATTTTTCCTTTGACAGTTCTCAAACACACCGAATGATAATAAGTTCACTGCTGTCACAGTGACTATCTGCATCACATTGGTACAAATGTCTTTGCAACTCCACTATTCCCCACTGGCCGACAGCAGTGGGACTCCCTGAAAGTGAACAAACATCGTAGAATCATAGAATCAGTCAGGTTGGAAAGGACCTCTGAGATCATCAAGTCCAACCCTTGATCCACTACCACTAAGTGCCACACCCAGTCTCAACTTAAAAACCTCCAGGGACAGAGAATCCACCACTTCCCTGGGCAGCCCATTCCAATGCCCGATTACCCCCTCTGTAAAGAATTTCTTCCTAACATCCAACCTAAACCTCCCCTGGCACAGCTTAAGACCTTGCCCTCTTGTCCTGCTGCTGGTTACCTGGGAGAAGAGACCGACCCCCACCTGGCTACAACCTCCTTTCAGGGAATTGTAGAGAGTGATGAGGTCTCCCCTGAGAATCACTGGTCAGCCTTTCTCTTTGATGACCTTTACTTTGCTTATGGTCTTAGTATAGTCCTTAAACTTGCCACCTGCTACACGACACTTCATGGTAAGCAGCATGGAAAATATTATAGAGCACAAAATGTCTTGTATGTATAATTCCCTGCAAGCAGATACATGTGTATATAATTCTTCCATATTCACCAAAACCAGCATTAACTTACAGGAAAACTGGCTTAAAACAAACAAACAAACAAAAGAAAAAACCACACACACACACAGGAAAACCCACAAAACCACAAAACACCCAAAGATGTAAAAGCACTGCATTCTTCCATAAAGACAGAGAAAGACAAGTTTGTTCCTACAAAAGGAAAAGACATGATGCTTGAAGGATATGTACAATACACACTGTCACATTCCAGAATCCCTTCTGCTGACTCCCACACAGCTACAACTATGCTGTCTGAATCTAATTTGACTGCCTATGAAATTAATCATAGATTTTTTTTTTCATTCCTCAAAATTATACTTAAGGAATTTATTTGGATAAAAAAGATGACAATAAAATTTGAGCACTTCCTGGAAAATTATGTTTATGCTTTTTCAACAAATTTTATCCAGTATTTTAAATAAATCAAACTATTGCTTTTACTGTTTCCAAAATGATTCCTGCAATTAATTGTTCATCCCAAACAAAAAGCTCAACTGACTAATTTTCAGTGTAGGGTGATTACTCTTCTAATAATAATATTCTAAATCAAGGTTTGATTTTATTGTTCTCAGAAAAGAAAAGCTTTGAGGCCATTGAGAATTTGCTTAGAAAATTGTTCTTTCAGATGAAGAAACTCTTGTTTCTCTATCTTCATGCTATTCAGTTGAGAATCACAGAAGAAACAAGAGGTTTGATAAGAAAATCTAACAAATTTCTCTAGACAGTAGTGGAAGGGCAAACCAAATCATTTCCCATGTGACTTCATGAGTTGCTTTCTTTGTCAAAATTTACTTTACAGTACCAAAAGTCCTGGCTGGATATTTCCCAAATGCTGTTGCCTCATTACTTCTGCCCTCTGAATATGTGCCTTTGAGAATTATTCCAGGGTGCAGCTGTTTGGAGTAATCTCAAGTATGTGTAAATCTTTCTCCCTTAAGAACAAACATCCTCAAGAGGATGAACATCGAAGAAGGCCAGGTCTTGTAAGCTAGGAGTATCAATAAAAGACAAGCTCTCACCTTTGTGGTACTCTTAAAGCATAAGCAGATTCTACCTATTCTAGCAAAGCAGAACTAAAGCACTCTTCCCTCAATCTCATCACTCCTTTCCCTTGTTTTTCCAGAAAGAAATTGTCCCAGTTAGTTAAAGCAGCCAGGACCAGTTCATCACTGTGTGGGTGTAACCCAAACTGTGCATTCTATACCCTCTATGCCATTTCTCAGAAACTGTTAATGACAGGCCATTTGCAGCAGCTGCCCAGAGCACACCTGACCCCTCAGGCTATAAGCTGGATGTTAAGAGGCCTGTGAGATAGGAGGATGTTCCTGTCCTCACACCCAGGACTCACAATCACCCATTGTGGAACTCCCCATCCTGGGGGAGGTACTGGGCATTCCTGCCTGAACCTGGGTGTGTATAATCTGGGAGTCTGGGGACTTCTGGTACCACTTGTGGGATCCAGAGGAGGGCCAGAACCTCGACTGGACTGCGACCCCCATCCTCGACCAGACTGCAGCTACCACCCTCGACCGGACTGCAACTACCGCTCTCAACCAGACTGCGACCCCCACTCTCACCAACAGGTTTTTCCTCTCCTTTTACTTTGGACTAAGGGGGACGATGTAGGGCTCGGCTATTCTGTTTGTGCTCCAGGATACAGACTGTTGTGGGTTCAAACCAATTGTCTGCATAACTGTATTTATTGTATTATTTTCATTAAATTGTAATTCTGACTTACAATCTCTTTTGAGTTGGGTTCATTTCTCCTGCCGATTTACCTTTAAACCAGCACAGAAATAAATAAAACTGACTCACAATTTATAAATTTACCGTTAGTTTACCATTTATAGGTTTACCATAAAAGTAAGATTTCCCTTACTTAAAGGATACCTACTAGCGTAAGGTTCTTCAGTGCAAAACAAAAAGAATTTTAGATAGACTTGTGCATGGTTATACTGAGTTTGGTAAATACTAACTCTGCTAGCTGGGGAAAATGCAAATAAAAAACAGATGGACTAGCTAAAACCTGGAGATGAAGGCATTTTAGACCCTTGTCTGTCATCAAGACCTTCATAACCACATCTTTTTTCCAATATGGGCATGTGGTATACACCTGCAACTTGTCAGCAAGAAGCCTACTTGCAGTTTTATTTTGGTTCCTCAAATAGCTTTTTAAAAAAAGAGTTCCCTGATCCTGAATAGTGCTAATGAATGCTCTCACATACCATATCTAGCAATTGTTTTACATTTGGCTTTTAAGGTGAGTGATGTGTAAAAGATATTTTAAGATATGCATCTAATTGTCAACTCTAAGCTCTGTCTTTAATAATGGTAAAAGTAAAAAATGACAACTTGGTATTAAAAATTGCTAAAAAAAGCGACACAACTCCACCTTTATTCCAAATCTAGAGCCCATTCCTAAATAAAGACGATACCTTTTAAATTTAAAAATAAGCCAAACCACCGACCTGCCTAAGGCAAATGACTGCAGCATGTAAAAAAAATTTGTGTTACATGTAGCTCAGAAAACAACTAGCAAGTTCCTTCAAAACCCAAAAGATCAGGTGCCAGCCAGTTACCTGAAAAACCCTCTAACAAATGCTAGATGCCATCAACTGCCTTGATCTACCAAAATCACCATTCATTGGTAGCCTAGCTATCAATCACAGGGAGCTTGAAACAAAAATACCTACATAGCCTTGTATCTCTTTCCTACTCACTAGACATTCATTGGAATAATTTCTGCTCCCAGCAAAGTAAATTCTATTGCAGTGTAGCGTTCATTATTAAAACACAAAAATAAAATAATATAATGTGTCCATTGGCTTGACTAAGAGGAGGGAAAATGCATCCATAATTGTCCCACTGTTGGCAGTTGCTGAGCCCATCTAGGTATACTTGTTTTTTAAATATAAAGAAAACATACTTGTAAAAATGTACATGTCAACAATTGTCTATGCATAAGTCAAGGTTTTCAAAGTCACCTACACAGTGCCTGGAACACAGTCTTTATGTTTAGAGAATTGCAGAGAACATTTCCTATATAGAACACAAAGACACTGATCAATCCCAGATGGAGAGGGAAAAAGCAAGCTGTAAACCAGCTCTACTTCCCCACCAATTATAACTAATTTTATAAGGCGCATCATCCCTTCACATTCTTCAGCTATACATATCATTTTCTGGTTGTAAATCTCTATCCACTAAACACAGCTTTGATATCATGGGAAACCAGATGAAACTGAGATAAAATATGTAGCACTCTCTGAAGCTGCATTTAAACAATCTTAATTAATTTTTTTATCCCAGATTACAGGCAATCAAGTCACTCATAGCATGACATAAACTAGATTTGCCTGTGATAATGAGTCACATTTTCAGAATGTGTTGTCTGATCAAGAGCATTGTTTACTGACATGTTTTTTCCTCAGTCCTTCCAATTACTTCTATATCCTTGTATAAGAGATACTGTTGAATGCTCGTCCAGAAAACGTACAGCAAAGATGTACTGCGTTTTTTTTCAATGTTGGAGCATTCAGACTAGGTATTGAAATGGGTGCTGCTCATACTGTGTCAAGATGTTGCCTGTATCAGTCCACCAAGACTAACCTTTGTCAGTCAGGTCACAGCAAAATGGAAATGTTAAACTTTTCTTTTTGAGAGAGAGAACATAAATCTCGCTTCCTTCCCTTCCTGAATTTATATTCAAAATTCCAAGGGTGCATGATAGATATGCTCCAGGAAAATTATGTAGATGACAGAGGAGAAAAGCTGAGGATTTTTATAGTTGAACAAGTCCTCCCAGGCTACTGAAGGTCTTCTTCTTTTTAACTTCACAGGAAGGCTGAGTAAGGAACTGACTGTATTGATTCTGTGACTAAGTGGGTAATGTCATTCCCGTGATTTGAGAAGTGTGCAGCAGTGAGGTTTATGTCTATGTTTGTCTTCCCCTTTTGATAGAGGTGATCTCATTTAGAACCTTTTCTCAGTGCAATAAGGTTTTCTTGACGGTTTTGCTGGAGTCATTTGCTATCACACACACGAACCATAGAGTTTCACTGAAAGCTATAGCAATACTAAGTGGGGAGACTGTTGTGCTAAGAAGTCAAACAGTTTGAGTATCTCTGTCTGGCACTATAAAATATAATGACGAAGCACTTGAGGGGGAGAGTAAGACAGACACTGTTAATGTGCTGAAGGGTGAGGAGACTGGTGGTAGACATACTTTACTGAGCTTTGGGAGATAAGGCCTTGAATTTCAGCATGGCCTCCAGCAAATATTTGAAGACAGTATTGCTGGCCAGTGGCTTAGTCACCAGGCTCTCATTTGTTCATATTACGATGTCTCACTTATTTTTATGCTGAAGCTACTCCATGCTGTACTAGCAAACTATATCAGTGAAAGGCAGGAAGAGCCACTGGCATTTTTACCTAGGCTGTGTTATCACTTGCCTATCATATGCAGTCCTAGACACTGCTGGCTTCAGAACTACCTTCAATGTTGAGAGGAAGGAGCTGTGCCTAAACAAGTGTTTTGGTGGAACAGATATCAGAATTGACTCCCACAGAAGCATTTAACTTGTTTTTTTTTTTAAACACATCATACAGTCCAAGTGCAGAGTCTGTCCTGGCAGGAGATCATGGCTACTACCACTCCCAGCAGAGGAAACAGCATGGAGTTTGTGCATTAGCCTTTTGCTGTGCATGCAGAGCAGCACTCAGTAAGACAGTGAAGTCTTATGTACCATAAAATGACAGTATCACTGCACTTAGTCTATTGGACACTCCACTAGCTTTGGTCCATACAATCATCCCGTGATGATACTGAGGATTGAGCTTAAGAACAGGAGAAAAGCCACAACCAGTGTTACAGCCACAACCAGTGGTACAGCCAGAAAGTAAGAGCTCTATAGAGCTACCAGGTCAATCCATCATCCGCTCTCACTTGGCAAAGAGGCAGTAGCTGTAATGCAAAGGTGGGACAAATGACTCAAGAAAATTGACACATACATTATCCCAGGAATAGTCTTGCTTCCTAGGTACCAGTGAGTTAGAAATCTAATTTAGGCTACTACTCAGTCTTGTATATACTATGCCTAGTTATTAATATCCTGTGTAAATACCTGTGTCACTAGGTTATGCTACCACATGCAACAAAAATGCCTTTTTCTGCTGTCAAAATCTCTTATATCACATCTATATAATCTTTTATATCCACACCATGCCTGTGAGACAGCTTACCACAAATGCAACTGCAACTCACTTGTTACTTAAGGAAAAAAGTTTTCAATTAATTATGCTTCTGTAAATTTTAAATTAATGCCTGTAAGGAGACTGAAGTTGACCTCTCTACAGCCAATATGCTAGCTAGATGATCAAAATTGTCCTGAACTATAGGCAAGAGGACAGAGTTTCCAACCTCCACTTAAGAGATGAACAATAGATCTTGTTTGTCCTTTAGCCCTGGGCATATTGCTTAATATTCCACGGCCATCAGGCACAATGAAGCAACCAGCCAGCTCAGTCATAGTGAGAGTCTCTCCTTCCTGTCCTGCTTTGGACAGAATTATCTTTCTGAGGAAGGACTTTGTCCCCATAGAGCAAACATATGAAATAGCCACAGGGGTGCCATGTTTTCTTTTGCTTTTCTCTTTCTCTAAAGAATTAGTAATCCAAAATAAAAGCATGCCAATAAATTAGGAAATGCAAACATATGCTATAACTAAATAGCCTGCTGTCAAAACTAACTACAAAGAATGCAAGTAATTGTTTGGCTCCCCAGTTGGGCCTGATTCTGATTTGGGATCTCATATTTGTTTGGGCTTTTAACAAATCGACACTGGTAGGACAGTTGCATGCAACATGTGGCCTGTAGAGCTAAATGAATACATCACATGTGAAATTTGTCCCGCTCGCCTCTTTGGAGACAGAATGAAGATCCTGCCTATGACAGTCAAAGAGAAAACCTAACGTGATCTCGAAGAACACAAACCGTTTTAAAAATGGAAATAAGACCTCCTCATTCAGAACCACATGAATGAGATAAAGAAAAATGGAGGGGGTAAGAGGGGGATTCAAAGCTTTTTAATAAACGAGCAAACGAAACAAACAAACTCATGGTTCTTTGTGGGTTGTGGGGTTTTTTTTCTTCCCTGCAAAGCAATTAAACTACTTACTGATAGCTTTTTAGGTGTATACAAATTCACATCTAACTGACAAACTTCAGCCTAACTTTCTCCTAGCTGCTTAGCAAACATGTAGGTTAATATGGGGATGAGAAATGTCTGTTATTTACTATTATTTTATTATTAATCCCAAATGAGAAGAGAGTTTATCAGCAGCCATCTGGAGCAATGTAGTTTTCCCACAGCACTGCTGATGTTGCTTTTTTCTATTCTTAGCTCAACACAGGCATAGATGATAGTGAGGGATCTCACTGTGCGCAAGCAGAAAGCCATGGTTAATTTATCCCACAGAGGAAATCATGCTGTGCTCTCAGACAGCTCCAGACATGGATCCTGTCTCAGACTGAGAAACCAGAAACTCTCAACTCTCAGTGACTGCTGTGGCACAGACCATTCCTGAAAGCAAAACTCACAGTAGTTGCAATGAAACAGATTTACTTCTTTCATAACAAGTTTAAAGATTCAATTTTTCTCACCAAACCTTCTTCTTGTTACAATAATACATCTATGGCCCACTTCTCTGCCAGACCCAGGGAGAAAAGCACCATCTTCAGCCTCTGGATTAAGCACAGACACTTTCTTCACAGATACTTCACTTTTTAACTCTTCAACTTAATACAACAATGCTGTTCTATGAGGTCTGATTCCCAGAGTGCTACATCATGGATACATATACCACAGCTTCCAAAGATTATTCCTTAAACTGTGTGGATAATGGCCCCAGAAGCCTGCATTATTAAACAATAAATATGCATATTTCAAAGTAATTCTCAATCCACTACTAGACCACCAGGGGAAGAACATTTCTAAAACACGCAGTAGTCTAGCTCTCATGATTTGCTAGAGCCAAAGAAAACTCAGATCTTAACAACCAGAAAACAAACATCACTGAGGTCCCTCTGAACAAACAGGCTGCAGGGCTCCCGTGGGTCCTGTCTCAGGTTTTCCTTGTCCCAACAATAATGGCATGGAAAAACAACATCTAGCTAGGCAGTGGTGCAGGGAACTGTGCTCAGGGGGAGTCTGTAGCTGCATCTGGTGGAAGGAGAGTCAAACACTTTCAAATAAACAGGGGAGCTCTATTGACCTGTTTCATGTAGCGTTACTCAGTGTGAGTGGCAACTCTTCCAGTGTAACAGAAAAAAAAAACCTTCAAAGACTTTTCCTGAATTAAACCTTACTCCCATTGTGGCCCTGTGTGATCTCCCAGGCCACACGATGGATTTCAACAAACATTTTAGGTCTAGAGCAGAACCTCTTATTCAACAGCTTACAATTTTACACCTTTTCTTACAGAACTACCTCAATTTTGTGTCCTACTGTGGGGAGATAGTATCTGTTTAAAGCTAGCCTTGGCTTCAGAAGGACATATGGAGGAAGGTAATGTGAAACACTGCAAGTGGATCAATTAAATTCCTGGGTAGATACTATTATCTCAATTAAATTTGTCCAAATTTAGTACATTTTACATATGATATGAAAGAACAAACATTTTAAGTAATTCACCTTAGTAGTTTATTCAACTTAATTCACCTTCAATTCCTCATCTTATGTAAAACCTAAAATGAGTTATATTTCCAAATAATTTAAAGGCCAGCACACTATGCCCAAAATATGCACAGATGTATGTTTTTTATATCACAGAAGACCATCAAACTGTCTCCAGAACACAGCATATACATTCTTGTCCCCAAGGCAGCACGGTTATGAATCTTCCTATTCTACCCCATCTTTAAGGCACATTATCAACTTTAGATCCGTATTGGCATCACTCTGCTGAATCCTGCCATCTCAAAGGAAGCATACTATGTTTCCTGCCCCATGCACAGTGTACATACACAGGTGCTAAGGTTTTACCTCTCTACCTCATATCATGACCATGAGATTACACAGCATTGTTTTCTTCTCAACATTTGGAGAGACCATGAGCCACCTACACCGCTTGATTTTGAAGGTGGCTTCCTGTCCCATAGAACTGGTGCCTTACAGAAGACATAATTAAAGAAGGTACAAAAATTCGGGGAACAGTCAGTTTGATCCCAAATTTGGCAGTCTTTGTCTCAATGTGTATGATTCATATTGTCTGGTGAACTACCAACAGCAGACCGTCAAAATGATGTTAGGTAATCTTCGAAATCCACAATGTAGTACTAAATCAATGTGACAGGAAGCCTCTAAATCTTGATTTTACACCATTTTCCAATGCATCACCAAAGGCTGCTCAAAGAATAAAGGTTTGCTAACATGCACTCTGTTCCATGTCCAGTCTTTTCAGCAAACTGTTCTTGCCCTTTTATGTTTGCCTTTTCCCCTCCCCTTTTCTCATGGTTTTGCTTTTTAGTTTTGTCTCTAATTGGCTATTTATCATCTGTTCCAGAGTGAGATTCTTCTGGCTTTTTGATCAACATGTTTATTGCAATGAATGAAGAGTGGGTTGCCAAAAAGAGTTTTCTTTATGGATTTATTAACTCTAGAAGTATGGAGTTTTTTATTAATCTAAGAATACTATCCAGATGAAAACAGCTAGCAGATCCTATGGCTCCTAAAGTACCGGGCATTAAACTAGAGGTAGATACTCAGATATTGTGGTTGGGTGCAGAAGAACACTGCTGGGAACTGGCACCAAGTTATAGTTTAACACCTGCATCTAAACATCCCCAAAATATGACACACTTTCAAAGTGGAGCTTTTATTGAGAACAATCTCTGCAAGCATGTATTCACAGCCAGAAAAATGAGATGATAGCTTTACATTCTAAGCCTACTAAGCTTTATCTTCTTTACCTACTAAGCAAGTAAACTGCCTTTGCTTTTAAACATTGACAAAATATATAAAAACGAGGGAGAAAATCTGTCTTATTGAACTCAGTGCAAAAATTCTCTTTTGTCTTCTACAGTGCATGGAGAGAGAATGCTCTCAGCTTATAAACATTTGTGCAGCATCTGCAATCCTCACCCTGGAAATGCCTCTTAGGTATTCCTTGCAGAATACAGTTTACGCTGCAGAATACAAAGCATTTAAGAGACCATTTTTCAAAATGCACTTTCTCTGGTCCTCATATTTAAAAGGACAGCCCTGGAAACACGAGTTCATGTCAGCCAGAGAGACAGCCAGATGCCATATGTCTGAGAAGGATGAACCGCAGCCTCCACCTCAGCAGACTGCCGACTGCAATCTAACATTGTTACTGAATGTCAGCATTATTGTATCCTTCCTGATGGTCATTTATGTGAGAACACCTGGCTCATACGCCTCTTTCAATCCCAGTTCTTTCTCTATGCATCAGAAACCACTGTTGTCATCTGATATTCCAAACATCTTCCCTGTTTTCCTGCTCTGCATGATCTCCTCTGCAACGTGATGGCTATGACTGCTCCATTGTGAGAGGAACTGAGAGGGCACAAGTTCTTTGAGCTCCCAAGCACTTCAGATATCAAAAATCAGTCACTCCAGATTTAACATCGGAACAAACAAACAACTTTGGGGCACCCGCATCAGCTCCTGCTCTCCAGTTTCATGCACCTCGGAGGATTCAGAGACATGGCCACAGAAGTCCATGAGTTTGAAGGAAAAAGGAAGAGAGGGAAAAAATGTTAACAGTTTTTCAGTTTTTACAGTTGTTCTGCATGAGTGAGACTGAGAAGCAGGATGAGTCAATAATATAACTTGGGGCTTTCCTTTTTGTAGCAAAAGGAAGAATTACAATATGAGAGCACGGCTCCTCATCCTGACTTGTTGTAGCACCAGTTATGCTTGCATGAGGAGCCAGCAATGCTTATGCAGTGGGACTACCTGCAAAAACACAGCTGTCCTGGAAAACCGCTTGTTCACAGCCCCCTGAGGGCACAGGCAACCTCTGCAAAGTGCTTAGACTCATATTGCTGCTCAGCTGACTCCTCAATGAGAGTAAAATAAAAAATTGTAACACTAGGCTATTAAGGCAAATTATCGCAGTTTACTCAAAGAAGGCCAAAGGTGACAGAAAGGGAAAGGACCCCTAACAGCTTCATTAAAAATGTCATTGTACTCATCATATGATTAAGTTAGAGCTGCTTACCAAACTTCAGCCTGTGGTAAATAACGTAGCAATCGAGGTTTCAACACTATTTACCCTTTTTTCCCTTTTCTTTTAAAACACTCCTGGTTAATTTTGCACAAACAAGAAAACAGGAACAGCACAGCAAGGCAAGAATAACTTGTGAGTAAAACCAGATGAACACTAACATATTTACATAGTGTAATGACTTCACTATTAATTCAAACAAACCCAGACCCCAATTCTCAGAAGAGGGAGCTGAGCACATGCAATCCAGGAGGCAAGAACAGGGTGGCTTCAGACTACATTTATGTCTGCAGCCCCTGAGTTAGTAGGGACTGCTCTTAGTCTCAGTCTGCAATAGTCACTGAGGGACCATCTTTCATTCCAGACGTTGTACTCCAACTACACCCTCTTCTCGATCGTATGGGCCCCTTTCCATTTTCAAGCAAGACTTTCTTCAGTGGTAGTGACCATAACACAGAAGAGATAGAACAGTAGGATTTAAAAAAAAAAAAAAAAAAA
>VZRE01011406.1:115825-142772 GCA_013396775.1 Cephalopterus ornatus
CATAATGTCATAAAATGAAAGAAAAAAGAGAGGAAAGAATTTCAGACTAACCCTAGGGGACAGTCACTTCTTGATAAAGGCACCCAAAAAAACCCCAAAAACTTCAAAGAAGAATAATCCTATGCAATTTCTAAATTAAAACAAAACGGATGTTATCCTATTCTAGTCATTGTCAACATGCAATTACCCAGAATTCTGGCATTTAACACTGAATTAACTGTAAATCTGTTCTCCATCCTCAAAATAAAATATTCTTCAGCTAAGACTTGTATTTATCCTCTTCGCTGCTACATTTTATCCTATCTTCTCAACTTATGTTTTCAAGCACTCTTTTCTTGTCTGAAAATAATATTCTTTATGTGGAGTTATGGAATCTCTTCTTTGTTCCTGGATGTCTTGGATGTTGGTCAACAAAAAGTCATTAAGAAGTTTAATCCTCTATGTTTGGCACTACATCAGACTGAGATCAATTTCTTTGTAACAGCCTTCGGAATAAATATCCATTAAAGGGGTTTTTTTTCCTTATACTGGTCACCCACACTTTATAGTGGGTGGCCTTTTCATTTATCCCATTGCTATATTTCCACTTCTAAAGCTAAGCCAGATGCAGCAACCTGATACCACTTTTCAGTTCACGCAACTTTATTGTAATGAAAACTTCCGTGTATATCTGATACTTGTTAGCAAAGGCAAAGAAACAGGAACCATGGTAATATTGCACCACCTTCTTGACAACTTTTATTCTGCATGAGTTGGAGTCTCATGTAGAATTAGCATGAGACTTTGTGCCTCATTAGCAAGCATCTTTTGCTTTTAGATGCCTCAGAGTGTAAACATAAGTCAGCCTGTACCTGAACTCCTCTTGTTGGTATTATTTGCACTATAACCTTGCCAAGAGTCAGTGTCTAGGTTTTATCCTTTCTTAAAATTCTACATGATCAGTTCTTTAATTGCTAGATAGCCTACGTAAGCAAGAGCGACAAGGGCAGAAAAGATTTTAAGGGTTTTATTTAGTTGGTTTTGTCTACCTTTTTACTTTATTCCTTCCTTTAAACAGATGGACAAAAGGCAATGGAGTTTAAATGGCTTGGCTATGACTAGGCCACATAAGAAATATACAGTGCACAAGTAATTTTCTTGAGCCCTCATCCATTTATCTGTATGATTCTTTCTTTTTTTCTGAATTTGTACCCTTCTTTCAGATGTGTTAATTATAACTGACTGTGTCTGTAAAATTACCTCCTCTATACAGAGATACAAACACAAATCAAGATGGCCACATTTACCAGCCATGCAGGAAAAAATGTAGTCCTACTTGCAAGAGATACCCATGAAAGCGTATTTTACATGAATAACTTGATTTCCTAAAGCATATTTTACAGACAAACTTAGTCTATTTAACAACTGTCAAAAATTTCCTAGAGCACAGGTGTGTGCAGAGCACTCCTTAAACTTCATGCTGAAACCAACCATTGACCATGGCAAAGGAAGATTTCCTTCCTTACCTTTTTGCTTGAGTGTTTGCTGGAAGATGTGAAGGAGATGCAATTTATTGTTTTCTCTATACTTCACATGACACTCCGAGGGGGGCAGGGGGAAATAAAAATAAAAATTAAAAAAAAAAAAAAAGGAAGTTTGAATTAGACAGACAAAAATATTTAAAACTAAGTTTTGAGTAGTTCAACTAGCAGCCGTGGAGTTATTCAGATGATTTATGCTATTCATATGTTTATGCTTCTGATAACATAAGCACATCTTTTATAGTTTACTGTACACAAAGCATGATTCACCTCTTAAGCAACAGATTATTTTCCTAGTTACAGGGCAAGTAGGCAGAAAAGCAGACTAGACTGATATGAATTCATCACAGAAAAGTATATGAAGTAACACGAGATGGTTTTCCTCAGTCATGAGAAGGGTATTTCCCAAGTCAACCAATTCCCATTCAGTTTCCTGCTCTTCTAATTCTCCAGGAGACAGGACTACTCAGAATACTTTGCAGCAGAAACAGCAAGACAGCACATTTCCCTGGCAAGGTGCCCTTTGTGCCAAGTCTTCAGCACTGTGCTCTAATAAGCACTTCAGCTTGAGGATTTCTCTCCACCTGCACTGAACCAACAGTTGTCTGTGGTGGTTACAAACCTGCTCTGCTGAAAGAGCTGCAAAACCCACCTGACAGCTCTTTGAATATCCAAGTGTCTAAATTCACCTGAGTGTTTGCATGTTTTGTGAAAACACAGAGGGAAATAACCAAACCAAACCAAAACAGAAAATAAACCCTTTCCCACAGAGCGCTCAATCTCAAAAAAGGCACAATTCCCATTGTCTTCAGAAGTTTCTCCAAAGTAGGAAGCAGTATCACTGTATAAATGTTAAAGTGTTTCCTAAATTTGGTGCCTTTTCCTTGAAGCCAATACAAAGCATCATATGGGATATGAGGAAATATCACTTTGCCTGCTAAGAGGAGCTCTCTAAACTGAGGCACTGGGGCACAGCCTTGTTGCTACTTTGCTGCCTCATTAATTCAGGAATTTAGCTTCCTGGGAGCCATGCAAAATGATCACCAGAATACAGTAGAGAGGGGTGAAACATCAGCTTTTGCCATAATTTCCAAAGCCATCTCTTGCTGGCCTTTCTACATGAATAGGAAGGGAAGAGAGGAGAGAGGATATGGCCTTTGTAGTGCTTTGCTGCTACAACTTCACATTCTGACCCCTGTCCAGGGCAGAACTGCCCCTTCCTTGAAATGCAGAAATGCCATTTTCATTGGTATTCACTTTCCCTGGTATCAGTGGCACAGAGGCTATCAGTTTCTACTGCAGCCTGTTTACAGGTGTTAGGACTCCACATGCTGAGTGTGGCAAAGCCTAAAGGAAGGAGGAATGAGTCCCTCCACTCTCAATGCCTGCAGGAGAAAGAACAGCTGCTCCAGAGGCCCAGTTCCCACTGTGTAAACTGCTGCTCTGAACACTCCCATAAAGGCAGCTTGAAAGCCTGGGCTCTCTGGGGCCGTGCTAGAGTTATGCTGTTACAAATTAATGTATTTTGGACATACATAGGTATGGTGCATAGCAAACACTGGTTTTATTCCTGAAAAGCCATAGTTGGTTGTTTGGGTGAACTGTTCTCATTGTAATCAGTAAAACCTCACTTAAACATGACACTTCAGGACACGGCCTGAAGGCGAGACGGTGCTCTACCTTAAAGAGTTAACAGCTACGATATATATATTGCAGAGAGGTAAGATTTGTCATAAAGGAAAAACATCGGTATAATTAAAATGATCAGTTAAAATTCTTGGTCTGAGGGTGTCAGGCTATCTTGAGCTGCAACAATAGGGTATATGAATTATTTAATACTTCATTCAAGTTTTAGTTAGCACATAGTGTACTTAAAAAGATTTCATCTAATACCTTTATCCAGGTTTATTCAGTAGAAGAGATTTTTTTCTCAATTAAACTAAAATAATTGTGCTGAAGCCTACAGGTTGACTGTGTGAAAGAGTATGAGCAGGGATACTGAGAAGTCCCTCAGTAGACTGTCACACAAGTGTACTGACCGTCAGTTAAGCCTATGTATGCTTCAGAATATTTCTTGAACATGAAATACAACTGCATTGCTATTTCAACATTTTTCTAGCACATTCTGAGAGAACATAATAATTCTGCTCCAAAACATCCCTTTCCAAATCTTTTCTTATTTTATTTCCTCTCGGATTAACAAGACTTACATGCTTGATCACAAGCCCTGGAAAAATAAAAGAAGAAGCACATGCTAGTACACTTAGTCCATTTTTCTTTTAACAGATGATGAAGTTGGTCTACACGTACCTTACAATAATTGACCTATTTCTTCCCTATATTTTTAAGTCCTCACTATAAAACTCAGCAAAGGGAGATCGAAGTCACTGACAAACATCAGCATTAGCAGCAGGGCAACAATCTGTCACACCACTTAAACCCAGCTGTTTGTAGAGTGATGGCCAGTAGGGACTGCACGCTAGGAGCAAAATACAAATGCCTGGATCCTCCCCAGCACCTCTTCCAGCTATTTATACTAAACTTTGCTGACCTTCTTTCCTTGTTTCTTTTCAGTGTCAGCTGCTTTTTACTCATGGCTAAGCCACAGTTGTTTACACTACACCAAAAATCCAACTTAATGATCTTAGAGTCTTCAAGTCTAAGTACATCTGGTCTGGAACTGAGATTCTGTCCTAGGCCCATCTTTCACATAAATACACACACATCTAAATGGAAAAACACCCTGTGTGTTATAGATTTGCTAGGGAACGTGCAGCAGTACCCTTATCATTCTTATCAAGTGTAACTCAAGAAAGACTTGAAAAGTTCAAAAGAAAAGCAGCAATCTGCTGTTTAAATGAGATTCCATTAGGCAGAACTCTGTTCATGACTCTCCCAGATCACTGTTTTTATTAGCAGGCTACATGAATAACAGCAAAGCTATTTGTACAGAGCTCATCGGGTTGGGTGCAGGCTCCTGCCCTGCCAGAGAGCATTTTTAGATGTTCAATCCATCACTGCTGTTATCTGCTCTGTGAGAAAAAAACCTGATGCAAATGAATGGAAATTTTGTGTCTGGCCAACAAAGGGGTTTTCCCAGACAAAAACAGAATGAAGATTTAAAGTTACTTGGTAAATCAAAAGGCTAAAAGCCATGATCTTGTAATCTCTCCCTAATGTGAGTAGTCCTCACAGTGACCCCAGGGTTTCAGTGGGCTTCAAAATAGATTTACTCATTACAGACTTCATGAGTCAAGATTTCAAGAGCAGGTCATCAATACATGACAGCGTAAAACTATTTAAATGTAAATTTTGTGTTAGTTGGAAGAATTCACTTCCAGTTATTTTAGAGGAATTTAGACAAACTTTTGAAAAGTGGAAATGGTCAGGTTTATTCACGGAAAAACTAAGACCATGTCTGTCAATTTTTCTGAAGCATTACATCCACTCATCTATATACCGAGTAATGTCATGGTCTGACCATATCCTCAAAAATCCATTTTGTATGACTGAAATGAAATGCTTTCAAAGCTTAAATAATCTGCTTTCACAGACAAACCAAGTCTATGAATATATGTCATTAGACCATTATTGCATTCAGAAAAAGCGGCTATGAAGCACTCCATAAATTTACTTCTGCTTCCTATGAGCAAAACCTGTTCTAATTTCAGAGTTAAGACTCCAGTTCAATACTACAGAACAAATACATCTGAGAGAATAAACCAGACTACTTTTTGATCCTAAGTCTTTCTCCATTGGTAGTTATGGCTGAGACAGTGCTTACATTTAGACTGCTCCATACAGCCACCAAACTTACTCCAGAAAATGACCTTAAGCAGCTACAGAGTGTCCTTCACATGTGGCCCCACTGATCCTGATGGGATTATTGATTGAAGGTTTTGTCCTAAAGGAAGGAGCTTTGTATTTTGAATATCAGGCTGCTTGTGCTGAAATAGAAAACACCTACAGGCTTGTAGTCAAGCCCCAGCTGAGGAGAGTGCAAGAGTTCTACCACCTACTTTCAGATCTAACTTTAGTGCAGAGTGTTGCTCCTCCACAGGTCCCTGCTGGATGCCTTCCCATGGATAACACAGGAACTAACATAATTCAGAAAACATACATTATCTTGAAAACCCCACTAGTGTTTACTGAAGAGTTTGAGGAAGACTGAAAGGCTACCAGCAGTCTGACATGGATTCCTGAAGAATCTCCAAGCATCACAAGCAGGAAAAAACTTCTTTAGGAAAAAAAAAAAAATCTGCTTTATTAGAATTGTCTTGGGAATAAGATACAAGCAAGAGGAAAAAATAGCAAGAAAAAGTGTTAAGAAGCAGATATAGAGGTACAATTTAGAGACTGGTCTGCATCCAAACCCAGGACTGGTGAGCACCACAAGCCAGCCAGGCTGTTGCAGGTTTTATATGAATGCTGACATGATCAGGATTTCAAGGGAGGGAGACATTCGTATACTTCCACGCTTGAAAAATGTACTGCCTATAAGGAAACCATTGATGAGTTAATTTTAAATATTCGTTTGCTTGTCTAGATGACTATATACAAATATATAGGAGAAATACACCGTGTTGGTGTATGGCAAATGATAACAGAATATAACAGTAACTACATAATTTGCCAGTATCATTATAACCATGTTATATCTCCTTATAATTTTTTCTCCTGAGAGACAGTAGAGAAACCTTGGTTAGAGACAAGACCTGTATTGTTTTAAGTGAAATAGAAATAGGAATCTATTGCAAATGTCAGAAAGGTTCAAATGTAGCACTGTAATGGATTTACAAAGAACTGAATGAAGTCCAAAGTCTTTTAGGATATGTCAACAAATCAAATTAAAAACACAGCTATTCCAACAAGCAATGATATATATACTTACATGTTGCCTATTGGTATACCTGCCATGTAAGAATTTAGTTTAGTTAACCTAGTTAGGAAACTCTTAATTTAAAGTTTTATTTGCTTCTCCCTTTGGAAAACAGCTTGCTATTTTCCTTCTTTTACTTTTATGGGCCACCAAATTACATGTGACCAAATGTACCTATTTAGTGAAAATGGGTTCCATTAGTATGTAATCTTACACTTGCATTGTTTTCTTTTGAAGGAAAATAATGGAGAACAGGTGGTGATGCTTAGCATCAGGCTCCTGTTTCTAGAATTACAATCTATTGGGAGCCACCAGCAATCTCTGAAAGCTGTCGTAAGTGCTCGGAACTAGTATGATCCAGAGCACACTCAATACATTAAAGCTTCTTTTTGAAAATTTAAGTAGGTGTGACAGGAGAAAACTGGCTGAATGGTGCAGGGATTCTAACATGTCCTTGCAAAGGGTCATGATTTCCTTCTGCATCCCACAATAAATAGCTCAAGCTGGGCTCCATTTCCACAGCAGAAATTAGACATTTAAAAAAATCAAATAGGTACCATATGCACTATAAACCTTTCTGTTTTAGCATTCAGTTGCATGCTCATTCACATTGTTGGAAAATATGGGATTTAAATTCCCCTAGAAGAACTTCAAGGAGCTCTTCCTTTACACTATTTATTCTTTACTCCATGCCACAAAAACAGCAGTGCCAATAAACATCTCCTTGATGTAGTTTGAAAACCTACTGATGTCACACAGCATGAATAGTTTTACCCAGTGAGTCACAAAACCACATGTCAAATGGACATTTCTTTATTTTAGGAATCCCATCCTTACCTTACCAATTAGGAAGTGGTTTAGAAATAATTATATAACCAACTGTATTTCCCAATGAGTTCTCAGGATAAATACGAGACAGAAACACCAGCTAAGAGATCTGTCTAGACAAGGAAGCAAGCATTATAGCCATGTTTTAAAATTTGGCCCCGAAGCTGAGGAACAGGACAAAGACAACACATACTTATGAGGCAGTTTCAACTGACATACAATTTTACAAAAACAGACGTGGAAGGCTGGCTGGCATCCCTAGCTACTGCTATATATTAAATATGCCAAGACACACACTCATACGAGGAAACAATTAATGTGGGTCTGGTCTGTGCCGTTTTAGTTTGGGAATGATAGGAGTTAAAAGAATATAAAGTTATTTGCACGTTTCTGTTGGTGGAAATTGGCAATTTCCCAGCAATTTCCGCAGGATTTTGTCAAGTAGTACCAAATAGCTAGATTGTACTTAACAATCCAGATTTCTTGCACAGCTATACAAGATCAATATTGCACTTATTATTACTATGATTATTTCTTTTGGGGGACCCTAGTCAAAGTCAAGTTGAAATTAGTTTATGCTAGGCTATCTTCAACAGGCCTTGGGGCAGAATATATATATCTTAGCCATCTTTAGTGCCACCTGTGTTAGCTTTCCCCTAAAATAGAAGGCAGTGTGATGAGCTGCAACTCTATAGGAATCACATTCTGATTCAAAAGTGGTCAGGAAATTCTTTGACTGCTTCTGGTTTTCCTCAAAGTCTTAATGGAGTGACTGGGAAAGACAGCAAAAGGCAACAGTGTTAGGGGAAAGAGGATGGCAAATACTATTCTTTTTTCCTTGGCATTGTGCTAAAAACCAAGTTTTTTCTCTCCATCTGAAATCAGCTCGCTGAAGTAAGGGATTGTGTTATATTGTGCCATCAGATGCATCTAAAATGACCTGTTTCATGAATTTCCTTAATACAGTAAGTATTTCTGCTCATTTATCACTCCTATTAACCTGAATCCAGCTAAATGACTGAAATCTCCTCTAACATGTACATCAAAACCAAAACTCTTGACCAAAAGACAATCATAAAAAAATTATTATTGTTAATGAGTGAACCAGAAAAAGTGTACAGCCTGGTTTCAGGGAAGACATTATCTCCAAAAGATAGAATAATTCTCATCCTGTTTGTGAACTGACTAAATTTAAACTTTGGAAAACAATACATATGAAAACACGATGCCATTTTTAAAGAAATCTGTTTTTTAATAATTTTACTTTAATTCCAAACTCCAAACTTATCTTCAAAAACTATTTAGAAAAAGAAATTTGCTATGCTTTGAGTAGTGAATAAGACTGAAAAATGAAACTTAAAATTATGAATGATTTAGTTTTCAAGAGGTTTTCTTGAAGGTTTTTTCCAAAACAAGAACTGAAGGGTTTGTGTCTTTATCAAAACTGCTTGAACTTTTTTATGTTTTCCCTTTTCTTGATACTAGAGATTGCAAAAGCAGTTCTAATAACAACAGAGTATTAGTAAAAACAACAGACGATAAATTAAAACCTTCCTGCTTAATCCACTTAACATAAATGGTCTTAGTATATATATGCATATATATATAGATATATGTCAGATATAATGTAAAAAATTATATCAAATTAGAGTATGCTATTACAGTAGGAAAACCAGAGACATTTTCCTTACTATACCATCCCTAAAATTATATCCTTGGCTAAAATTCTGAAAGTATTTTAAAGGTAGAAGCACTTTACTTACCACCTTCTTTTTCCACAGCCTGACTGATTACTTCCTAAGTCCATTTAAGGACAAATTCATCTTAGCCTGGAGCGCAAAGATACTAGATTTAGCTTTTACAAATACTACAAAGTATTGTATTGCTGAAATTTCCTTCCAATTCAGAGAACTTGCATAGGTGGAAAAAAATCAGTGCAACTTAGGAAAAATGAAGTTTTCCAAGTTATAATAGCTTACAGTGATTTTTCTTTTCAGAAAAAGAACCTTGGATTTCAAATTAACATTGCTGTTTGAAGAGGCAGCAGTTATAACACTGCATTTTAATAGGATAACTAGCCATTAAGTCCCTACACTCCTACACTCCTTCCTCCATCCTCGATAAGATACTACTACTACTAAAGTTAGCTTCATGGTAGAAGTGGATTCTTTTCCTCATGAAAAGAGAAAATAAAAGCAGTAATCATGAATTTAACCAAGGAACCACAATAAGACAAACAATCTTTTTGGAACAAAAGATAAACATGGACCTGAGTGTCTGATCTTCTTTGATCAGTAGTTTGATCAAAAGACTCATTTTTGTTGCCTTCAAGACACAGTAGTCTTGCTATCTTTCTTCAAAGAATAGAAATCTTAATTTTCGAAACAAAATGTTGAAAGATGAATCTGTGCTGAATTGTATCTTTTCTGAACTAGTTAGTAGATGGTACACATACATTAATTGTATGTAATTCTTGAAGGGGAACATTCATCATACCATAATTTCAACAGTTTGTTGACAAACTGTTTAATTTTTGCTCAGATTGCACTTCTCCATAAGCAGAACATTAGTACCTTGTGGCAGCATACTTTGCAGACAAACTGCATTGCACTGCATATGACAGAGTTGTTCACCCTTCTCAGTTTGTAGAATCTGGATCCAATTTTCAAATGAAAGATCACTTTGCTGAACATTTATTTTTCCTGTGGAATTACTGTTTGGTGAATAGGCTGTTTTTGGCCTTGGGGGTTATTTATTTAGATATTTGTTCTCTTCAAAATATTGGTGGAAAATGTTTGCCTGCTTGAGGGGTACCATATGCTTCTGATCTGAAGGTTGAGTGACTTCTACTGCCTAAAAAGTAAGTTAGCAAGTAGAAATACAGATGGGAGATTAAATGATCATTAAGTATTTAAATGAACTGGGAATTACAGTCCTAGTTTCAAAAGTCTGTCAGATGAATTGAGTTCCAGTCTAATTCGGAGTTCTGGGAACTTAAATTTCTATAGACGTAAAAGTTTAATATAATATCTAAAAGAGATGGATGAGAGAGCATGAAAGCTGAGAAGAATAGAAAATGAATGCAGCAGTAACCTGCTGGTTCAAGAGCAAATGAAGGTTCCCAAAACAAATACTCTTTCTATCTGCAATAAATTGTGATATTCTCCTGCTTAGAATCTGTACAAATTGTGAAAACACCACTTTTTTTTCCCCACAGAACAATTAAAAAGAAAAAAGCAGATTTTTATTCCAAGAATTTTTATATGAAAATGGAGCAGTCTCAATGAAGTACTGCAGTTTCCATTACATTTTTTTTCTGTTTCCTCTTAAGACTAAAAGCACTCCCTAAGTTCTGACATTTCCAGGAATTCTGGATGAAGACTAATTTGTCAAAAAAGAGTTCCAAAAGCAGAAAATATGTCAAGTATGTGTCTTTTAAAAACAAATATTTCCAAGTCAAGTTTAGAAAAACTATTGTTTGAAGGAACATTGATGTAAACAGTATCATTTTTAACCTGTGTACTTCCTGTTAAACTTCATGACGTTTAACTTCTTCTGTGTTTGTCTTCTCTGAAAATACTCTCCATCGTGTAAATGTTTGGATTGGTCATCTATGTTGTCATCTTCCAAATGTTTTGAATTCCTTAAAATATCATATATTTGTTTCAGAGAACAAAATTTTACATAATGGGGAAATTCAGATAGCATATGATGACAAGTTTTTGGAATCAATGCCATAGAAGTTTAGCACAACTGATGACTGAGCCAACCAAACATTATGCTTAAAGTCATAGGTTCCACTCATGAGTGAATTAAGTGGTCCCTTTATGCTTCTGGACAAGATAGGCATCCATTAAATACAGCTCTTGAAGCAAGTTTCATTATATTCTTGTAAATTTATCTCACAAAACAGTGGACCATCTTTGGAAGGCAAATCCACTCTTTCTCCGATACTTTGTGCACTTAGGACTGTTTGAAAGACTCAGCTTTCTACTTCAGCTTAACTTGTGCTTCTGCACCCTTTAATACTAATAATACATGAGGATAATATAACACCGAATTGAAAATATTTCTCTTTACCTATGTAGAAAGTCTTTCTGAATCACATAGGCCTGGGTAGATGTCTTTTGTAAAAGAAGAGGTGGAATTCTTCTCCAAATCCAGAGAATTTTATTGTCTACTTCTTATTTCTAATTAGGTCTCACAAAAACATTTTCTAAATGATCTTATTTTTTTATCAAGAAAAATCGCATTGCAAAATCAAAACTAATGTTCACAACCCAAATCCATGTTGGTCTCACCAGTGCATTTCTATCAGCAACAGCAATGCTGTGGTATCAAGATGAAAGTTGCAAAACAATGTTTTTATTACCAGGTAATGTAGAACAGAATTGGCTTGGGCAGCTGACAGTGCACAGCGTAGAAAGGCCTTAGGAACTTCTCCATTCATGACCCCATTAATACAGAAAAGACACATTATTTTTTTTTTGGAAGTTTTTGATTAATTTGTGAAAATGCAGAAATGAGAACTGACACAAACAATGGAGCGGAGCTGTGACCCAGGCTTTCTCTAGACATCTAGAAGAGTGGGTTGACTTTCAAAAGTGACTAAGCACCCAGTGCCTTCCAGCTACAAGCTATAAGTATTTCTGGAAGCTCGATTTAAAAACATCAGACTATGTACCTAAAACTGTGAAAGGGACCTGACCGCCCTACATTAGTCTGAAAAAAAAAACAAACAAAGAACTCCCAACCAGTCAACAATGCATTTGTCACCCTTGTAAATACTATATTCCTGCCATTAAAAGCAGTGTGCTCTGATAGCCAATATGCTATATACACAAAAACAGCAAAATTAAAAAATACACACCATTAGTTGGGTGCATTTTTTCCCAGCAAAAATGGTGCCAAAATCAGAGATTTCAACAAGCAGACAAGTTCAGGATAGCAAGTTTCTTTCTACATCTTCTTTAAAGGAAGGAGCAGACTGGACTTGGTCACGTCCACCAAAAATCATGTACTGCATTAGTGATAAATGCGACAAGTCTCTTCACTTGTGACTCAATCAGCAAGTCACAAGACATCACACCTTGCTCTCAAGCTGAGTGGAGAGGCAGTGGCTCTGCCAAGTTTTTTACTGAACCCGGGTGGTTGGAATCCAGGTTCTGAATGCCAAGGTATTTTAAACATGTGTGTTAACCATGGCTTTTAACTGGTTTGGAGTTTGCAGTTGGAAGAGGAGATCAAAGGAGAGGCTTAAATGTTTTTTTTTAATACCATCGATATTCATTTAGTGAGAGATGGTAACCAGAGACTGCTTCTAGGGGAAAGCAGTGGAGGAAACACAATATTTTTTACACTCAGCAAACTCCCAATTTTGCCTGATGCAAAGGAGAATCTGGTGAAAGTACGGAAAGACACACACACACACACGCACGCCAGCACTTTCAATATTGTCACTTTTATTTAGATTCTAAAATCTCTGGCCAAATAAACTTGAAAGATAAAATAGGAGATTCTTGGGTTGTTTGACTGTAATCCTGAGTTGCTCTTTGTCCTCAGCTTTCTGTATCTATTTGTAGACAGAGCCTACTGACCCTATACTTCCCTATCACGGGAGCAGTTTCCATCAAAACTGTAACAACTTCGGAAACACTGGACTTTACAAACATTTGAAGATACTCAGCCTTGTGTGTAATGATAATTTGTGAGGGAAGAATTCACTCATGAGCAAAAAAAAAACACTCAGGAAAGTAACAAAGGAAAGCAAAAAGACCTCCCCAAACCTAAACCCTTCATTCTGAATGATAAATTACTTGAAAATCTGTCCCTTTTTGAAAATTTAAGGTATTTACTTCTGTAGCTGACTAAATGGTAGTAAAAATCTTTGAAAAGTCTCCCTGACTTGTGTAATCTGTTCTAAACCTCTTTGTCTAGATCTTCATTTTTCCATTTCCTTTTCAATATAGTCATGTTTTCCATTTGCTGCAGCAATCTCTTTGGACTATTTAACATTTTGACTAAAAGTCTTACTAGATAACAAAGCCTCACTGGAGTTCATGGGGATATTAACATTGATGTACATGGGCATTGGAAAGGATATAAAAGTCAGTGCTGACTGTTATAGACCCAAGTGTTGAGTTCAGCTAAGTAGTTAAATTTTTGCCTGAATAATATTTGTATATGCATATCCTAGCTGAAGCAAACAAGACAACTCAAATGCTTACATTGAATCAGATATGCTTAAGTTTCCTGATCAGCTGAGTTAACAAGCTGGGCTATTTATGATACTAAAAAAATATAAATTGTTATTGATTTCTATGTCTATAAAAATTGCAAACTAATTAAGTACATAAAACTCACCAAAATGTATGAGAGCAAAGTGAATATGACAGCATCCTGCTAGTTGCAAGTGCTCAAAGGAGTAAGACCATAGGCAAGGACTGAAGGATTCCTCCCAGATGCATTCTCCTAGCTTCGGTCAACAGCACTTCAGACACATCTAAGTTGGCCAATTTACCACTGTGTTTAGTTTAGATGCATCTGAAGTTGGAAGTTTAGTACCTACCAGTGCAATCTCTCATCTCTTTTTCTGTCTCCGAGGAGTTCCATATGGCTTCCACAGCATCGTATGGCACTGAGCTATACAACATGAAAAAGTAGTTCTTGGCTGTCTGATAATTTCACACCGTCTGCTCTTGGCTCTTCTACAGAAAATACTGAGTGATTGCTCCCCATTCATCTTTTCCTGACTCTTAGTTACTTTATATCTCTCTGTCCTGTTTTCCCATTGGGCATCCCTTTTCCAAGATGATTCTTTGCATTCTATTTACTTTCTCCTGTGTTCAAGTAGTTCTGCTGTTCTGATCATTCGTGCTGTCCTTCTCCATTTAATCCTGACTGCCTTTATATCTTTTAATAGTTATTCAGCACCATGAAATCAGAACCAGTTTAAAAATGCCCTCTGTTTTGTTTTCAGTTCCTGATATTCCACTTGAATTTTATTTTTTCAATATAATTTTAATTTTAATTTGTCTCTCTGTTGCTGCTTCCCCATTAAATATAGCTAAATTGACTCTAAATTACAAATTATCACTGTATGTGCTTAACTGCTGTCATGTACGTTGCTTTATACTTCTAGAAATGGAATTTTACCCATGGGATTTGTTTCTCAGATGCTAGCATTTACTGCAACTCTTTGTGGACCATTTAAGTTCTTACTTAAGCTCTGAATATATTTTGGTAGAAACTTCTGTGCCTCTTTAGTCCCTCTTTTCCAGAACATTTGACAATGAGTTGAAGAGCATCAGTTCTGAAAGATTTATGTGAAACTTTACTGATAGCCTCCCTGCCCTGTGAAACCTGGCAGTATTTTTGATCAGTTACTAGTTATTCTAATCAGTTATGAAATGGATTATCCCTTGGCAATTCAGTTTCTTTAAAGTTTTTGTACTTGAGCTATAGCTCCACTGTAACAAGTATTTGAAGAGCAGAAATGATGTAAAATTTGATTTTGATCCGTCATTAACCTGGTAGGAGTGTGTTGTTTTGAAACCTTAACTTTAATATTGTACTTCCATGTATGATTAAGGCTGTGTATTGAGAGGGTGTTTTTTAAGGTGGGGTGGGAGGAAGAGGGAAGCCTCAGCCTCACACGTTTTATCAGGACAGAAAAGCAGAGATTTTTTTTGTTCTGAAAAATATTCATGTGAAACATATTCTTAAAATGAACTTCAGAAGAAGTAAATGTTCACAAAATGTCTTCTAGTAGCTACTTTTTCAACTAATTCCCTGTCAGTAGGGTCATTAAGGACAGAAGGGAATCAAAAGTAAAAGCAGTGTGATATTTTACTAACAAATGGTCAAAGTGTAAAAGTACAAAGACTTCAGTTAAGTCGACAGTATCAAGAGCAGTCAAGCTCCCGGTACCACAGTACACAGGCATTGTACCACTGACAGCACACGAACTGTGTTCATGGCCAGCCTTGTCTGCTCACACTCTTTCCGCAGTGTGGATCACCCTGGCTGAATTTCAGCCCTGCGCCACCCAAGCAGCTCTTCAAGCTGTACAGATGCTATCTCACAGAAACTGGTTCGCCCTTCGGCCAAGGGGTAAAATTAGAATTTAAAGGGCTAAATCGTAAAAGTGAAACAAGAACCCCTCAAAACCCCCAAATAAGCACCCACACACACACACACTCACTCACTCACTCTACCAGCTGAGAACCAAATACTGACCAACAGAAGGAGCACTGGTGTCAAACCAAGGAAAGAGAGAATCCAGAAGCTGCCAGTCTCTCTTGTGCAATCTGTTTTCACAGAATCAGCTAAGTCTGAACCAGCGAATTCCACTTCAGCTTTTGCTCCTACCTCCTCTATATCCATGGTATCTGGGAAATGACTTAAACGCGGCACCGGAGAACAGCATGGGACCAGTGCTTCCAAAAGGCCAAAGTCAAAACATTCATATATCAGATAAATGTGCCAGGGTAGCTGTCCCAGCTGCACAACACATGATGTGTCAACCGCTTTACATAGGGTGGGTCAGGAAGAGGCTCATTAAAGACAAGCACTATAGCTCTGCTTGCAACATCTCTGCAGCCTTGTCCAGTTTTAAACCAAAAAAAAAAAAAAAAAAGGATGCTGGTTTAAGAAAAGGTTTACTATTCATGAAGATTGAAACTCATACAGAAAGGCAAAAGTAACTGTGTTCGGTACATTAGATACAGATCTATCCCTGACCTTTCATATAATTACTTCATTGTTGATGGAACAGCATAAATTATTCTGATTAAAGTTTTCTGTAATAATAATTATAACGAATTATTCTGATTACCAAACTCAGACTATCTTATATAGGTGTTGAAAGAGAAGTCCTGAGCATGCATTGCACTGCAGGAGTCTCAGACAATTTCCTCTGAGATGAATTCCTCATCTGTGTGGCAAAGGCCACAATCCCACTCCCTAAATGCATGCAGAACCTAATTCCCACTGAAAACATTCAGGGACTTAGGTACGTAAATACACTTCAAATTCATCCTATCTATAAACAGGGCCAAACCTTTCTGTGCAGAAGTGTGTGGCACTTCTTGGATAAGAAGAGCAATGAAACAGCACATTTTACAAAGTAAGGAGCTGAAGTGTAGAATTTCACAGCATGAACTTGTGTCTGTGGCCAAATTTTTTTGGTGCAGCTGCTGGAAAGCAGAGCTGAAGGGGAGTGATTTACGTCACTTTTTGGGGGGTACTGAATTGTCATGACCGTTAAGGATGTTACCTTCAATGTACTTGAAAGCTATTCCAAACAAGACAAAATTACATGGCTGTTATAGAAGATAATGTATTTTCTTTAATTTTAGCCATCCTTGACCCTTCTGTTCTGACTCTTTAGCTGTAAAATAGACTTTAGTCTCACCAAACTCAAGAGTGACAACTGCACTCCAGACCTAGAACTCATACCCCACTATCATACCTATTCATACAATAGATGCCCTGACTTTTAGTCATCTCAAACCTTTAAAACAGAATTAAGACAGTGCTATCTTACTCATCTGTTTGTTTGTATTGGAGGAGAATGTTGTGGGTAACTCTCTGTGACAAGAGCCTGAAAGCAAATACCCCCTTCATTGCTGAGTGGTATCTCAGCTAACTGGAACTGTCTGTGGTATATGTCTGTTCAGAAAAATGGAAGATTTTCAGAGTGCTAATCCCTGTTACACAGACAATCTGCAGCCCATTTGCTATTAGTGCATTTTGTCTTTATTTTTTAACAGGGCCTTAAAACATATTTTTCCTTAAAATGACAACATTTTTTTCTGCCCTCTTTGTTCGTGGGGCTTTGTGCACTCATAAACAGTTTAAGAGTTCTCTTCACACCTGCAGTGCACATGTGTGCCTGTAATGAAGAGTCTCTTATCTATCCTTCACTGGTAACTTAAGAGGACAGTGTTTAAGAGAAGGCATCATCCTTACAACTGTAACGGACGAAACCAAACCCAAATCCCAAACATACAGCAGTGACAGTTAGACCAGCATGCCTGGAGAAGGAGGGAACCTCTCTAATGGCCTCAAAGTTGGAGCAGAGAGGCTGAGGGAAAAGGCAAGCAGACCTGCAACTCCTTTCCAGCTGGCAAATCCTGCTGAAAGACACAAAGAAGCAGCCTGTACCATCCCAAGGTTTTGCTGCATCCTTTATTGACCCTCCCAGATTGTGTTGCTTTTTTTGGAAAATCATCCCAAAAATGCTTCCCAGCTGGCATAATCTGAGCTATGCTGAAGCTATGCTGCTACTCAAAAACATCTTGCTCAGAAAATGCCCCCCGTAGTCTTGTTTACGCAGCGGGGGAGCGGATCAGCATGCATTAGATTGCAGTGGCGTGACTTCTCGGCTGCCTCGTGCTGGTTATAACTCTGCTGGCACTGGCATCACTGACCAGGCCCCAGCACGAAGGCCTCAGCAGAAGGAAAACCCTAAGTCAGCCTAACCACAGAACAGTTTGGGATTGGCAAGACTTTCCCAGCCTCTTTCAGCTTAAGCAGTGGTACAAAGTCTGAGAGAAATTTCCCTCCACAGAGAAAACCTTAATCCTCTGGTTAGACAACATCACACGCTACAACTTGATACTTAATAAATTGTCGTGAAGCTATAATACAAGTATTCACTTGGTCACTTATCCTTTTAGCAATAAAAAACAATTGGGACTGAAATTCAGTTGCAATTTGTTGCAGCTGCTGTGGCCAGGACCCCCTCAGAAAGTAATTTCCAGAGGATTCTTCTAGTTAAAAAGCTATTTTCTTGGCGAGGAGTGGGATGTCTGGAAGATAGCAATGGGGACAAAACCAAGCACAGACGTTTACAAGCATTCCTAAAGAGCATTTTTAAAACTCTGTATTTATTTAAACAATTACAAAAACATCTTATGAAGCTAAGTAGTTTAGTACTACCACCAAAATATAAAGTAGACTTTTAAGTCTAGGCAGTTTTCCTCTTTACCTGTAAGATGACACATGAGGCAGCATCAACATTTAGCTCCACTCTGGAGAAAGTGTGAAGAGAGGATGGCAACCTCCTGGTTTCCCAGTCCTTCGTTGGTCCCCAAAATTTCCATTTTTCAGTTCTGACCTACATTCAGTCTCTCTACCCATCACAGGAGTTGGTTATGAATAATATACATCATAAATTTTGGGGTTTTGGGAGTAACCGAAACTGAAAGGGTCTGGAAGAACAACTTTCAGTGTTGCTGGGCAATCCCATAGTGTTCAGCTCACACATAATGATTGGTTATGTGACTCAGATGGTATCATTATTGCTACCTGAGTGGATGAGAAACTGAAATTTAAGAATGATAGGCCTGGTAAAACATGACCATTTGACATCTCTTCTTTCTCCTTCCCTCCTTCCTGAAGAATGACAGGGGAGATGATGTTTGAAAAAGAAAGTATCCAGCCAGTACACACAGTAAAAGACACAGCTCAGTCGCTGTGTCCTCGGCAACCTAGAGCCCCAAAGGATAGAGAGAAACACAAACCTTTCTTTTTTAAGATAGAAAACAGCATCCTGAGTCTCCCAGGAAATTCACAATGAACTGGATAGGAGGCAGGCTCTGCTCTCTCATTTTCAAGCCGAAAGTAAAGAATCAAAGAAATATGGCAAGCTCTGCAATATGTACCAGCCCTGAGAGGTCAAGCCAGGCCAACAGAAGCTTCATTTGGCCATTTTTCACTCAGCTGTTACTGAAGAGACACTCTGCAAAGACAAATGGTATGCCAGCCCACAGCTCTTGACACTGGCCATCCGGAGTACTGTGGCTGTACTTCATGAAACACTAGAGTTTTGGAGTAAAACCAAAACAAAACGAAACAAAACAAAACAAAACCAACAATCATAAAAAAATCAAGTCTAATGAAAGCAAAAAGGTCAAATACAAGATGGCAGTGCCCTTTTTATTTTAATTTTTGACACAGCCTAAATCTTTCTGGTACTTCTGAAAATGAATTGAACTAAGTTGACACCAACTACATTATTTAGGCTTAGCATTTTGCATTTCTGTTGGTTTTACATAGAGTTCTCTCCCCTGCTTCCATAGACCTTGATTTACATCAAAATGTCCAGTTTAGTATCTTTTCAGACTGTCAAGAAGAGATGCACCATCTTCTGTAGGAACACACAGCAAAAAAAAAAAAAAAAGGGCAAAAACAAAAAGCAACCCAGTTCTGGAAACTGCCTTGCTCTGTGCAAAAGGAAAAGTAAAGGAGCTTTTTTTCCCTCATCAGATCCATTACTTTCCCTGATGCTGTTCTAGTTAAGAATGAGGTTCCAAGAATAAAAGTTTCCTGCTGCAACATAAACATATTGTGTTGCCAATTTCTTTAGGCGATCTCCACTATAGTCACTTCAGACTTGCAGAGGAGAGATCATGCTGACAGCAAGTCACTGCTTTACTCAAGGCAAGCTGCCAAAACACGTAGAACTGAACCCTGTCCTCTCATTCAGTGGACCGATAAATATGCTTTTAAAAGCATGCACAGCCTGGTTCTCACTTACATGATGCACAGAGAATGAGGCAGAGGGCTTTCAGAGTGAAGCAACACCTCATTCCCGAGCATGTGCAGAACAGTCTGTCTTTGCTTACTGCTAAAAATGCTAAACCAGTGCCATTTGCACTACATATGTGCAACATGCATGTCTCAAAGATTCATTACTATGCATATGAAAATTCAATCATATCAAAGCTAAGCTTTAAGAAAGTCCCAAGGGGCTGAACCGTGTACTTATGTGCTTTGAGGGGGAAAACCCAACAACTTTTAAGCTTTTTTTTTTTTCTTTTTGTAGCACTGCCCTGCTCTTTCCATCAGTAAGAACAAAATAGCTGCTGAATGAGTGGACTCCATTTTCTCACTGTGTGTTTATATCCATTTATTTTCATAATTCAAGTTTTGTTTTTGTGAACACAAATGTATAAATCATAGATGGATTCAAGGCCAAACCCAAGAAAACTGTAACTAAGATGAGCAAAACTCACTATTTTATGAAAATTGCTCTACTTCAGCCATTCAGTATGAACATATGTATTCTTTTAAACAATCTCACTCTCCCTCTAACACTACTTTGTGTAGCTCATTACAGAGCAAAGGATTCTGCAATTAGCTTGGAAGTATAATAAATTCTCCTATTTTCACATTTCACTGCAATTTGAAAATTTCTTTGTGTCCATGAAATTTTCCATTAAAATAAATCTGCCCTTCAATCTAAAAGGGAAAAATTTCACTGAAGTGAAATTTTCTCTTTGGTGATGCTTCCAGTTGAAGGGTTGGTTTGGGGCACACACTGTCGTGGCGTATCCTATACTCGATGAAAAAAGAAGAGATGAAGGTTCATGTTCTTGAATGAAAAAGAAGACTTTTGCAGGCAAAATTAATTTTAAAAGAAAAAGAAACAAACTTTCTGATCTTCTTTGCTTTTGTGTTGACCTCTCATATCCATGGATCCGAAGGTCATAAAAGCTGTTTTCAACCTAAAGGTACTAGAAACATAGCCTAGAACACAGTAGTGAAAGACAAAGATTTTAAAAGAATCATCCTCAGCCACTAAAAAAAAAAAAAAAAAAAAAAAANAAAAACAAACCTAATATTCTTAGTACACCTGGAGTTTTACAAATGCAGGAATGGCAGAATGGTGGATTCTAGCTTTCTTCACCATTTCTGTCATGTCATACAAACTTCAGCTTCTCAAATCTATCATAAATATTTCATGACTGCAATGCTAAAACCGACATGAAGCTCCGCAGCATCAGGACATGGTGACAAGCCACGTGGCAATGGTGGGCCATGCGGGGGCTGCTGGATCCAAGTCTAGCGCACCACCCTCTGACTCTTGCCAGCCACGACCAGTGTGTGCATTTGGGGGGCAGCAGAGCTTGGCAGGGACTGTGGAAGGGGAGCTCTCTGCTTTGAAGGTGTTCTCCAAATTAACTTTTTTGCATCTATATAAAACATGTTTGGATATAATAAAAAAAATTAAGAGATATACAAAACCTGGAGAGGAAAGCAGTGCTCGAAAAGCAAACAGAAGCTGAAGCTTCATGGGACTCCTCCTTTGCAGAGTTAAATTCTTCCTAAACGACATTTGCAGGGTGACGCATTTGTAAGTACAACTGTAAAAGGACCAAAGGCTCAACTGACAAACCATGAGATATGAAGTGCTTGCAAGATACATCCGGTGTTGAGATAATTAAAATCAAAATTAAACTTGTGCTATATTTCCATCTGCAAAGCATCAGTTAATCAAACATAATGAGTTAATCAGACTCACTTTTCTGAGGGCAAAATGTAATCATGTTTCATCATATTTTGTCTCGTCCTTAAACTCTGACAGGCTTTCCAGACAGAAACTGACTCTTCTAAGTACTTGTACACCCAGCAGCACGACTGAGTTGTAGAAAATTTCTAGGCATTGCTGCAAAGTTAATAGGAAAGAGTTGTAGTAAAGCTACTTTAAAGGGAGCCTTTGCTCTATATTAAGAAGTCAATTAATAATAACAATTTGAAGGGGACACCAAGCATGACCCAGGAAGGAAATAATACTCTGCATCCCATTTTTGCAATTAAGAGACCAGCCACTCAGTTATTTAGCAAGACTGCTGCCAGTAAACTAGTATGTCGCCCAGATTCCTAACAGCAAACAGCAAGAGCAAAGAATAGATTCTCTGATGATCTCTGCAGATTTAGCAATTCTGTATTTATTTTTTTAATTAAAAAGAAAAGAAAAGAAAAAGGCAGCTATTGCTGGATGTAATTTCTAGGTATTGTAATTAATTTATTTTTAATGCCATGGAGAAATAATTTATACTGTCTTGGTTGCTAGCTATTTAAGATATTGTGGTTACATTTTTTGTGTCTTTGGTACATTTCATTGTAACATTGTCAGGGCACTGCATTCAATTACTACATCTCATGCTGTTTTACTTGCTAAAAGCATCATCCAAACATTTTCTAGCAAGTCCTTGTCAGTAATTACATCCTGTCCAAGAAACACATGTATGTCCATGCGTTAATAGGTATGAGATCAGTATCAAATTAGTCATTTGAATTAATGCCTCTTCAGTTTGGCTTCTGTGGTCTCAAACCTCTTAGCTCCAGCTGCAATGGAGTTTAAAAAAAATAAATACATTTTTAACATTAAACCAAGTGTATTTGGAATACTAAGGCTTATCTGATAGCCATCTGTTGCACCTCTGCCATGTTAAAACTTGACCCAGCTTTTCACTCCTCTCTCCCTTTTCCAGACCACATTATTTCTTAGTCAGCCCCACAGTTGTGCTGGTCCCTTCTTCTGGCTGTCCCGGTTCTCCCCTTTATTGCTGCTGCTCCCATCATGTGCATAGGGGGAGAGACAGTTCCAATGGGAAGCACAAACCCAAACAGCTATGCAGCAGCAAAGGGAATAAGAGACACATCTTGCTGGGGAAAGAGCTGAAACGATGGCTCGTGGCCAGGACATGGAAAGGGCAGAAGATAATAGCACCCATGGATTGAAGAAGGAGAACCATTGAAAACAAAGTTTGGTAGGTCACAGCCTATTAGATCATTAAAGGTGGTTGAGTGTGAAGGAGTGCAAACCCCAGCACTGACAGAGGGAACAAGCCTCAGAGGAGAGAAAGGACTATAACCCAGAGGCAAGAAGTCAAAAAGATGGTGAAGTGAATTAAAGAGGCTACAGAGCCATTAACTAGGAATCTATGGAATGGCTATTCTTTTCAGTCACAGCTACGATATGTGGGATTTTCCCTTTCAAGTTGCATCTCTATAGTTGAGCTAGAGCACTCACGTGGAAGAGCTTGACCAGACACAGTGGAAGCTACAGCTAACACGCAGAAAATCAATCCACCTTCAATTACGACCCTACTCACTCTATCATAATTATCTAGAGAGATGATATACCCAGAACAATTTCCCAGAGAGGCTACACTACTGTGTTAGATGTCCCTAAAAGCCACTTCTCTAAATCAAGTTTTGAAAGGAAATTCATGGCAGACAGTATATAATACTGATGCCCCCAAAGTAACCAAGACTAACATTCACTGTACAGTCCTATTTCTGAGCATATTTTTCCCCTGAGCAAATGCTGTAGATACTTTCTGATTCTCTGTGAGATGGGAAAACATTAACAGTTTGCAGAAAGGGAAAAACAGGAGAGACAGTGAAAAACAGTGAAGAGAGTGAAATCTCACCGATTTAGCACATCAGTGCTTCTCATTCATTGCTGATCCAAGGCAGTAAAGGGAATAAGAACAGAAAATAAATAATATTCCTTAGAAAGACATAAAAGTGTCTTACTAAAATCCACATTTGCCCTGCTAGTCTCTCTGCAAGCTGGATCAGCTTGCTTTGCTCATGTATTTTCATTAATTCAAACTGGAACTTTGCCTGACAAAGGAGTGCTGGATCTTCCCATTCTGGGCAGAAGCACTGTAACTACCAGCTGAAATACATCAACACTCTAGATAAGCCATGAACTATTGTATCTGTTGATTTATTGCTGATTAAAGACTCCCAAGTTGTCCTAGTCCTGAGAATTAACATAACTGTAAAGCAAATATGTTACAGGCTGATGGTCCTTTCATCAGTTTTGGTGAGAGTCCTCTGACTTTCAGTATGTGTATGCGCAGATTTGAAAGCACAGCACAGAGCTGTCACAAGAGCAAAATTCTATTAATTTTCCTTTAACTTGTATATCCTTGGTCCTTACTAAAACTATTTCCTAGTTTGTAAGCAAAACACTCAACTCACCACTTAGTGTTGCCAAGTTATATAAGGTACTCTTACTTTTGAGAAATTATAAATTTCACTAATTCAACAGACTGTTTTAGAAAGAAAAGCTTATGCCTGTTGTTTTGCAAGTGGCACAGTAGATTCCAGTGCAAAGTCCCGTAATCTAAACAAATCAAGCACTAACTTAATAAGAGAGTACTTTAAAAAGATTATGAAAATGTCGTGTCTCAATTGGTTGATATACGTGACACCGCTGTTAAAAAATGCAGGGGCTTACCAACCCTGCAACTGGAAGTATCATCAAAGAGAAAACATTATCACAAAAGATTCTTTTCTCTTTTCTTTTCTTTTCTTTTCTTTTCTTTTCTTTTCTTTTCTTTTCTTTTCTTTTCTTTTCTTTTCTTTTCTTTTCTTTTCTTTTCTTTTCTTTTCTTTTCTTTTCTTTTTTCTTCTTTTCTTTTCTTTTCTTTTCTTTTCTTTTTTCTTTTCTTCTCTCTCCTCTTTCTCTTCTTTCCTTTCATTTTGTTTTCTTGTCTTTACTTGACTTTTCTTTTCTTTTTTTCTTTTTATTGCAATTCTGTGTTAACTGTGCCGCTTCAGATGGATGACCAAAAATAGCATCTACAACTATTGGGATCAAATCTGTATCATTTTCACATACATCTGTGTGAGGCCCTGCAGGATCTGGGGACGGAGTCTCAGAGAGAGGGGGTGAAATGAGTGCTGACAGCCCTTGATGGGAGGTCAGGCCTCGCTCCCTGGGAGTCAAAGCTACCAATTCTCTGTGGGCCTTTGGTTGTGCTACAAACATGACATATTAACATGCATGACATCTCTTCTACCACTAGAGATACTTACAGTGCTGTCTCTCACTTGAAGTGTGCCTTGTGAGTTCAAACCAGTAACCAGAAGTCCCCAGGAAATCCCAGTCCAGGTTGGCCACTTCGGGGCAAATCCTGCAAATGCCACTGGTGGGCACTACAGCTTGTTTTTCAGGAACTGAGTGAATTATAATCAATTACTCTCAACATTGAACTGAATATACATTGGAGTGCTGAGGATGATGTATATAGGAGAAGGTGGCAAGGCTCCCCGAAAAGGCAAAAGGCTGTACGGCACAGCCTCACAAAACTCGTGAGGCTTATAGCACTCAGTGGAAACCTGGGACTTGTACATTAACGTTATGTGAATACATAGAAAACAAAAAAAAAAATCCAAGGAGAACATATAAGAAGGTGTATTGGGCTCCTCTATTTCCTGAAGGTGATTCAACAAAGTAATTGTTACAATGTGAAGTAGGAAAGAGCGCAGTACTTTAGTAATATGAAACTTCATCACAGCATCTGTTACTAAACTTTGCTGAGAGGTAAGGAGAGGCAACCAAATGCTGGGTAAATTATAAAACAATTGAGTGGCTGCGAAAAGAAAGCTTGGAGGATTTTAAAAACACACTTCTCACACGCAAAAACCAAAACTACCACTACTGTTATTACGCCTGCACATAAACCCAAATGATAACATTCAATTATTAGGAAACTCCTTAGCAAATTCAGTGGATTACTTGATTTTTCAGCTTCTCTGCTGCTTTAAGGAAAATGTAAGCAAGATACAGACCCTTCAGGCATTGAGTATTTTGCCTTTTTAATGCTGAATGTTGGCAGCTCCCTTGCTGCTACAGTGTTGCTTATGAAAAGCAGCTGTATTGAGAGATACTAATAATATTCAATAGTATAAAATCTATATTTTCTGAAGAAGTCTACCTCCTTCAACATCACAATGTACAACCGGCATACCATCCAAGTTGAGACTTGAGAGGGAAGCAGAGGACTGCTGGCTTAAAATGCTGCTTTGTAGTTTACCATAAAGAAAGTTGAATGAAGTTTATTTTCTATCAGACTTCCAAGTTTCCAGGCAGGGTAGAGAGGAAAGAAGACGGCGCAAGCAAGTCAGGGTCATTTTTTTCCCCATAAAATTTCTATAACCTTTTCTCTCTCTTTACATTCAAACTCTCATAACCAAACAAAACTCCCACAACCAATGGAGCATGTTTGGGACAAGAAACCTAGAATTTGTCTTCTGTCATATTAAACAAATGGCTGTACCTTAAAAAAAAAAAAAAGCATGCTTTTTAATTCTCAGCCAGGAGCAAGATACAGGAGATCAATTTGCTAGGTGTGATTTTTAAAACCAAGTTTGTTTCATTGCTGTGAACAGTTTTGACTTCATGCTCAAATTTTCCTCACCTGTTCAAATTCAACTCATTTACTGTCTGAGAGTTAACAAGAAATTTCCTCTTTTACTTCTAGCAGCCCTTTGAAGGAGTCAAACAAAGAAATGCTGAAGATAATAGTTTTTTAGATTGCTCTTTCTTCCATCAGTTATTAACCCTACAGAGAAAGATGAATGGTTTAAAACCTCCCATCTCCCACTGGCACAGTTCTTAACACTAATTATGAGATTATACGGTCCCACAGTTCTAAACACCAATTATGAGATTACACGGTCCCAGACAACCCTGATGAAGTAAATTAATTAATCTAACACATTAAAGCTCTGAAAACAATGTGAGGGGAAGACCAGCAATTATTTGCATATAGCACGCAGATGGACAGACACTTGAGCAATGAAGCGATGTCCTACCTCTCCTTGCCGGTGATAGTGCTTGGGAGGTTTTCCCATCTGCTCTAGCATTTTGCCCTTCTTACTGCTAGCAAGCATCAGTCCCTGGTGGATGCCTGCAGATCTGTTGGTTGCCTGAGTTGGAGCCTCCCCCATCAGGGTGGACTTGATGGAGTTCACCTTGGAGCTGGAGCTGTCTAGCTGGGAGCTCTCCACGATCAGGACCGCGGCTAGTAAGAGGAGACAGCAGGAGCACTTATTCCACATCAGCACGATCATCTCCCCTCCCCCAAAATGATTATCCTTTTTTTTCCTTTTTTTTTCTTTTTTT
>VZRE01011406.1:142807-181307 GCA_013396775.1 Cephalopterus ornatus
TTTTTTTTTTTTTGGCAAAGAAAACAGAAGAGAGGGGGAAAAAGTTTTCAAAAATATCTCCCCAAGTTGTCAACAAAGCAATGGATTTCAATGCCACACACTGAAGGAACTGCTGTTCTGAAAAACAGAGGAGAAAAATAATTTTAAAAAAAGGATCCCCTAGGAAAAAAACCAAAAATGTGTCAAGTCTGTAGACACTGAGCAACTATCAGGTCTGTGAAGTGATGTCTTTTTCCTCAAGGTCCTCGAGAAGTCCAGGCAGTTCTTTAGTAACTGAGAGCAATAAGCTGCGAGGCAACTGCACCCAGGGCAGCTCCCCGCCAGCGCAGGCAGCAGCACATTTGCTTAAGCTTCAGAGGAAGACTGAGGAGTTACTTCCCCCCACTCCTCCTCTCTTGCTGCACAAGCCAGCAGAGAGGAAACTCAAACCAGATCCAATCCAAGCAGCACCGGCAAAAGCTGGGCTTAGTTTTCTTTCACTCTCTCCCCCCTCTTTACTTTTTATTCCCCTCCTCCTTTTTCTGTCTTTTGCCTCAGCCTGTGCAGTCAGCAGGAGTGAAAGCGCCCGGTCTCCTCCTCCTTCTCCAGCCCGGTCGGTGCGAGGCGAGGGCTTCTGAGCATCCGACGGCGTGGGGGAGCTCCGAGACCGGCCCCCACTCACGGCGGAACCCGATCGGAGAGGCAGACCCCCCGTCGGGCTTCCTGCGCTGCTCCCCCTCGCACTCGGTGGTCTCCGCAGTCTCTACTTGGTCCCTTTATTATGATTACAGCCGCCAGGAGCGAGTGCTCCTCCCCAGCCGCCAGCCCGGAGGAGGGACACGCTGCACAGCGACTTTCGTCTCCTCCGTGCCCCCTTCTCCCCACAGCCTGGCAGTCTCCCCCTCTCCCCGCCGGGGTCTCCCCGAGGAGGAGGTCCCGCTCCCGGCCGCAGCTCGCTCCGCTGCGCTGCGGTGCCCAGCCCCAGGGCGAGGGCTCAGCGCCCCAGGGCGAGGGCTCAGCCCCTCAGGGCGGAGGGGTTCCCCGCCGTGCCTGTCCCCACGGGCTCCCTCCCCGGCGTTGGGCTGCCAGACTAACACGTTTGTCGAAGTGCTCCAGCTCCCCGACACGCTGGGAAGTGCAAAGCCCGTTATTCCCGCAGAGGTGTGAAGGCACAGGCAAATCCTCCCAACTCTGGTGCCCGAGCCAGCAGAGTCCGCTGCCCACGTAAAGGGCGCACCCAGCCATGAATGCTGTACTGCACTGCTCCCACACCTGACCCTTCCCACTGCCACAATCAATCTGAGACACTTACTTTGTATTCATCTTCTCAATTTCCTTGGCACGAGCACACATCCGATTGCTGTAAAACCCCCAAGTGCTAAGAACTACACCCACACCGTTCAAGGCATCTCCTTGCTACAGCACCAAAACAGTGTATTTCAGAAAAAGGAAGGTAAACAGAGACACAGAGCATGAAATTAGCAGAACTGTTGGAAACCCAGCTCTTAACTTTTCCCTGTTATATTCAAAAGATCTAGTGCAAAGCAGAGAACATCACCGTGATGCACTTGGTTACTGCAGTGGAGCAGCTACAAGCCCTCGTCTTTCCCCTGGACATGTGAAAGGGGTGTGGAGAGAACAAAAGATGGTGAGGGAAGCAGAGTTCTTACTGTCCTACATGTTTTTGTACAAACATTACCTTGCCTGGGAACGATACAGAGAATTTTCAAGTTTTCCCCTTCTTCTGAAGGGTCCCCCTTCTAATCTATCAGTCCTTTCCAGTTACTCCACAGTTTCACACAGCAGAAGGGATGGAAGAAGAAATGTGCACCTGAAATTTCATTTACTCTCAATTAACTGCTGTGCAAAAGGCAGTTGCTAAGGCAAGGAAAACCAGGAAGGAGTCGGGCATTTTTTCTGCCACCAGTGTTGGTGCTCCCTCGCGGTGAGCAGAAGCCCTCCTGGGAGCTTAGGAGCTCTCTGCAGGGAATGCTTCAGGAAACACATCACCTTGGGTAAGTTTTTGCTTCTTCACGACATTTCTTTTTTTTTCTTTGTGCAGCCTTAAATAAATTAAAATTACCTTTCTGACTTCATGCCCAATAATTCCTGAAGTTATTTGTAAGGAAATGCTACTTAAAGATCAGAAAGAAATTTGCAATTTCAGAGGAAAGTGATATGAGCAAGTCTTTTTTGATTGTTTTTTACTTGGCTTTTAACACCCAGTCCTCATGGTGTTTCAGCTCTCCCAAACCCCAAATCAAACACCTATGAGGAAAAGTTCTAACAGGTAATTTCATGGAAAGTTGACAGAGAGCCATACAAACACCACCCCCATGCAAAAAATGGGTAAAATCACAGTCACAAAGAAACACGCGAACAGCTCAAACATCCATAGGTGGTGTATATACACACACGTGCATAGGCAGCGTTATGCACAGGAGGGCTGACATCCACCCTCCCATTCACACAAGATCAAGCTGAGGTGCAGATACACAAACCAGTAATAGCTCTGTGGTTTCTAATAAGTCAATCCTCCATTTCCTCTTTCTATTACTGTGGACTGCCCTAGTCCCATTTTGTTTTCTTGCTGGGGATAAATACACTGCAGAGATCACTGAAGGTACAATTCACATCTCTCTTCCTGGTGTTCTCTATGGGTACCACCATAAAGCCTTAACCCTGATCTGTCCCGCTTCATGGATCGCACCTAATCTGTAAAAATATCAAGTTGGCAGGTTTTCAAGATTGCTGTAGAAAGTGAACAAGCAAAATGTCCTAAACATTTGAAAAAGTTATAGGTGGGTCTGGAATATTGATAAATATATGGGATGGTGTGTTAATTCCCACTTCAAACAGCCCACTTTTCCAAAATGCTTTATAAAATTCAGAATTTATGACATGTTTAACTGGGCTCTGAATCTATTCACTGACATGTTTGTTAACTTTGGTGACAGCAATAGCAACCTCCTTCAAATTATAAGTTTTTTGGTATTATCTCACCATTGTTTTTTTATGCAGGAAAAACACAACTTTTTAAGTCAGTGATGGAGTATTCACCAGAATTTCTTGGAGTAATGGAAGATTAGAAAAGCTAACAAAATAAATCAATGAGACATGCAAACAGAATTCATGACAATAAATATGCAATATGATGACCTCATGCGAATATCATTCCGCTTTTCTTGAAATAAATGGACATTTGTGATATTAAAAGAGGTACACAGGACCTATGGGATCAGATAGCAAGTAGACTCTGTCTAAATTAATTAAATATATATCTATTAATATCTTCTTAAAATTAGTACTTAAACTGATAAATGAAAAATGCAAGCCACATTCCAAGTCCCTAGATGCAAATAACGAAGTCCCTGTATATTCATAACCTTTAGAAATTTGAAGAAAACTGGGGAGGAATGATCAAAGCTTTTCAGATATCTAAGAACAAGTGTCCCAACCTTGTTTTTTCAATCAGTCCAGATTCTTCTAAGTATGAAGTTCATCAGTCAGTTGTATTCAACTAAGTTGCCAGGCATTAATTTAAATTTAGTGGGAATGAAAATGGGTATCTTTCTGACAGGTAAGATCTATTTTGTAACTCACTGCTCTGAAGGGAAGATAGTTTGCAGCATCTCTGAGGAAATGGAAACACGCTTTGCTTTATTAGCAAAATTATTTTCCAAAGGAAGCAACAACCCACTCCACTGCAGGGCAGTTGCTGCCAGACCACCATGCTGCTCAAAAAACAGAAGTAAATGGGCAGGACACTAAATCTGTATTGGGGAGGAGCTTCCCCCCCCCGCCAACAAAAACATGATACCTAAGCATACTTGTAGAGAAACAAGCTATTTAGTAGTTTGGTGGTGGGAATTTTGTTTTGGTTTTTTCCCCCCACTTTTAACTAGCATTCAACCCATGCCATGTCTACTTCAAACTGGTCAAATACAGACTTTCACACCAAGGTGGAACAGATTTCCTATGCTCCTCGTTTCAGCAACTCTGATGTCCTTCAAGGAAGTAGACTTATTTCACTATATCTACTCAAATAAGACAGTATGGAGACAAAAATACCAAGAAGCATCTCTGCTTTTCAGATTTATGACTGTGACATTACAAGATAGATCTTGAGAGGCACCAAGAACTTCTAAAACATTTAAATGCCATGGGGTATCTACCAGAGGAACCAGCTATAAAAAACAGTGGTCGAGAGCATGGAGTGCACTAAGCAAAGGCTGTCGCACTACAGATCAGGCAGGAAGACAGTCTCCACCAAGTTTGGATGCCTATTCTGGAGAAGCTGAGGCCCACGTACTTTGTGTGCGATTAGTCAAACATTTCAGTGCCCCACTGTCTTTTGCACCCAAAAGCATTTTTTTGCAGCTAACCTTACAGAATAATGGAAGCAGCATTACTCCAAAAAACCACAGACCATGGCAAATGCTGCATAACACGTGGGATGGTCGCAAGGAATCTCTCATCAGATACCATATTGCAGAGACTGAGCCTGCTCCTGACCACCACACACATAACCACAAATCTTCCTGGGATCCTTCGGAGGTTGGACTTATGCTCTAACTCCGGAAGCAGACTGTTCAAAGATCGCCATGTTCACCGTTAACTGGTAATTCTTCCGGAAGATCTCCAGTAGGCAGAAGGAGAGGCTATGTTGGTTAACACCCATGCATGGAAGCTTGACAGTCAAGAGGGCCATGCTCATTAAACGCTAGTGAGACCTCCAGTGCAAACACTGAGAACTACATCAGTAGGCCACAAGCAGTCACTTCTCCTTTAACAATAAAACCCATATTTATTTCAACAGAGAAATATGCATTTTTATCTCTTCTGGGATAAATTAGCATGCTTTCTGTAAGAAAAATAGGTTTTTGTTTTGTCGTATTTGCACCCATGAAGAGAAGACACACCACAGAGTAAAGATTATTTCTTAATCAGGTACTCATACCCTGAACACATGTTTGGAGGTTTAAATGTTTCAAACACATATTTCTGTTTTACAAATGCTGTGGTGTTTAATTACACTTGTTTGTAAAGTTAATGAGAAAATTGAGTGGCCTTAAAGTAACCAAGGTTTTGTATAATTTTTCCAGTTTCACAAGTTATTCTTAACAAAAAAGAAAAAAGCATAAAATTTGTTTAGATTTGTGGTATTTTCATTGAAAAATTCCAAATTTTTAATTGCTTTTCTGCTATCTCTTTATTTCACTTTGCCAGGGAGTTCCATTAGGTTAATTATAGGCCTTTTTAAATTTCTCTTGGAAGGAGAAGAGGATTTGGGGGGGGAAGGGGTGGGCAGGAAAGACATGGAAAAGAAAAGTAACCTATTTTCCTCTTCCTTTCCCCCCTTTGTCTCTGAAAGTTTTAAAAGAGAAAATATTTGGAAAAGGCAGAGTCTAACAGAAGTCAAGACAAGAGCAAGAAATGAAGAAACACAAGAAATTAATATACTCAATTTAGGAACAAAAAAGCAATAGAATGATAATAAGGAGATCCTTTACCTGACCTCCTCCAAAGGGTCAAAATTACACACCCTAAATGTAAAATATTATGGGCCAGAACAAAATTCTGCTTAATTTATAGCATCTATATTTTAAGCTACATGACTTTAGTTGAATACTTTTTGATTTACACCAGCTTTAGTTCAATCTAATGTCCTATGTTTTTCTTTCCCTTAAACAAACAAAATTACCTGTTCTTCAGATTAAATCTGTTCTTAATTCTATATAAAGCATTTAGGAATACTTGTCATATGAAATGCGTTCTATTACACAGAGATGTATTGTTTTTTGTTATTATTTTTTAAGTTGACCAGCTGCACTAAATTTCCATTGCCCCTTATAGCAACTCTCACAATTTGGCTATGGCCAAATCTCTCTTAGCATTCCTCCTGGGGCCTACTCTGTCTTTTGTTTAATCTCTGACTAAAAAAATCAATCAGGACCATCAAACAATAACTAAGTTTTGCTAAGGCTACAGCTCAAAAATAAAACATTTTCTTTAAGAAAAGCATATTTAAGGAGTTCCTTCTTCTCTTCTGTCCTCCAGCTCTCCATGGAGATGAGTTTTGGGTTCATTTCTTTCCTTTTTCACCATTTTTATGTTCAGCTCACAACCAAACCCTGTCAACAGAAAAGGCTTTGCATAGCAGTAGAACAGCAAGAGCATACAGACACTGTTGGCAGGATGGGGACCAAGGGCAAGGGGATACCCTCACTCCAGTGTTTCCACTGAATGCCTGGCCCCAGCAAAGCACCCAGAGGACAAGTTGGGACCCGAAGGCATGACAGGTGGGTGTCAGCTCCAGAAATCCACACTAATGCAGCCTTGTGGCCACCACAAAACTCTCCTCCAGAGATAACATCTCTATATTATTATCGGGGAACCACTCATTTGAGCTTATGCCATGTTTCTTCCAGCATTGAAGTCTGCAGTGGACCCACACCCCAAGAACCATCCCGCTCCTTGTCCTCTTTATCTCTTGACAGATGATGTGTGAAAGGCACAGCCATAACCCTGTGAACCAAAAGTTTCATTGAGACCCTTCTGCAGATGCTGGGACAGACTGCCAGCTGAGTAAAACTCTTCCTCCTCCTTAGCCTTCATCCCTTACCACTCTGTGCTGCGGGACATGCTGTCAGCACAGTGCAGGGATGGCATAGGGAGGCTCTGGCAGCAGTGGCAGGATTTTGTCCCTCGACTCTGCCAGCATGCCTAGGGAGGAGAGCCAGCCAGCCAGCACTTGCTGGACTGCTGCCACAAACAACCCCTGGCACGGGTTTGATGCCGGCTGCAGAGCATCCCCCAGCTGATGTCATGCCTGCCTAGCCCGGCCACATCAAGAGGTCCCAGCTCACCTCTTCCTCTCCAAAGCTTACCCTCTCCCCAGAGCTGTCAGCGAGCACAGCCACTGGTGTAATTGCCACCTGGCCCAGCTAAGCCACAACGGGTGGCCCCAGCTGCAGCCGGAGCAGGAGGCACAACCGCAGCCCGGAGAGAGGCAGGCTCCCAGTGTGCAATCCTGGGCACAGAAACAGGAGAAGAAATATCACATCCTTTGATTTCTGTATTTTTGGGTCTAATTCCTAATGCCATGCTCCTCATGAGCAGGAAGGCAAATGATGCAATAAAACTGTTTTGAAACCCTTATTTATAATTTTTTTCCTGCTGATATTTGTTTTTTTTAAAGATGAGTACTGGATGTTACTGTTATTTCTCATAAATTTTTCCTGATTAAAACAGTCCAGGCCAATGTCAGAGTTAATTCACAACGCAGAGGATTGTGACTAGCTTGGTTGCTCACAGTCCAGGATTTCAATCAACCTCTCTGACAACAATTACCCCTTTGGAGTGGGAATAACCAACTTGGGAGGATGACAAAGCAAAGGCACAGACTTCCAGCCAGCAAAATTAATAACCATTGATAAACATTGCTTCAAAAGCCAATGCAATAATCAGTCAATTTAAATTATTTTAAGCCATTTCATTATTTTCCCCAAAATATCTGCACCGTGTCACTGAACTAATCGCTGCCCAACCAGGCTCCCAAAGCCATATACATTTTAACACTGATTAGAGAAAGAAGTACTTTCTAAAAGGAAAAGTTTCAGCAAAACACAGTGAAGGTGCAGGTCCCGCACCTGGGAGGCCACAAGTTAAACCCTCTGGTCTCCCTGACGGGAGCCAGCCACACACACAGAGCGAGAGGAGCAGCAATGGCCAGGCAGTATTTTCTCATCCTCCTCCCATATCTGCATGCAAGACTGCTGCTGGTCGCACTGGAGCACTCCCCAGCACCAAGTGCTGTGAGGAAGATGTATGTGAGCTATGCTGTGAACGCTCAGCACATGGTTTTCCAGAGGATCACAATGCACAAACCAAAACACAGATTCACAGTAGCCCAGAAAGACGGTTGACTTGGTATGGAAATAGCTGAAATTTCAGCCTCTCTCCCTCCTGCAGCTGCATATGTTGAAGAGTTGTCAAAACAAGAAAAATATCTATAATTAGCAAGTCTACATACACCCATTTTCTTTGCAATATCTTTGGCAATATTGGAGCCAAGTTACTCAAACTTTCCAAATCAAAATAACTGTAAGGAAAATTCCCTGCTCAGGAATGAAAGCAGCAGAAAACTATGAGGTTGAAAAGGGTTAGAAGGGAAACCATTGTGCAACCTTAGCTATAACAAGGACTGACAAAGTTGATTATTGTTTATTGCATTTATCTCATGTTTTCTGATAAATGCAGTCACAGCAGAAGACTGTATAAAATAGTAAAATGTATAAATATTTCCATTAAATAAATTAAATACCCTAAAAAAATGTTTTTGGAGCTAGGATGGTATATCTAGAGGCTGTAATAAATATCCCACTCTCAGAGTAAGACTTCTTTTGCTTTGCAAAAAAGTGAGGTTGCTTCCTTCCCTGTATGATCAATTTTACTCCCCATCCTTATCTAAGAAAATAACTAAAAGATAAAGAGATAAATATTTTAGAACATAAGTTCCTCTACCCTGCTGGTATTTGTAGCACAAGAGTATTGCTTTAGAATCAGGAGATAATATGACAGGGCAAAAATTTCTTCTCTGCAATATAAGAATTTATGATGAATGGTTAATTCATTAAATTTACTCAAAATCTGTCCTACTAACAAGTTAATACAACTGTATTTGATAAAATAAGAAACTGGTATTGATCTCTTATGAGCTATCTCTCCAGTTGGGTTGTGTTCTGAAAAAGAGTAGACTTTATAAGTAATTGTCAAAAAAAGGGACATCTCATTTCTCTTCTTAGTGAAATAATGTTTTAAATGTCATTCCTGATCAACTTACTCCTTTTATTCCAAAATACTTGCAGTAACTGGTAATATTTAAATATAGTAAATATTGAAGTAATAAGTAATTTTAAAGAGAAATGAGAACATTTTATTTTTGCTAATGGGTTTAATTTCTAGGGTTTGTGGGGTTTTTTTAATTCTGATTTGTTTCTATTGAAACAGTTTTTTCACTGCAATGCCAACTTAATGACTGCTTTCTGACCACATAGGTGTGCTTTTCAGGGGACACGATATTTATTGTGAAAAAAAAATGAAATTCCACATACAATTTTAACAGAAATGGAAAAAAGAACAAATTATTATCCAAATCTTGCATAGCAGAGACAAAAGAAGCTCAAGGTAGCACTAAAGATACCCCATTTCTTTGCTCTAAGTGTGGGCAGAAAAAAATTAGGAATTCAGTCCATATTGTTTTAAAGATGCTGCCTATATATCTGCTAAACAAAATAGGAGCCGAATCTACAAGTATGGGACTATTTTCCCCACTAAAATCCATGAAGAGGATAAAATTAGGATAGGCATTCAATGAACTATGCAGGCTGCATTCCTGGACAATTGCACTGGTGATGGAGAGCAACTGTGAAGTTCAAAAGTTACAGGTCAGAACAACATTTTGCAATTTTACTCTTACCAATATATATTTACACTTAGTTCCCTGGCTGCAGTTGTTTCTCTGTTTTTCTCTCAGTGTAGGAAAATTACAAAAAAGGATGAGAAGGGGAAGGAAGGGGAGCCTCTCCTCTTTGATGTGCAGCCCAGTTTGATAGAGAGAAGGGAGCTTGCTTCACTGCTCAAAACACAAATACTCCTGGGAACATCTAAATTTACTCCCATTTCGGCATTTGGTAACCCAGCCCCACTCTGGCCCTTGGTAATTCGAAGACAATGACTATGTAAACCTCAGCCGTAGCTTCCTTCCCAAAGCTTGGCTCTTCCTAGCACTGTGCTCCGGAGCCTGCCTGGTCCCAGAGTTTTCCAGCTGAAAGAGTTGACTGAACCTTTTTGCCGATCTTACTCAACATAACTTTCGAGTCTCAGAAGTTAGCACTTGAACCTCAAGTGATGACTTGAAGACCCCTGCTAAACGAATTCCTGGTTAAAGTCCATTGACACTGATGGAGTTATAAGAGGAACAGAATTGGTCCTTTGCCTTTTTTGCTGTTATCCACAACAAGCAGCTCTATTTTTCTGCATAACAAGTACCAGAATACTGAATACATTGTCTGCCAAGAAATGCAGAACAAACAGATTTACATGTTTTTCCCTTTATTTCCATCATCTGACCTTTGCTTTTTACGTCTTAGGAGCAAGCTGCAACTTTATTTACACGTACAATCTAGATGAAATGCTAGTTTGTGTGTAGAAAGCTATGTGGACTTTGATCTTTGAACCTGATTTTCCATTTTTTTTCAAGGCAAAACATAATGAATTAATGGAAACATGGAAACATTCAGTTTTAGAATAATTCCCATTTCATGGTTCTGATTCTTTCAGCCCAGGCTAGATTCCTTATACTTCCCTAGAGGCTTGAAGCATTAGTTCATAGTCTAAAATATTGTGTCCTGACATAGTAGGTACTAAAATCACTCATATTCCCCACTCCAATAATGATAGCTTCGGAATCTTCACAGAAGTATTTGAGTGCAATGAAGGCTGCTACTAGCCACCTCAAATTTGAAGCATCAGTAGTGAGAAAATTAGTGATTAAATTATGAAAACAGTGGAATTCAAATTATCAGGAATGGAGCAAAAACTAATAGGGAAAGGGAATAAGTACTACGAGAGTCAACAAGAAGTAAATCAGATAATAATCTAGGCATGGCTTATAGTGGGGGAGAGGAGTTTAAAAAGAATCATAGAATCACAGAATGGCTTGGGTAAGAAGCGACCTTAAAGATCATCTTCTTCTGACTGCCCTGGCATGGACAGGAACTTCCACAAGACCAGGTTGCTAAAAGCATCATCCAATCTGGCCTTGAACACTTTCAGGGATGGGGCATCCACAACTTCTCTGAGCAACCTGTTCCAGTGCCTCACCACCCTCACAGTAAAGAATTTCTTCTTAATAGCTAATCTAAACCTACTCTCTTTTAGTTTGAAGCCATTCCACCTTGTAAATATGAGTATATGCCCCTGTAAATAGCCTCTCTCCATCTGTCTTGCAGGTTTCCTTCATGTACGGACAGGAAGGCCACAATTAGGTCCTCTCGATGCCTTCTCTTCTCCAGGTTGGACAAACCCAATTCTCTCAGCCTTTCCTCATAGGAGGGGTGCTCCAGCCCTCTAATTATCTTGGTGGCTCTCCCCTGGATTCAGTCCAATAGATCCATGTCCCTCCTGTGCTGGGGACCCCAGAGATGGACGCACTCCAGGCAGGGTCCCCAAGGTCTCAAACCCGCAACTTAGTACATTGACTCTTTTCATTCACTAGTCTGATCAATATTGGATGTTTCATTTACATTTTCAAAATCTTGAGTATCTGCCTAGGCTTGGCTCTGGTTACTAGTGTACAAAGAATACCTCATTTCCACCCCATACTTTATGTCTGGGCTATGTAGTCTTCCCAAATCTATATCCCAAATGAAAATAATATGGTACTGATACGTGCTAAGTCTTAGTCTTTCTTGATCAGGAATTTTTTACAAACCAACAGTAAATAGCCCACAATATTGAAATGGAGGAAACGACGAAGAAAGAAAAAACAGAACGCTAACTTGTACATAAAGTACAAGTACATAACTTGTACTTTGCTAAAGTAAAGCATCAATTCTAACATGAATTTTTAAATTCTGTATAAATTTACTGAAAAAATCTTTTATATCCATGTCTCCATACATCACAAGCACACTATTGTGATAAAACAATACCACTTTATCTAAAACTGAACATGAGAAGGTTCTTCACAGGGATTCTATAAGTAATCAAATTAAAAATAATATGAGCTTACTGATTTTTCTGTTTTATTAATTTTTTTAACATTCAGATGGTTTTACTAAATGTCTTTTTTGTTACCTCTGACCCTACTGCTTTACAGATGATCATCAACTTAGTATCTCTGGGGCAGGAACAGGGAGCATCTTTGTGGAAATAACCCCCTTCCAAATTGCATGATAGTATTTTGTGACCCAGTTAACAGGCAGTAACAAATCATCAAAGCAATCCAGGTGGTTACTATCAGAGAAGGTATTTTTTTAAATGGCATTTAAAAAACACAAACTAAAAAAAAAGGAACAAAAATCTAGGGCAGTTTTCAGAGAACACCATATACAACTCAAGAGCAACAATGATATTAACTGCGAGACAACAGCTCAGCACAAAGCATCTGGGCAGTGGAGCTCTGCTGCTTCAGTGAAAGCCACTGCCTGTTACCATGCAGTCGTAATCAAAGAGAGAAATTCCCTCAAAAAACAAACAAACAAACCTTCAAAAAAGCAACCAACCAAACAAAAACCCAAACAAACAAACCCCCCCACCACCAAAACTCTTTTTTGCTCTGACTTCAACATTATAAAAATTACCTCTCAGTTCCTAAACATCGAATTTGCAGGTGACCATCTAAACACATCATCTTTTGACATGTTTTTCATTATCCAGCGACAATGCCAACACTGGTTTTGACTTGTAGGTCATATTATTTTTTTATTGTGTTGATTAAACTGAAAATATACTTAATCTACTCTAGTTCTAATTCTTCAGGACTACTTTCTCAACAGTATATTTAAAATTAGCTCTAGAGTACGCATTCCTATCCTCAAGGTGGGAAAGATGAGCAATGCAAGTACAGTAGCTAGGGATGTTATACAACAAACTCAGTTAAGTTCAGTTAAACTCTGCAGTTCAGACAGTTGTTTTTCAAAATGCTCCTGGAATAAGGAAAGCAGTTTTAAAAAGCAGCTCCCAATCAAAACTGAAGGAGAGGAGTATATCTCCCTATGTCTTTTAAAGCCTCTTGGAATTGTTGGGTAAACCTCCCGTCAGTCTGTCAGATGCCAAACTTCCCAAGACAAATGAAACCATCTCAGTTTTGCAGGACTTGTAAAGCAAGAACGTATGTAACCTGCTTTTTCAAAACACACATGCTGCAGTAGAGATATCATGTGTACTGACATTTCTCCATTACAGATTAAAGAAACATCCTGTGTGATGCCTCTGTGCTGTGCTGTTAGCTCAGTTTTGGGTTTTCTGAACACCAGGTTTGCTTTCAAAGAATAACACTCTGATTCCCATACAACACATAAGAGTCTACTGGCTCTTCAGCTGGGAAAAAAAGTTAAGAATGTGTGGGCTTTGGCTTCAAAATTAACCATGCTTTAGTAATCTAGCATGCTAAACTGTTTCTTATTAATGTATCATGCAAATACTCTCCAGTCCTCCCGCAAGTCTGACACTTTCCCAACATATCAATAGCAAATGTTCTGTGAAATCTAACTTTTCTGATGTAGGCCACCCTGACTTTCAGTGTGATCTCAACCCACCATCCAAATCTTCATGGCAGATGCAGAATGGGGTTCTTCCTTCGTAAGGGAAACAATATTGAAAAAAAAAGTTTCTTGCTAATTTGTTTCCTTCAGCAAAGAGACTGCTGGATTTTTTTACTTTTTTTTTTTTTTCTTAATTATGGCTGAATAGAATCAAATTTGCTGTGTGTACAGAGTCTGAATGTAAGGTAATGTAGGGGGATGTTTGGTGTCAGCTAAGTTGGTAACAAGCTCTATTTCAAATATGATTTTGAAGTGCGTCAGCTTAACGCCAGCTGTTTTCTGTCTTAAGGCAGATGAGATGGAGAATGTACCCAGGGAACTTTTGTTACATGACAAATAAGCTTTGCAGAGGCTCTGCAACAACTGTCTCCATCTCCCAGAGCAGATTTTTGTTTAATGTTGCTGTTGCCAAGCCATCCAGCTTCCCATCCCTTCTCTGGATGGCGGATGTGTCTATGTGAACGCATGGCAGCGTCTTATTGAGTTACAAGAGCTATTTGTAAGTAGGTTGGCGTCAACCTGCCCTGCTAGTCAAGAGGCTTTGTGGTTTGCCCTGGACTAGGAGCTGCCCCACCTTGATTGCTACCAGCACCAGTCTGAAGCTCATGCCTGCCATTCCAAGGCCACCTCTGCACACTGTGCTGCAGCCTGCAGTCCAGGTGTGGCTGTAGGTTCTGGCCCGAACATGAGGCCATTTAAAATGGCATATGAAGGTTATGGGAGGAATATATAGCCATTGCTATTTAGTTTTCATATACTTATACTTTACATCTTTTTACACTATATATAAAGCTGTAGCATTATCTACTCTCCTCTGCCTCAACCATATAATCTCTTGGAGGCTTTCTGTAGGCACTGTTGCAAAAGAGAACCTTGAGGAATTATTAAAGAGGGTAACATATTCTAATTTTTAGCTATTACATGTGGAAAATGAAGCTTTTTATTTCCCTTCTGGTTTTAACATTCTTTGTTTGGATGTACTACGGTTTTTCCCCCATGAAACATACAGTTATCACTTCACAAAGCCAATACCAACAATGCAGGAGAGAAAACCCACGTGAGTTCTGCAAAGGCAGATCCAGGGTTACTCAGTGGCTGAGCAGAGGAGTGAGCTCAGAGAAATAACACTGCACACATCAGAGGTGGAAGACAAACTAAAGAGCTTTGGAAGCTAAGGTGGCGTTGGATGCTGACCAGACACTGGTACCCAGAGCACACAAATGAAAAACAGAGAGCAATGCCATGATAGGTAACATGGGGCAGGGAGAAAAAAATAACAGATATGTTTCAACTGAACTGCATGCCACAGAGGAGGTGACAGGTTCCAGCGGCCACTCATGGACCACACAAACATTTCACCTCTTGCCTCTTTAAAAATGTATGAGAGATGCAACAAATAACCTCAGTCAACAGTAAAGTTTGAGTCCCTCTACAGTGTTCTTCACCGCCAAGTCTAAGAGAATTGCTGGACTTTTTTTTCTTTGCTCCTTTTTAGATCTAGCTCTTGGAGTTAGGAGATGATGAGGAACAATGCCTTGAAAAACATAAGCTACTGCTCAACAAAGTTCTGTTTGTACCAGTAAGAGTTTGAACTATAACAAAAACTAAGTGAAGTAGTCTGTAATTTGGCCCAGGACTCCCAAAACAATGTCCTCTGCCATATTTCATTCTTCACCCATTCTTAACTGATAGGTACTATACCTGTGCCCTTTTACTTCAGCAAATGCAAAGTTGCTACAGTTGTAAAGGAAAAAGAGCTTTGCACTCAGGCATAATACAAGACAGGACAGAAAAATGTGGAGAAAACTGCTTTTGCCAGGCTTATTTGGATTATACCCTTTTTACCCCCAAAATTGAAAGCAACTGGAAATACTTAGGGAATTCAGGAGATTTAGGGGTTGTTTTTACAGCAGATGAAAACAACTGACCCAAATGCCTCTATATTTTAAAGCTCCAAGGTAGGGGCATATTAAAAATAACCAGGTCCTCTAGGTTCTATTGCCTACAGGAAACTTAAACCTAAAATAATTGTTTTCTAAAATTTATTTCCTTTAACATGTGTACAAGATTAAGTGGTTACAAATAGAAATGTTGGATATTCTGAAATATTTATGGTGAATATCTGAGTTGCTTATTCTGGCAGCTTTTATAAGAAGGGATCAGTATGGTATCTACATTTTTTTCCCAGAGAAACAGTAAGAAAAAAGATTAAGAAAAAATAATAGGATAAAATGAATTCAGAGTAAATTGCAGAGCATGCCTCCATTTCCGTTCCCTGGTAAAGAAAAGACACTATATGCATACTGCAAGACTAATCTAAACTTCTATTCCAAACAATGTACTCGAATGAGCAACTGAAGCAAGTGGATGTAATTCTAACATTTTCTGTTTGCAGTGCAGCTATATCTGGTTCATTTCACCTTCCCCTCCCCTCCCCATTTAATAAGAATTTCTTTACTTTCTGGATTATAAAGTACAGTCACATGCCCTCTAGTGAGCTACACAACAACAGCATCTCGGTAGGTGGAGAATTATCAGCTCATTGAAGAAATGCTTCTTTACACTACCATGTGCTATTTTCCTCTCAAAGGTATTCAGCATGTTTTAAACTCAAGCCTTCTGAATCATCTAGGTTTCTGAGAGTTCCTGTTTTGAGGCCAGGAAACAAAACGTTCTGAATTAAGGAAGACAAATACTTAGTCCAGTGGGCAGCATTTAAAGCAAAGCTAGACTTGGAATCTACAGAAGTCCTGTTGCTCCAGCTAAGTATCAAAGGCACAGCGTATCAATACACACAGTACCGCCGTGGCTTGGAATGTCTCCTAGGATGAGGAGCTGGGCAAGGATCTTCAGTATCATGTCCTTTTGGATGGGATCATCTGTCCCCTTTTAGGCGGTAGCTGTAAATGGAGCCCTGCTGCTGCTGAGGAAATAGTGCTTGCAGCAAGCAGGTTTGTACAATGCGAACACTTTACTGGAGGATACTCCGTCTTCCTCTCCAGTGGGGTCTCATTATATACGTAGAGATATTTCACAGGTTACATCTGCCTTCTGTGCCACAGACTGGCAGCCTCCTGCTTTAAAACCACACTCTCATTCTAGTTAGATAATTCAGGTCTCAATCAGCAGCTTCACCATTCACATGAGTAAAGTTTAAGATGTACTTCAAAGTTTACAGAATTGAATTAAAACGCAGGGTTACCCAAAGCTTGCCACAGTTCCTTTTTGCTCATTTGTGCCCCTGCAATGCATTATTACGCACATCCTTAAAGTGTCTTACTCTGTCATAATCCATAATATTTGGCCTGATGCTAATAAAGCCTGATTCATATGAAAAGAATAAGAATTGATGTTGCTATTACCAGCGGTAATAACAAAGTATCCCATTTCATATGATGCAAATTAAAGATGCATGGAACATAGGATTCCTATTTTATGATAGTTATTATCATTCTCCATAATTAACAAAAATTGCAGTACAAATATTCCAAAAGCAATAACAAATGAAGAAACAGAGAAAAATTTAGTATTAATCCTGCTTCTGTAGATATGCTCAGGAAATGACATAATACATCAGGAAAATTAACTTCCGACTTACAGATTATATATTACACTTGGAATGCCAGTCTCATCTGAAAAGTATAAAATGCCTTTTTGAAATGTTAATTAAATTTTTTTGTGACAAATGAGGAACTATTGTATCCAGTTATGCAACACAAGCAACTGTCACTCCCTACTTTGCCGTGTTACCAGCTTCATTCCAAAAAGCAGCATAGCAAATTTATTTTCCAATTGTTAGACTTTGTCATATTTTCCAGCCATTAACTTGTGACCATACACTTCCATGATGTCCTCCTTCAGCTACGTTAGGTTCAGCTGTGCACTTAGCTGGTGGCTTGAACGTATTTCAGCCTGAAACTATGGGCTCACCTACCTAAAGAGATGCATCAGTCCTAAAAACCCCTTTCCATAGGGAATAGCTGAAGATTATAAAAATGATTTTAAATAAGATATAAGTCCATATCCTCTACGCTGGAGTTTACATAGAAGTTACTACTGCTGTCTGAAAATCTTGTCAACCCAACTAGAGTAGGAGTTGGAATTTCTCCATGTTGGGCAACAATAAATATTATTCATGCGAAGATGGTTATCTAGATACAGCAAGGCAGTTATTCTGGGGGAAATTATGGCTGACAGCATAAAAAAGTCTGGTTAGTAATCCAAGTGACATCTTGAAATATGTAAAAGATTAAGTAACAATTTCTGGAATGGACTAGATCAAGACAAATCCAATGGGAACTTAAGTGGCTAAAAGAGCACTAAATAATCTCAGGAATCCATCTAAAGATTCAAGATGAAAACAAGCCCATTCCTTCGCTTATATTCCATTGGTCTGCTTCACAGTTTTGTTGTTGATGGATGCCTATCTCTTTAGTCAATGTCTAGCCTGTCTCTTTAGCCAATACTTTATAGCAATAAAACACATTATTTATATGAATAAAATTTCCTAGCGACAAAGCCTGATCCTAACCAAATATGGTCTCCTTTCTTTTTAGCCCATCATGGTTCATAACCAAAGGGAAAAAACCCACAAAGTTTTATTATTCACATTAGAAGGCTTCATAACAGATGAATGTTTATTTCCAAAGTCTTCACATAGAAGCAGAGATCAGAACGTGTTCAGGGGAAAGTATAACTATATTTATACTTGAGAGGAAAGAAGAACTTCTCTCCTGCATTGAGAATGGTCTGCTGAATTTTCCTACCTACCTTATATCCCTACCAAACTGGAAAGTTCATGATCGTGAGGTAACTCAGGGATTTGGAAATCTTCTCAAGACAGCCTTGACCTGATGTATGCACACATCATTTTCACAAATACCTACTGATTTTCAGTATCAGTCTTGCTGTTTCACCTTTCCACCTAAGCAAGAAGCAGAGTTTTGGGATTTGCTACTCCCTGTTTATTAACTCTGCATGAAAATGTTATTTTCACACTCATACATGTTATTTTCACATTCTTAAAATTGCACGTAAACCTGCAGACAGGAAATATATCATGCCAAAATAATTCATTTATAAACTACTAAATAAAACAGCACAGCAATTACCATTCATCTCATCTAAAACCTTGTATCCCAGCCCTTCTCATTAATTCAATGTTTAGTAATGTTTTAGAACCATCTCTTTTTGTCCATGCCCCAACTTAAAGAACTGTGCCTATAGGTTTCAGAGCTGCTGAGATCCTGCAGCTCACCCTGGCTTCATGAAGGTCTTTCCATAGCTCTGACATGAACACGTTGGAGGAGAGCAAAAATAGTAGTTAACCTGAGGTATGCATTTAGAGTCCCAGTAGAAGACAACTTAACAGCTCACCCTCTCCTCTCAAGATGACTAAATTATGTTACTAGCTGTGTTCAAGTCTTTATATATTTTAACCACTTGAAGGCACATAGGGGTTTGGGGGTCTTACAAAACATCACCTGGTCCAAAAAAGAAACATTTTCTGTAAAGTTGTGAGCAAGGTTAAAGCATTTGTCTGCTCCATAAACTCTTTCATGAACTGTTGAGCTGAATAGAGATGATGCTGGCACAGCCTTACATGCTGCCCTTTAGATAAGAGAGATCATAAGAGTAGATTCCGTGCCATTTCTGTGTTAGGTCTCAATAGCATTCCTGCCTAAGTCTTGTGGTGTAGGACAGGAAAATCTCTCAAAACACCCTTACAGGCAATAAAGAACAATCAACTGTGCTTCAAAAGAAGTTAAGCAGAGCTCTGAAGACAGAACAAGAAAGCAGTCTACATACACAAAACTTGTACTGTGTCATAAATCTAATCTATGTCTCTCATTCAGGCTTAACTGCCATGCTCTTGCTCTAATGAAGTACAAGGCCAACATATTCTACCCACCTTCACTGAAAGCCAGTAATAAAGCTGTATGTGTCTCTGTGCAGCATCAAAACAGATTTCACATTATTGTTTTAAATAGCAAGAGGACTGCATGGAAAGATGTCTGTATTTTCTTAATAGCTGTAACCACACTACATAGCACATGTCAAAATTCTGAAAAGAGAACAGATTCACAATCCTTTGTACAATGTATATGGTTTCTTTACTTTGATGTCTTTGCTTCTTTATTGTATTAAATTATCTGGATTTTAAAAAGACAAAAAAAAAAAAAGAAGGCTGTCTTTTGACTTATTACTGAACTGTCAAACATTATTTGAGCTGAGAGAACAGCCAGGGCCTCCATAAAAATTTTGGTGAGTGGAGGAAGGAAGAAGGAAAGTTGGTAAATATCCTATCTATTTGCACAGTTAGGTATTTCAGTCACAAAGATTGCAGTGAGATGACATTGTTCTAAGAGTCATTGTAAGGGACTTCTAAAATTCATATAAAAAGGGATCTACCCTATCACTCCTTAGGGCAGTTCTGCATCCCTCTTGCACTACCATTTTCTGCAGTTTTCCTACCTCTCCTACATTCTCTAGAGGGACAGGATGAAGCAGTGTAGGCAAGTATCTCTGGTCACCGCTTTGGGGATGGGGTGAGATTTCTTGCATGCTTTTTCTTCTAACAGACCAGCATGATAGAGAGAAAAGATCCATTTCTCTGTTTTTAATATCTAGGGGAAAATGCAAGCCAACAGGAATTATATTGCTCTGTTGATGTTTTCTTTTTACCTGAACCATCCTTGAAGTCAGTACCAGCTGCTGCAGAGAAAGGCTTTGGTGCCCTAAACAGAGATTTATGACTTCAGGAGAAGAAATAAGTGAGAGGAACACAGAAACCTCATAGAGAAAGGACATGGTAGAGAGCTGTACATCAAATAGACCTGTCTCTGCAGTGGAATTGAAAAAGTGATCCTTCAAATTGCTCATACAAAAAGTGGATAAAAAGCGTGGCCCTTTGAAGTCAAAGGCAAAACTCCAGGTGACTTGTGCATGGCCACAGTTTCAGCTTTAAACTCAAATTTAAATGTAAATTTAACAAATCACCAGGCATAATATGGTTCAGGTTATTATAAAGTAGTCATGACATTGGATGGAGCAGAGATCTCCGTTGTCCTTCACTCTGGCTTATTCAGTGGGAGTTTCCATATGTTCTGCTTGCTATGCAGCTCAATAAAGGCACAAATTTCAGCCTCTAATCCTGAAAATAGAGTCAGCTTTCATTGAACTGAATGTTTCCTTTTGTAAAAATAGTCCCTAAAGTTCATATTAAAGGGTCTGGAATCTGCTGACCTGGCTTGAGATCACCTAGGCCCAGGACATGCATAAATCTCTGTCTATAACATCAGAAATGTCCAAATGCTAGGAGATTGGGATAAATTCCCATTTTGAGGTAACAACAGGGAGAATTAAAAGTTTAAATGGAAAAATGTTAGTGGAAGTGACGCAAACTTACATGTCTGTAATTGATCATATTTAATAAATGTTGATCACATATTTCTTGATCTAGAGCCAATGGCTAATACAAGCAAGAAAAAATGTAAGCTTCTCCACCCTCCATGTGCTACTTCTGAGCCTGACAAAGAGTGGGAATGGAGAAGGTCAATATTTAGTCCTGTAGAACTAGCAAAGCCCAGGTTGTAGGCAAAAGAGTGCAAATTTCGTGGGCCATTGCACAGTAAATGAGTGCCCAGAGGGCTCCATGCAGCAATGGTTAGACCACTTCTTCTAGCTCAGGTACAGTCTGCTACTCTCCTTAGTGCAGACAATGCATACATTTGTTTTCTAATTTCCTACATAAAATCTTTGATATGTAACATAAATAGAGCTAGAAAGATTATTGCCAGACACGTAACACTGAGGAAACTCTAGTATTTTTCCCTTTGAATTTCAACACTTAGAAGAGTTTCCTTTAAGACAAAGAACTCACATATAAAAATTCATAATGCAGACCAATTTCATGTGTTTTATACACTCTATTTTAAAGTCTACAAGCACAATAGCAAGGACATTGCTAACACTAGGAAATTAGCTCAGATTGCATGAGATAGGGCAGGTCACTGAATGCTGGTGGGGCAAAGCATGAACAAGGAAATCAGCTTTGCCAACTAATCCAACATGCTATAGACCTATACACTGAAGCTCCAGTTCCAGCCTTTCAAGTGTTAGCATCAGGGTCAGCTTAGGCAACTCCTTCTTCATACTCTCTCCTTCCCATGCCTTCTCTCAGCTGAGCTGGTTCAGCTGTCCACGTGGAAAACCAGAAGAAATTAGTCATACAGAAGCATGAACAATCGTGGATGTTTACAAGAATAATCTTTGACAAATGAAAGCAAAAAGAGGTTGTTTTAACTCAGAGCTGTCCAATGATCTCGTTTGCCATGCCACGTGACAGCATCATCAGCAGTACTTTGGGCCAGCATGGGAGCAGAAGAAACTGGTGGAGTCAGAAGGCCAAGCAACGGATGGTACAGCGGAGGCTGTCTGCAGTCACAGGCTCTCAGCGAGATTAACGCTTGTTTCCCATCGATAAATTAAATCCCATGAATACCACTGAAAGCAGATCTGGAAGTGCTTTGAAGGTCTGATGCTTAACACTGCTTAGGAAAAACACGAGGTACCTTAAAAGATGAAAATTCATAGCTCTAGCTTTAAGGGAGTGATGGTCAGTGACAGTTTTGCACCTTAGTAGCAACTCTGACTACACCTGACTACAACCTTTGCCATATCAGCTCACAGTAATTGCTGCATGTACAGACTAATGCTACATTGAACATACTACAGGGAGAAGAAGAAGAAAAAAAAAAGAGGCAGAAAAAAGGTTTAAATGCATTTCTTAAGGTGTGTTAGACTTGCACCAGAACTGCCAGAGTGGACCATACCTGAGTGCTATCATTTGCTAGGTTGACATTGCAAACAATTTAGGAGCCTGTTGTAGTGCAGGCTACTAAATTAGAATTGCTGGACTAGACTGCCTTCTAATGAAACCAAGAATTACATGATCTCTCTTAGTAAGAAGCATACTTAAACAGTGCAAGTCTCTTCTAATATTCTTTAAAATGCTTTTGCCTTCGGACTTGCAAGAATTTAACACTGAAGTATCTGCAAGTTAATGTAAAAAAAGTCTGTTTCTATGAGAAGACTAGCACTTGAGAGGTCTTGACTTTATTCATTGTTGGAATTCACATGAAGAAGTTGAGTAAATACTGCTTTATAACTCCACGCGCAACTTCTTCCTAACAGAGGCACTTGTGGTTTAAGGAACATTTTATTTGCCATGGAAAATTGAAGGATAGTGTATGGCAGCTCACACAGTGTTTTAGTCTCCTGAAGATAAATATGACACAAAAGCCTCTCAGAAAAAGCCAACAAAGCAAGCAGTTATCATAGAATCATGGAATACCCTAAACTGGAGGGAACCCACAAGGATCATAGATAGAGTCCAGCTCCTGGCTTTGCACAGGACAGCCACAAAAATCACAATGTGTTTCTGAGAGCCTTGTCCAAATCCTTCTTGAACTGTCAGGCTTGGTGCTCAGCAGTCAAATCATGGTGCATCATTTCAGTGTCATGAAGCTGAGTTCACAGCAGCAGTGTTCACCATTTAAAATCAGCCCTTAACAAAAGCAACTGCTGAGTTAAACATTTTTCTGCTGCTATATTTAGGAGATGGACACAACCACCATGGGGGAATTCCAAGCTGCAAAATCACCCTTGGTGGTTTTGGCCTCAGCGACACCCTGCTCCAAGCTACAGGATAGTAGCTGAGTGCTCTTGTAGTGAGGGGAGGGGGAAACAGCTGGGGAACATACCATCTTTCCTAATGGGGAGGAAGAAAACCAGGTGACATCACATGGCATATTCTAGCTTGCATGTAGGTAAGCTGGTGTTTTTAATATACAAAGAGCAAAACAGCACATCAACTGCCTCTGTAATTTAAAAATATCAGAAAAGCAACCAAAACTGAATATTTGTCTCATGATTTATGAAATTGCAACACTTGCAACATCAGCAATTTTGCCCAGAGCTTACCTCAACCTTATGTAGGGATGTGGGAGCTCATCCCTTCAGGAATTAGAGATAAAATGCGTGAGCCATCTCTTTAACCAAACAAAGCAAGACATGGCATGTTTTCTTCCTCCAATCCCTCCGCAAACTCAGTATCCTCAAAATCCCACGCTCTAGCATAATGGGAGAGAAACAAGAAACACTGTTTTTTACTCTCTGAAGCATCCTAGGTTTCAAGTCATTCCTTGTGTTTAATACCCGAGATGAGGAAAACCATCACTGAGGCAACATCATTTAAAGCAAACTTCTTACATCTCTTACTTGAAATGAGCTGGCAGTGTGCCCTTGTGGCCAGGAGGGCCAATAGAATCTTGGGGTGCATCAGGAAGAGTGTGGCCAGCAGGTCGAGGGAGGTGATCCTGCCCCTCTACCTGGCCATAGTGAGGCCACATCTGGTTCTGGACTCCTCAGTACAATAAAGACAAGGAGCTGCTGGAGAGGGTCCAGCAGAAGCCACAAAGATAATTAGAGGTCTGGAGCATCTGTCTTATGAGGAGAGACTGAGGCAGCAGGGCCTGTTTAGTCTGGAGAAGGCAAAACTGAGAGGGGATCTCATTAATGCATGTAAATATCTCAAAGGTGGATGCCAAAGGGATGGTGCCAGACTCTTTTCGGTGGTGCCCAGAGACAGGATGAGGAGCAATGGCCATAGACTGAATCACTAGAAATTCTACCTCATTATGAGGAAGAACTTCTTTATGTTGAGGGTGGCAGAGCACTGAAACCGGCTGCCCAAGGGAGGCCATGGATTCTCCCTCTCTGAGACATTCAAACCCCATCTGGACAGGTTCTCATGCAACCTGCTCTAGGTGACCCTGCCTTGGTGGGGGGGTTGAACTAGATGATCTCCAGAGGTCCCTTCCAACTCTAACAATTCTGTGATTCTGTGAAATCTGATTTTTTTGAAGAAAACACATAGCCTACTTGTAAGTAAGGACCTCTGTGTAGTAAATGTCTGTCCTGTTGCTGCTCAATCATTTCCACTCCCATTGTTCAGGTTCTGCTACCTTCTTAAATAAATACCTCCATCACATATGGATAGAATGTATACATTCTTTTTTAAAGGATAGTCAGAACAGAGATTATGGTATGAAGAGTGAACACTGAAGTCTTTCCTACCTATTAAGACATTGCCAGCTTTGCTTTGTCCTTTCCTACCTATTTGATTCTTCCTGAAGTTGTACTCTTCGAAATAGTGTTAATGTCCTGACTTGTTTGTGTTCCTTCTATTCCATCACATCTCCACTGCAAAACACATCTCCCTGGGATAGCTTAACTCTCATTTGGGGAACTCACAGAGCTACCTTACCTCCATCATTTTCCTCTATCTTTCTCTGAGCTTCCATCTCTTAGTGTGACTGTGCTTATGTGCAGCACAATGGAGAAATATGACTTGAAACATGAATACCAGTGGGAGAAATTTTCCTTCAGAAAGAAATTACAGTCTCCATTAAACCTTAGAGATTAAAAGTTAATTCTCGGGACTGTGCACACATATAATATCAAGACCTTTACACAGGAGCTACACAGGAGCCATGCTTCAAGAAGAGGTTATGCATTGCTAGCATCAATCCCTGGACTGCGTGGATTTCCTAGATTTGTGTGGCAGGTCTCATTTGATCAAAAAATTAAAATGTACACCTTGGGTTTACTTCAGCATACTTTCAGAACTGCCTGGGAATGTCACATTCTGAAAACAAGGTATTCCTATGAAGTTAGGACTCTACAGCTGAGCATTTGTAGATATGTTTTCAATTATAGCATTAAGCCCAGCAGTTTAAAGCCAAGACTCCTAATTTACAACAGTACTTGTTAATTTACAACACTGAGCTTGTATAACGTTTAAGTAAACACTGCACTTCTGGATGTCAGAAAGCTAAACAATGAAATAAAACTTCAGAAACATATCTACTCCTGCAGTTTTCAAAGAGCTTCCAGTTCTCCAAAAACAAACAGCTCCCAGCTGCCCAGCATTTATACCCATGCATCCTGTACCTCTAAATATGTAGAGAGAAACGGATCAACAACCTAAACACTTTTCATTCAGAAGATTCATCAAACCAGATTTTAAGGTAAAAATATGCTTTCATCCACTGTATTTAATTTTGTTTTGTGAGGGGAGGGAAACGTGAAGAAGAAAATAAACATGAAGTGTAAACATGAAGTGTACTTCAATTTTACTACTGAAGAGTCAATTCTTTGTTTCAATTAAGCTAAATACTAGTCTTTCTAACAAGCGTTTGAGCTGAAGACAACTCCCTCACTTTTCAGCCTTCTGTGGCTGAAGCAAGTCAAATTGCAAGCTCTTCTTCTTAACCGTCAATTGACTCACCTCCTTTCGCATGGTAATTTAAAAGAAGTTTCACCTACCCAACCTCGTTTTCCTCTCTAAAATGCTACTTTCCTCATCTGACTCTTGCCAAGACCTCAGTACTAGGGATGATCAGATAAGCAGAAGCTGTTCAAAATATCAATTTTTCAGAAAAAATATCTTCAATGTATTTTTCTAAAAGCCCAAAATAAGATGGCAATGGGAACAGACTATTTTTCAATGGATTACTGGAAATGTTGCAAAAGGCATACATTTCACTTAAAACAACTGATTTAACTGAAAATCTATTTTTTTACTAAACCATCCCAAAAGCCAGTTTTTTAAAAAACTCTGCAGAGGATGATGCCCTTAAGGTCCAACTTGGTTTTCTCCTCAAGTCTATAAAATCAGAGCTTTCAGAACTTTAGAGCTTTATACTCAAATAAAGCGGTTTGGGGAACGTTTCAATATGGAAGCCCTCGAAGGGCTAAGAATGCAGAAAATGTGTTTCACAACAGTTTTCAATGGTACAGAGTATGAAGAAAGGATACAGAGACTGGAAAAGCTGAGGCATGTTCAAAGAAGTTGTGAGCCTGAGGGCAGGTTTTGCAAAGCCTAAATAATGACTTGAATAGCACTGGTGAGCCACGGAATAGGACCAAAAGCATCAAAGGCCTCTTAGGGAGAAATGGGATAGGACAGTGACTTCATAACGGTTTTGTGAATATGCATTATTCAGGATCTATAATAGCATAACTAATTAAAAAGGGTTTAATAGACATTATTCTTTGGGGTGGGTGGGAGGGTGTTTCATGTTACCAACAACATTTTGTCCTTTGGGAATATTCTGCATATTTGTAAGCAGAACGTTGAGTAACAGCCTAGGAAAATGCCCTCCAGACTCACTGCCAGGTCTCCGGAGCAATCCAGCTAGAAACATATACAGCCTCGTCCAGAGAAAGGCCAAGATCCACAACTCCCTCTAAAATTGATGGGATTTTTGAGCATTTAACATCCCACAGTTGGCTAAGCCCTTTAAGTAGCACTAATTACTTGGACAGGGAGAGAAACTTGGGGTTGGCAATCTGAATAGCACACTGCCCAAATGCCCATTCGGCTACTGTCTGAAGACAGAAATCCTTACAGTAATTGTTTGTTTATTTTTGAGGACAAAATTCCCAGGGACAGCAGTGGGATTCTGCCTATGTTAACAAGGACTTCAGGCTCTGAATTATTACTGATTATGACTGAGAAAGGCATTAAAAAAATAACAGGGATACCTTACAGCAAGATCAAATATCACATATACAGCTTTAAATTTTGACAGTTTTATCTTTTTTAGGGTCTACAACAAAGATAAAGACGTATCAGACTGAGGTCACCTCAAAAAGAGCTGACACTCATATTCATGTATGACACTGCAAGTAATAAATGTTTCCAACACACTAACATGTGACAAAGTCAATCCCTACCAATAAACCCAACCAAACAAAAAATCTCACAACTCAGAAATACAATGGGTAGAGTATTACCACATCACAACAGTTGAACAGGAATAAAAAGCAAGCCCTGAGAGTTAAAGTAACTACAGAGGGACAGGAAGCTTAAAGAAGGCTTAACATGAACTCGAGAAAGGAGGGATGCAATGCTGCAAATGTAAATATTAGTATTTTACCAAAATAGATTAAGTTAGACTAAAACATAAGTACCAGTCACAAAAGCCAATCTGCTCTCTTGTAACAGGGCACATGCCCAGAAGAGATGCAGTAGATGCCACAGTTTGAGCAGAGCAAGTCTTTTAACACTGTCTCCCTTGACATTTTCATAAGCCACCAGGGGAGACAGACTAGAAGAAACACTGTGTTCAAAGAGTTCTAATAAATGGCTCACTAACTGGAAATATGCACACATATATATATAGATATCTATACATCTGGATAGATATATAGATATACATGTGAATATATAGGTGTAACCAAGAAGCCTGTCCTTAGTTAGGTATTTCCAGTATTTTAAATAACAGCTTGAATTATAACATTATTCAGGGAATTAAATAAATGCTCTGAGTGGAAAAGGGCTACAAGGGCAATGAAGACAATCAACTAGTTTTCATAACAATACTGGTAATGTTGAGAAATAATCCGTGTTTAAAAAAGACCCAACCAACAGCCACACAAGGTTGTGACTAAAGAGTGCAAAATGTATATTAATATGCTTTTTTTTTTTTTATTTAGGAAAAAAAAAAGCACATGAAAGAGCATACAGGTGATAAAGTCTACCCACAGTTAGACCACACAAAGCAAGGAGCCTAAAAAGAATTGCCAGAAAAATATATCATCTTCTTAATTAGTGAGAACTTATAACAACCCATGGGGCTTCAAGCAATACCAGAGAAACACAAATGAGAAAGCATAAATGACAGCTAAAAGTAAAGAAATAGAGAGGCGTGAAACAAATATCTGGCCTCTTTCTTGCCTCTTTGTTTTCAAGCTTGTTATTATGTCTTGCAAGTTCAGGAAGAAACTGTACTATCCAGTTCATTTTATTTCACCCAGGGTTGACACAAGGTCACATGAAAGAGGGTGGGGCTGGTGAAGGGTTGGGAACAGCTGATATAACATTGTGTAGGGATGCCATTAGCAAAACAGAGAAGAAGCTCAGTATGAAAGTGTGGCACAGCAAATTCCACCACTCCTACCTCCCGTAGGGAAGAGTATTTCCATCAGTTCGGCCTCTCTCCTCAGTTGTCCTCCTTTGGGCTCCAAACACCCTGTCAGTATGCATATTCCACATTCCTCTGGCCTATAAAAGAGATATTAATACATTCCTAGCCTGGCATTCAGGGGAAAAGTATGCCCAAGAGACGAAATTATAATTCCAACTCTCTCAAAGTGAACTACAGCTCATTGCTATCAGGAGATACAGGCAACATGTTGGAAGAAACATATTCCCAGGGAATAAAGACAAGGTGTGGCTCATGAAACTACAGTTGAGCACAGTTTGATTAAATGGCTGGTTTTACTTTACACCCCCTGAAGGCACCAATAAGCTTTGGAGATATGCACCAGTGCCAAATCCCATGGATGTCAATGTGACTGCAAGTGAGCATGGGGCTTGCCCAGGCCGCAAGCTCAGAGATAAAAGCAGGCCTAAGTATCTGGCTGGATCAAGCACCTATGGATCTTGAACTTACATTAATTGACAGAAGAATGTCCTCTTGCATTAAATCAAAATGGATTTTGTATCACTTGGTGAATAACTTGGTTTTCAAGCATTGGACAAAGGCCAAGCTGTTGGAATGAGAGTGAAGTAGTGTAAGGATATGTCATCACGGTTTTCAGTAAAGCCATAAATCTGTTGAGTTGCTGTGTGACTCTTGTAACACCAGACTGAAGTGAACTGCATAACCCAGCAAAATAAAACACTTAATATAGAATTACTTTTGCAGTGTGTTGCCTCACTTTGCCATTTGCATGATAAATATCATATTTTGCTGTTTCATAAAGTTGTACAAGAACGTTTGAGGTCACACAGAAATGCATAAAAACTGTTTTGAGGGAGAAGATTCATGGTCATGGGGTATGAAAGAAGGCTCTGATAAAGACCCTTCAAAATCTGTTGGAGTTCTGCTATTGAACACAATACAAATAGGATTTGGACTCAAACAGGGGGGTTTTCTACAACACATGTGGATGTTTTTAATTCCTGGAATACACGTTAGGTCCTCAAGAGTGTATCTGGCAGTGGTCAGAAGGATTCTTCCATTCCTGTCTCTCTAGTTTCTTTGGTAGTAACTGCTGGATGTCACTGCCTTTCCATTCTTATTTCCAGATAACACAGTATGACAGAGATTCCTACATTAGGCACCTCAGGCATCTTTCCCTCGTCATCTAAAAGAGGTTTCTTCTAGATTGCAATAACAGCCTCCTCTTAATGGAATGTAATCTGTTTCTTAGAAAACACGGGAAACAGAAAATTACTTAAAAATTATAGTATTACAAAAAATTATAAGAATTAATCAAACTGATGTAGCTACATGTTTCCGTATTCCATTCATTACTGATTGGAAAAGCCTGCTCATTAACAGCAGTTGTGCTAAAAACAACAGCATTTGTGAGTTATAAGCACTTGAGTAAAGGAACTAGAGGTTTTTACAAGCACGTTTTTGACTTTGTGGATTCCTAAGAGGTTTTCCAATGCTAAAAAAAAAAGAAAAAGGCAAACAAAACAATAAGATCTACTGAGCATTTCTTAACTCCTTAAAGAAAAGTAATAGTATTCAAACCAAATAAGTACAATTTTCATCTCATCTATCAAAACATACTCCAGGTATATTCCATATCAAAATATACCCTAGCATGTACACCACGATACACTGTATGAAGGCACATCTGCTTCTTGCAATAAGAATTTTGATTAAATATTAAGAAGACAATGGAGACAGGGGCAAAAAAAAAAGGTACAGACAGCCAATAGACAAAGTAGGCATGTATGATACGACACTAGTTCACTCATTTCCCTAATGTGTCCCAGCCCATGTGAGAAAAGCCTTCTGAGGCTTCATGATCAAAACTCTGTGTGATTTCTCCCTCAGAAAATCCTAGCACAACAAAGCGAGCCTTGCAGTGTGACCCTCAGGACAACAAAGAAAGTTCTTGGCAGAACGATAGAAGATTCAATTTCCATAGCTATGGCCCTCTAACAGTGTATGTCCCTTTTTGATTAAACCAGCTATGAGATCATCTCCAGCACAGAGCTAACAACTGCTATATTGTCATGCCAGGAGTATATTGTTATTTGCACTAAGGCAGGAAGACTTTCTGCTTAACACTTAATTTATTTTTATTTAAACATTACATAGCTGAAACATAAAACAACAAGAATCTGATGCTGATGGGTGTGATGATCTCTGCACTTCTGCACTCCACATCCAAAATGACTTTTGGTCTTTTCAGGCCACACCTAACAAACATAGTCGCTACACTGAAAAAACAAGGTGATTTCTGAAGCAACATATTCCCAAAGTATTCAAAACTAGTTGCTGATAACATTTGCACTTAGTTCAAACAATCCATTTTTTTTCATGCTTTTAGTTACCTCGATTTAAATTTCTCTTGGGACAGATATTTTTTAATAAAAGTGCCTTATTATCTTTAAAAGGGGGTTTATATAGCATATTTTTATTGAAGTTCTCTTACTTTTTACCAAGAGACTGACATAGAAGGTAGTATAACAGTCATTAGAGAAATATCTGACCAAAGCCAGTTTTATAGATGTAGAGAAGAATGTGTTTCACAATCAAAAATACGGCTAGGTGAGTAGGGAAAAGCTAAACAAAATCTTGAAGTCTTAAACTGAATAGAAGATATAATGTGAATGTACCTGGACTGAACTTATTCTCCTATAGTCTTCCAGTGATGTGTACAGATCAGCAAATCAGAGGTGGTATGATCTAAGAAATATAACTATCCTTTATCCTACTGTTTATTTCCAAGAAATAGTGCTACTGGTTCAGAAAATCAGGCAGCAATAATCCAAAGAGATAGTTTTACATTTAAAACCCTATCATTTTATAACTTAGTATCTGATACTTGATAAAAATCTGGCAAAAGGGCTAGAGAGTCTGTTTCATGCTAATGTTTTTTCATCTGTGAGAGGTATTACAATAAATATTTCCATCAGATATTATCAGAGTTGCTACACACTACACTATCAAATTTGTGCAGATGGAAATGGATTTAGCAAACAATGTGCACTAACAGATGTCTGCACCCTTACTATGGATAAGGGGACATGAAATGCATTTATCTCCTTCCATAATGTTTTTTCATAGACTTTCTGTAATCATTAGCTATTTCTTTCCTGTGCAAGAAATGCAGCTTTGACTAAAAATGAACTGCAAGTGAGAACCTGAAAGAGTATCCAAATGACTGAACCTCTGTTACCTCAGCTTCCACAAGATTTAAATTTGGAATCTTAAAGCCATGACACCCTTCACTTTGAAGAAGAACACACCAACATTAAGATTCTGTTCAGACACACAGTCTCCTTCAGCTCTAAAATTCAGTTCAGGACCCAGTTATGGCAGGGGAATAAAAGATGTTGCAGTTTGCCCAACTCCACAGAGCAGGAATGCAGCAGTATTGATATAGGTTACTAGCTATGATCAGGCACTGTATCATGAACAGTTAATGTCAGGTACCTGTACCCTAAAGAAAGGTTTGATTCCCTAAGAATGACTGACAGGGCTTTGGTGACTTGAAATATATTCTGCCTCGTCAGCATTTAATACCATTTCCAAATGATCAAGCAACGGAGATTCAAAGCTGTCAGAGGAATTGAAAGGGGACTGGTGATGATGTCAGCGTTGCTAACTGCAGTATCTATATTGGTTCTATTTGATCTCTTTCCCATAAGTGATCTGGACTGGCACAGAATAGCTTTGTGGTATTTCAAGTTGTGATACTTCAAAGCTCTGTGCAGTAGCAACCAAAGAGCATAAAAAACATAAACTTGGATCAGCAGCTTCAGCTCAGGATGATGAAGCTAGTCAGCAGCAATATGCATGAGCAGGGACTGACCCTAATAACTGCCTTTGCAGTTGCATGAAAAGCCACTTCCCAGTGTCCAGACTGCCTGCAGAAGATATCCTTTAGAAACCTCTACCTGGATGAAAATTGTTTCTAATTCTTGCTCTAATGGTGTTTTTCTCTGCAGGTTACCTGGTCTCTGTGAAAAGACGCTAAGTATTCTACTTAATACCCTCCTGTGGACTGACCACTGCATTAATTACATACAAATGTTAATTACCATTGCTAAAGCCAAAAAAACCCCAAATATGTAAGCCTTCAATCAAAGCCTCACAAATCGATAAAAAGAAATAAGAAAACATAAAAGGTCAGTTGCAAATACTCCTTTTCCAAGTGCAAGTTGTAACTAATTTAGAAGTGCATGTTCAAAAGAAGTGTATCATCTTGGTTACTAAGAGCTCAAAGACCAGTGCAAATAAATGGCTCCTGAGAGGGGCATATTCAGGGATAGCCAGTAATTCCCAGTTTTAATCTGTCATCATCAATGACAAAAAAGTGTATCAGAATAGTCAGCTCATTAAGTGGATTAAGCAGCTTTAAAAAAATGTTGTGTTAGTTCATATTAGAAAACTCAAAGCATATCTAAGGATGTTCTCTGTATAAGACTTTATAGCTAATTACAATTGATTCCATAACATATTTGAGAAGCATCTTCGGGTTTTGAAATTATGTCTATTTTGCTTTCAGAAAGACTGTAAAACAAATACTCAATGCACCCTTAAGCCAGACCCATAAATCACTGAATAGGAATTTTGAGCATTTGTTCTGAAAGACAGTGGGTGTCAGTGTAAAAATCCTGCTTGGTAATGCTCCCACGTGACTGTTGCTGCTACTGCTCCAAGCTGCGATTGCCATCCTCTACCATTCCTACAGGATCAACTTTGAAGAATCGCAACATGAAATAACACATAATATTTTATACCACCTTAGGTACTTATAGGAAAGGAACTGAATAAAACTGGCTCTTTGACAAATGGCCAGCCTGTTTTCATAACCATTGGGTTATATCCTAATTTTTCAATCTACGTCACTTCAGTAACAACATTAGCCAAAAAGACACTGGTTTTTGTTGGGGGATTTTTTTGTTGTTGTTTTCTGGTTATTTTTTATTTGTTGGTTTGGGGTTTTTTTTTTACAGTCTCAAGGCTTATTTGCAAAGAAGTTGTACAATTTTGCATCTAACTTTGCGTGGAATATGTCTCCCAAAAAGTAGGAATGGATCAAGGGTTAAAACAGGGGATATAAACCTTTGAGAAAAATGAGTGCCCACAGGTTACAATAATTCAAAGCAAAAACCTATTTCTTCTTAATAGAAATAGATTCTTGCTACATCCTAATGAAAAGTAGATAGTAATATATTTTTCTAAAACAAGTAGTAAGTTAACCACCTCCAGGTTAAGTTCTATTTTTTCTTGATTAGAAGTACAAGTTGTCATAAATTACATTTTATTAATAAAAAGATTGCAAGAACAAGGATTTTGCTGAAACAATGCTAAAATTTTTGAACGGTACATGCAATTAATTTTTCCAATGTGAAAATCTAAACTTGATGTAACTCCATATCCTATGTTGACATATACTGTGTATGTGTTCCCAAACTGACTCGAGGGAGCAAAGCCAATGCAAAGCCAGACACATACACTTGTTGTGGAGTGTACAGACATAACACCCTTCAAGTGAACAGCCTAAAAGTAATTAACACTTGCTACACTTCTACATTTTTTCCCCATAAATACTTATTTGAACACTAAATTTACAATTTTACTTCATTTTCAAAGAAAGCAAACACCTCAATCTAATGACGAACTGGTCCCTAATTTTTCCAATAATGTCTGCTTTCAAAGAATCAAGAATACTCTCTGTTGGAAGGGACCCACAATGCTCATTGAATCCAACTCTTAGCCCTGCACAGGACCACCCCCAAGAGTCACACCATGTGCCTGAGAGCACTTTCCCAAAGCTTCTTGAATGATGTCAGGCTTGGTGCTGTGACCACTTCCCTGGAGAGCCTGTTCCAGTGCCCAATCACCCTCTGCGTGAAGAACCTTTTTTCCAATCTCTAACCCAAACCTCTTCTGATGAAATTTCCCTCAGCTCCTGCCACTGGTCGCCAGAGAGATGTTACCTTGCTTTGGCCTGTCTCCAGGCCTGCTCCATGAACAAGGATGCCAGACACCTTCCCTAATTCTCCCCAAACTTTTTTCCTGCACTGGGGAAACAGGATCCTGACATTACCGATGGCTCTCATTGACTTCATCTGGCAAGAACGTAGCCGTTCAATTTTTCCCCTCTGCAGAGGGATGCTGCCTGCTTTCAACACATCAGAGGGACACTATTCTTATTCCTTGTATTATCACATCTCATCTCGATCACCCGAGCAGGTCCAAACCCTCAGCCGAAACAAGAGGAAGCAACTCTTTTTAAGGCCGGGAGGGTCTCTTGCCGCCCCGCGTGAAGCAGCGCTCGCTCGCAGTAAACGCTACCATCTGGTGGCCGCTGGGAGAATGGCAGCCCCGACTGCGGCGGCACATCAGGGAACACTAATACAGTTGCTCCTTTGAAGATCCTAGCAGCTGCACGAGTTGATACCCAGTGGAAAGCTAATCGAATCCCTGATTGTAGCCATAAGCTAGAAGTATCAATACCCTTCCAAGACACTCGTGATGATATATTTATATTCCTGGCAGGAAACTTGAGTCAGTTCCCCGAGTTTCCAGTGCAAATCTCATACGGATGGTTGACCTGAACTCCAGGGGACAAACTCTAAAGATAGAACAGGTGGACAGGGCATCTGCATGTGGAAAACTGGATGCCAGAACTTGGATAATTCTGCAATTTCTCCTAGATTAGTCACAGACAAAGCCAAGTCATTTGACTTCATATTGTCAGTATAAAGCTATTTTGTTGACACAGATTTAGGCTGTAAATGAGTGCTCAAAGATTAGTGCGTGCCTTTCAAATGAATTCCTTGCTAGCGCTTAAAACCTTTTGTTTCTGTTTCAGCTTTCTGTCAGCACAGCACCCAGCCTTGCAAGACGTGATGTGGTCTCAAACACTGTTAGTGATTCCAGGGGTCAAAAAAATCAGGCCTTACACAATAGGGCCTGCTCTCCTTGTCAGATAGAAGTACAAAATTTGTGAGAGCAACTATTGTCATTCCCATATATTTTTGCTGCCCGTTTCCATATCTTGTCCTGCATCTCTGCTGCAACATCGGGGAGCTTTTCTCATGCAGAGTCTGGACAGATAGTACATATTTGAAATAACACGAGGAGCTTGGAATACAGTTTGTTTACAAGTCTGGAGTTTTATGTCCTTATCTGAACCAAACTGCTCACGCTTCGGAGCGTCAACACATTGTTGCTCATCCAGACAAGGCACATTGCTCCCGATTTAGAAGAGAGAGCAAACACATTTGAAACATAACAAAATTGGAACGGACTAACAAAGCAAATAAAAGAATTATTCAAGGTCTCAAAATACAGTTGATATCTTCCTTCACAAAGAAGGTTAGAGAAGAGTAGGTTGATGTTCTTGCATGCCTATTTGAGAAGAAAAGGATAAAGGCCATTGGAACCAAGCAGATAAAATACAGGATCCAGTGGCTGAATCTGTAAAAATTCAGATTAAAAATCAGAAGTGTATCTTTTCTGAGTGAGGCCTAACCATTCAACCAGCCAATACACACCACCATGGACTATCCACCACTTGAAGCCTTCAATTTGAGACTAGAAATTCTTAAAAAATATTTATTCTATGATTCCAGACAGCTCATGAAGCACTGTAGAAAACACACATTGGTCATTTACAGCCTGAATTGTGCAAAGATGCCTGACTGTATGATTTTAAAATTTTTTGCCCTTCAAAATTTAAGAATACTTGGTATTAAACTAAGCATGTGAATAATTTCATTTCTGTTCACTAATTTCAGTGAGTTCAACTGGACAAGTGAAAGGCTTAAATTTGAGCATGGAATGATGTATAATATTGACACAAGACCATAATTAGCATCTGTAGGAGGTTACAGATGCCTCTCTAAGTAAAGTTGATTCATACAGCAACTAAAAATCCTACAGCATTCTCAATAAGAATAGGGAACATTGCCCATTTCTCAATGAGGTTTTCTTTCCTCTCAGGAAAACCTCTTCAGAGAGTTGAATCTGCCTAACAGCTGAGAGTCAACCACTCTGTACAGAATCTGTACAAGACATTTAAAATACTTAAAAAGTAAAAGAAACTTGGAAAATTAAATTATGTTTCCATTCATCTGACTTCATTCCAAGTCTGTAATGCCTATTACACATCAGCTGGGTTATATTTTAGAATCATTTTAACTAGTTAACAATGTTCTGGAGGTCAATATAATTTTTGACCTGATGAATTAGAAAGGGGAGATTTATAAACAATATTGACTAGCTCATACCTAAAGACGTCATATCAAAACTATGCCATGCTTTCTCAAATTCTTTCTTGCTTTCTTCAAGTCTTTAAAAGAGTACATCATTTTATGCTACATAAGTCTCTCATTAAGAGCCTTAGAGGCCGTTATAGGTTTTCTGTCTTCTCCACAAATTTCATCCATAAGTAAGAACTAATCTGTCCCAGGCCGGAGTCCAAGTACCATGTTTTATAATCCACATCTTGCAGGTGAGTCCCACAGTTGCCATGACAACTTTCTGCATGTGGTACCAAAATCTGAATTGTCTGTCCTTTTAGGGCATCTGCTACTGCAAAAAACCTAAACTGCAAAACTAAAAATTCTGAGCACACACTTAGAAGTCACTTCATCAAGAAAACACAGTTTTCAAACTGTTATTTTAAATACTTCTCCTATGCAGCTTACAGCACCTTTCAGGAGGCACAGAAACAGCAGGAAGGCAAGACAAATACAGTGGGTGAGTGCATGTAGTTCTATACATAAAAGCTCTACACCAAAAATCTCAGGAAGGCTGAGAAGGAAGGCCTTCCAGTCTTCCTTGTAAAAGAAGTGTGAAGGAAAGATTCCAGTCACTTTGCAGAAGGTTCCTGCCTAGTAGTGCAGTACCTGAAGTGGATTTCACGTTGAAAGCAAGAATTCAAATCCTTTGCCTTATCTATATGCACATACGTGTATATATATAGAGGCATTGGATGTGTATAACCCACACATCACATATCTACTTTGTTTCCATTCACATGGTGTTCTGCATGGATTTTATGCTCTCCTTGCCTGAAAGCTGACCAGACATCTGGGAACTTCTACAATGACCTCAGCAGACTTTGCACAGGTTTCTCAAAAAGCACTATGGGACAATCTGAATTCCAGAATTATGTTGCTTTGAGCCGTTTCCAAGAAGGCAAACAAGAAACTTTTTTTTTTCCCTGATCACAGAGAATTCAGAACCTTTTGGGAAAGCCTTTGAACTTCCATTAAATGTGGTCTGTTTAATGTTTGGACCTGTCGAAGGAGAGGCAGTCAGATAAACTGGGCCAATGCCGAAATGGACTTTCTTCCAACACCTCTACAAGTGTAATCACATCTCCCTGAGCACCTCTGTAGATGATTATTGAATTAGACATTCAAAGAGGTGATAGACAAACAGAAATCAGGCAAATAAAGATAATCTACCCTTTTTGTAAGCATCCAAAGGGATTCAGACCTACATCAAAGGAGCTTTATGTGTTCCACTACCTACCTAAAGTATTAAAGTCTCCATGGCTGATATGCCTTTGGAGCTGAAAACTGTTGGAAAAACATTTCTTGGTTTTGTCTTGGTCTAGGAAAACGAGATATTGTTTCTGTATTAAAGTACTCCAAAATGAGTCACCTACAGCAGAATAACCTGCCATATCCATTTGGTAACAATAGAGCAGACATCAATTTTCAATCTTATCAGAAGTCACCAGTCCATAAGTATTAGTGGTGCCTACCGAATTTTATCCAGGGACCTAACAGAAAACATCTGTTCTTTTACTTCACAGCAAATCAATAGATTAAATCAATGTTCTCTTTTCTCCTTTATTCCACTCATTAAAGGCACAGGTTTTCTTTCATTTTTCTACTATTCCTTTTAATAACTCACTTCTCCTTGCAAGTCAAATCCTTTTATATTATAGAGATTTCTACGTCTCTTTCTGGGCTTACTTGGGGAGACATATATCTACACACTAGCAAAAGACAAGCAAAAGTAATTATTTTTGAGGGACATTTACAAAGAGCTTGATAAAATTATACCCAGTATTTGGACCAAAGCCCAGAAATACTTAAAAAAAAAAAAAAAAAAAAAAAC
>VZRE01011406.1:181393-207542 GCA_013396775.1 Cephalopterus ornatus
AAAAAAAAACAAAACAAATATTGCTTATTGCCTTTTCTGCCTTTTTTCATGTCTATCGTTTACGCTACAAAAGGTGATACAGTTACTGAAAAATCCACCTCTGATCTCATAAATTTCACCAATGTGCCAAAACATCACAACTGTCAGGTAAGATGTGCTTTGTGGAGCCACCCACACCATAACGCTTACTTAGACCATTCATTAATAGATTCAGAACTGAACTGTTTGTGCACATCAACCCATCAGTTTGCAACATGCCACCAATACTGTATATTAGATTTGCACCAAGACATACTAAACAATACAGTCCAATGTCCAGTCTAATGAGCTTACAGGTGAAAAGCACTCTTCACTTAAGTAGTAGACAAAACTAGGGACTTCTGGACTAAGAAGCAGAGAGATTAAGATAGAAGTGATCAAAAAAACAGAGGCAGAATTTACTAATTCTGTAAACAGCAGAATTAGTATTAAGAACAATCACCAAGATAGCAGAAGTGAGATTTTTTTTTCTTGCTTGCACTGATACGTTTAAATATAGCCGAAGCATTAAATTTTTTCACCTAAATAAACAGTTCCAGATAGGGAACTTTAATACTGAAACTGAGAAAAAAACCCTAAGTACACAGTTTTCCCCTTTTCTCTTTCCTATGGAGATCTCAAATTGTTTCTGCAGTCTAACATGAAGTCAAAATATGATCAAGTGTAAATGAACATTCCTACTTTGGGTCTGATAGGTAGATGGAAATAAAATACAGGAGGGGCACATTTGACTTGAGCTGAAATGATGTTATACTTGTGATACGCATTGCAGAGGTGTTATGAGAAGTGTACTAGAGTTTTATTTTTTTGTGTATGAGAAGCTGATAAACAGAGCTGGTCTATAATAAAGCAATATATACAAGTATATTAAATGCTTTAAATCATCCAGCAGGGATAAATCACTGCCTGATCTAGAAAACAAGAGTTCCACTAGAACATTTCATAGTATGTAATGTTCCACATAGAATATTTCATTGTGTATGTACTGCAACCTGGCAGCAGCTCCTACAGAAAACCATGGGAACAGGGCAGTATTGCATCCAGTGCCTCACAATGATTGGAATCAAGCCTTTTGCCCCATGTCACAACCGAATTAAGTCACAATAAATCAAAACTCCTTTTTGGATCTGTAACTTTGAAAGACACCATATAGCAACCTCAGAACAACATAATTTCAGATTTTTCTGTCCATTTAGTGCAGCACCATGAGAACCTTGTCACTGGGACTATTAGCTGCCAGTGAGCTGCAGCTTGAGGTAACTTCTTCCCACAGCTTGAGGTGAGGATTAAGAGAATTTTCATCAGGAAAAAGAAAGTTATTACTGCAAATTAATTTAATATGGTGTCAAGGCAAAAAAAAACACTTCTTAGGACAAAAGAAAAAGAAGAAAGAGAGAAAAAATTAGAGAAGTGGCAATTCACAGCCAAGCAAAAGTTAGTCTGGAATGGTGCAATGGCTGAGCATCCCAGATAGGGGATACCCTGTCAGTCAGGAACAAAACTGATTTAACATGATGAATGGCATAATAGCAAAGTCAGTCAAAAAGTGGATATTGACACTTTTTATCTCAAATCCTATGAACAAAGCAGATATTTTTTTTCTTTGAGATTTCTCTTTGTTAGTTATTACAATAATGGTGTCTCACTTTCTACTGAATAAAACCATAAGAATGACTGAAGCAAAACTCCATAAAATAATTAAACCTCAGACCTACCCAAATGCTGACATCAAATGTGTAAAAGTCATTGATAGTTCTCTGTCTCATGGGAAACAGAGATAGATGAAACACAGCTGTGTTCACAGCCACTGACGGCATACATCATCATTTCCACAGCATTCACATTAAATTACTTAGCAGCTACAGTGCCAGTATAGATTATGGGATAACCCAGTCCTTTCTTTTAATGTCAGGCATCTGGAATTTCAGGGTCAGAGGAACCTTTCTTCCTTCCCTATTATTTTTTTTTTAGAGAGACAAAGTAGTAATACCAAAGGCATGAGAATATCAACTCTCCTCTAAGCAATATGTATTCACATTGCGCTCAGAAATAACTTCTAAAGTAATACTAAATTTTAATATATATTGATATCTAACTGCAGCAACACAGGAAAAGGGAGAGAAGCTTAGACTAACAAGAAGTTCAAAAAACATCCTGTAAAAGTATTGGCATTCTTCTATATGAACCACAGCTGTGTGACTTGCCTATTTTCATTACATTAGTAGAGCTGGGAGCCTTATACCCTCAGAAAACCAGCTGAAGTAACAGAAGGTCCAAATGATCCCTTCTAACCAGAACTAGATGGTACTTAAATGCAAGACCATTCTGGACCATATTAAGTTGATCCTGGAATCACAACTGAGATGCTTAAACACAGGAACTTTAAGCACCAAGAGATTTGACTGAAATCCAGCTGATGTGATGAAAACTGGGCGAGTGCATCGCTTGCCAGCTCAAGGATTCAAAAGTAGCCTCTGCATCTAAAGTAACATTTATTATGAAAGCAGACTGCACAACTAATATGCACTGTGATTCTACTGTGTTTAAAAAAAAAAAAAAGAAAAAAGAGCAGCAACTGAATGTGCAGGAAGCTAGACTAACAAAAAGAAAACAGTGTATTTTCAGGTTATGTTTCTCAAAAATTGAACTTACCATAATGCCTAATAGAGTAATAACATTAGGAAGCAGCAAGACAGTAAAGAGAAGGTCTTCCAAAACTGGCAAGGGGTTGTTTAGTCTAAACCACAATGTAAAGTGTGAATAATAAAAATAGGAAACTTTGGATGTTCAGTGGACTAATCCCTATAAAATAGCAATAGCCCCAGGAAGCCATAAGAGTAAAGCCACTTGACCATGTTACTAATTTTATGGAAATATGTTCCAGAAAACCCACAACTGAGACATGCACACATTTCATGCCATGGAGATCCTTTATATTCTATAAAATTTTAGTTTCCCACCATTTTATTTTACTGAACTTTGAGGTGATTTTTACATTAAGCTTCTTTTCCTGATGCAAGTTGTTGGGGTTTTTTGCTTGCTATCAGCTCCATTTACAATCACATTTTTGTAAACTATCTAGGAAAGGTCATAAACCCCCTGATTTAACTACTATATGGTTTGGTAATAGAGAACATGAACAATTCCTCCTAAAGTGAGTGAAAATTCTGAAGATCATTAAAGCAGCTCTTCACTCGGAGCAGATTCTGGTTTGTTGTTTGGTCACTGTATTTGTGTAAAGGGAGTTCACATTTATAAGTTACATCACAGTATCTTAAACTACAACTCAGCTGTCCTAAGCTTAACAGTTTTAAAACATTTCATATGAAATAAGTAAATAGTCTGACCATTCGGTGTCACAGGTTTAATGCCATCAGACACTTGAACAATGAGAAATAAATAAAAAGCCACCAGAATATATTGTATTTCTTGAAACTTTCCACTATTGTTGATAACACCAAATGGCTGTGGCCTCATTGGTTACAGGTTGCGTTATATTTATTTCCAGAAAATAAAGTAAAAAAGTGCATACCACATTTACAATTTTAACCTGAGATCTGACAGAATACCACTCTAATTTTCATTCTGAACTGAGAGCCCTTTCGTGCTCCTGTACATCAGTTAGGAAGCTGCAATAATTAACCCGACACAAGGGGGTAATATTCCACCTCAAAGCATAACCCAGCCAAAGATGGCCACAATGCACCTACCTTGCATAACTCATCACCTACTGTAGTAAGTCTGCTTGTAACAAGACAGAACTAGATAGCAAACTAGAAGAGAAGTAAGAGGAGCAAGAGTCCAGCGTTGTCTTCTTGGATATCTCAGAGATAAATTGATACAGCTATTGAGTATATGTCATTTATTCCCTTTAGTCAACATGGTACAGCAAGCTACCGTAACAGGGCAGGACTACGGCCGGAGAAAAAATAAGTGACTCTTTCGGGCCAGCTGAGATATTCTCCAAGTAGGAAGACATTGCCCACCTGGAAAGTACTCAATGCTTTTCTTTTCCAGACTTAAATACTTGAACACAATCATATGTTGCAAATAATAAATTCAAGGCAATGCCTAATCTGCCTTAGTTTACATCTCAGTTGTCCCAGCACATTCATGAACTCAAATGATCTAGAGGGGGTAGAACACATTCCATCACTCCCTGAGAACAAAATAGACTCATTGACCTATTGTATCTGTTTGTACACATACAAAAATACAGCTGTACACAGCTTTCCTCAGGGAGAGAGGAAGCAGCCCGGACTGTTTTCCAGAGTGGGTGGTAACTTTTCACACTCCCCACTTTTGCCAGGCTACAACATGTTACAATGACATTTCTGTTTTCTGTCAAGGCCAGATGTCTGATGTCTTCCCGCCCCCCCCCTCCCTCCCCATATTTTTTGTGTTTGGGGAAACAGCTCTCTTTCCCGGGAACTTTTTCTGTGAATATTTCCCTACCTGAAATATTTGTCGTGTCTGAAAAGGCACTTTGCAAGTCCCTAAATCCCTGTTCTAATCAGGGCTTCCAAAGCTTGATTTATGCAAGCAGTAACTGTGCCTTATTACACAGTGATAAAGCCATTCAGTAGTCATACAACTCTGTAGCAGCCTAGTATATGGCTGGGTTTAAGTGTGATTGCTTGTTCTGTTGGTCAGATGCAATTGCAGAGCCTGGGGAACAGTGATGTATAGCAGTAGACTATATTTTTATTTTTAATTCATTTTTGATCCTCTGGTGAGTTCTAGCAGAATGTGTATTCACTGTTTTAGCTAGGCTGGGCTGATATCCAGCATTAGAGGTATTGAATAGGAAGGGCATATCCTGTCCTGTATCCATTATTCCTGTGCTTCCACATGCTGTTGGTAACAACAGCATAAAAATAAAGCATAATTGACTGAGGGTTTATGCCTCAGAGTAATTTATACATGCCTTGTATTTTCAGTGCTGTTTTCCAAGGACTGAAGTCACCACAACCAATTCAACATGTTTGACCACACTGGCAGAAAACTCCTTCTAAGACCTTTGCAAAAGGTGCTAGAAAAATGGCAAAGACCATTTGCCTTTCCTTTCCTTTCCTGTAGCATCAGTGACGGTGCCTTTCCATGCTCCCCAGGATCAAGCACTTCCCTAAGTAGTTACTGTATTTCTTAAATAGCTATAGTTTTAGGTCCATCTCCCTACATTATATACTACATGCCCCAGATGAGTACATGAGTCATAACACCTCATCACCTCCTGCTGTCCACATCTCGTTAAATCACGAAACATAAAAAGGGATGCAAAAGTTGATCACCATTGCTTATGGGTGCAAGCAGCACATTTTCTCTCCTCACGCTATATCTTACATACCTTAAGCCATGTCTTTGAGAAAAAGGTCATTCAGTCGTTCAAATGATTTTATTCTTCCTTCTTAAAAAGGAAGTATGGAAGCAGGTGACACTCTACAAGAGTATTTTTGATATGCAAATGTCTGCAGGGGCAGCTTACATGGGTGGGCCGTCTCCAAGATGGGAAAATCCCCAAGACCAGCTCTGGAGAGGCCAGCAGTGCTCACACAGGGAGCAAGACAGCAGCAATGGATATTACAGTAACTGCTCTGGAAAATTCCCCCTCCTCCCCTGAGCATCTGTTCTACACGTGTTGAACAGATCTTCTTTGTCTCTTGTCCAGCAACATGCAAACGAACTTGAGTTCCCTCAGGGAATGAAGGGATACAAGAGAAGTCAGCCTAAAGATTTGTGCTGGAAGGATAAAAGATAACAGCCTGTCAAACTGCAGACCTTTAAAGCTTAACACTTTCTTTCAAATTTGCTCTCACACTGCTATCTACTGCCAAAATATTACAAGTTTGTGACCCCAACTTACATTTACTGCTTCTTATCAAGACATTTCAGATGGAAAAAAAATGTAGAAAAAGTACAATGTATAAACAGGAAAATTTAATTGTTAAGTTTGTATCATAAAATTATCATGAGATCTGTTCAGCTTTTATCATTCACAACTGTGCAAGACAGCCTATGGACTCAGGCCAACATTTGCTTTGGTCATTTCTTTGCAGAAATGATTTTATTTCTTTTCACACATACAAACCTTCCTCAGGACCCCTTAAAAAGTTTCAATTCACAGTTTAAACCTGATAAATTCAAAATGCCAAGACATCAGATCTTGAGAAGTTGCATGTCCAAGCCATCTAACAATGTAAACTTCACACAATTTCATGTACAGTCAAAGAGTTATCCAAGATCACTCAAAAAAGCATGAACCAAAATATTTGGGGTCTTTTTTAGTTTAGAGTGATCCCATAAAAGCATTGTGCAAATGTTCCCAAGCTCCTGTAGTAGAGTTGGCTTCAGAAAAGTACCTTTAGGTCAGAGTAGGACAATAGTTGAAAAAAAGAAGTTCTATTAACAACTAAAACATATTAGCACAGCATCACAACAAGACCAGCTTGATTTAAGGTCCCAAGTCCCCAGTAAGATATTTAATTGGTAGCATTTGCCTATACTGATCCTCCTGGAGTAAGCCTCATGCTTCAAATTCACAGTGTAGACAAATGTACCCACTTTCAGACTGTAGTACATGGTAAAGCATTAGCACTTCAGACTTTGTTTTGAGTAATTCACACAGTTTCTGTAAACAGTTGTAATCAGAGGAAGAAAAAATGGCCTGAAAGCCATTCCTTTGTCACTCCCTGAAAAGAACGGCTGCAAATGCGCATCATGAGGAACATAAGCTATGTACTTAGGTAGAAATCTTCAGCTACTTCTCAAAGGAGTTGGGAAAACTAACACAACATGTGTGAGACATAAAAATTGTTGCACAAATTTTGAAAATTACTAGCTAATTGAATTAATGAATATTTTGAATTTTACTCTATAGTACAGCTGCATTTAAATGCCAGTCCACTTGCTTCTCAGCTGGTAATTTAAACAACCCTGAGACAGGATAAACGTTTCAGAGCCTGAGAAGCATCTCGCTTGGATGAAGTGGTATTTACTTAAAAGTAAAACAAATGATCAGCATGAGAAGCACTCATGAGAAAAGAAAAAAAAAAAAAAGAAGGAGTAGTGGAGACAAAGGGGGGATTTGGGAGAAAGACAATTTGGAGAGTTCGAATGGCAGGTCAAGGAAGCGCTGCTTCCTCCATACCCCTATTTCTAGTGTCCTCCTGCATGCTCTGGCAACACACTCAGAATTTCCATGAGACAGCATTGGCATATAAGACACTCTGGAGTTGCTGTGAGTCATCCTCTACTTGCTTTGTCTGCACCTGGACACCAGCCCTGCACAAGCTGTATGAGAGAGGTTGGCTGCTCCCTCACACATCCTCTTCTGGAAAAGACGGGTGTAGTACGGTAGTACCAGTTCCTACAAAACCACCTGTGGTCCCCCGGTCCACCTACAGAAGAGTACACAGCATGTGTCTGAGATCACCTGGATCCTCCATCCTTCAACCTCCTCGTTTCCTTGTTGCAACTCTCTTCTCACAAAGGCCACCCAGGAGCTGACTAACAGGAAAATCTATTAGCTGCTGTTCACCTGGTCTAAATTTTAAAAGGTGAACAAGAGGGTACATTTCCTATTATGAATCCCCCATTCTCTCCTTTTCCACGGACTACTCCATTATTGCATTTCTTGTTGAGTATAGATCCACGTTTTGATATTGTGCATGATGGAAACTCTGTTGGTTTTCTGGAATTCATTACAACCTTGATCCACTTCAAGCATACTGGTAAGCATGAAACAATAGAAAGAGCCTTCCAACTGTCACCTTGGATTTGTCATGAAACATGGAATATGATGGAAGAACTTTCAAGAGTTGAAATATATACCTTCCAAACTGGCAAAATAAGCAAAACAACACTTCATCATGTTTAAGTGACTCACAGGTGTCTCCTTACACCATTTACATCGACTTGCAGTGAGCTACAGTCATCCTGACAGGTGGGTTTTAAGCTTTATCAAGGGTCAAAACCATTCAAACAAAAAATCCAATAATTATTACAGTTGATATATAATATATTTTATCACATCATGATAAAATATGTATTGTAGCAGTGAGACTCTACTGCCTGTGTATGTGCCACACACTTAGTCCGCAGTGCATCTTTTAAAGCAGTGTGGACACTTAAAATTAGCAAACCGCACTAGCTCATTTCTAAGATACAAATTCAGTGCAAGCCATCAAAGAAATCTGTGCAATCAAAGTTCTCAGGTCTGTTATGCCACCTACACAAAACTCTAATTTATTTCATCTGCAGTACTATCACAACTGCTCTCTGAATACTTGAAACACAGCCATTGGCTTGCAGTCCGAAGTAAAACCCAGGTACTGCTGTAATTTAAAATGCATTCATTATAATATGTTTCTAAGTTTAATATGTGTTAGTTATAATATTATTGTGTGTTTTAATGCACTGGAGTGTGCATTGTCCGAAACGCACCAGGGAATTGTTGAAAACTTCTACACAGCTTGAATTACCAAAACAACTTCAGGTGATCTGTATGGTCAATTGGATAAAATTTGTAATACAGTAACCATATAAAAATAGTGAACAAATGATTCAGGAACTACTCCTCGTGTAGCCATTTTTGTTATTAAAAAAATAAAAGTAATGCTGCAAGCCTTCGGTTTTGGCTGGTTTTCTGTGGTATAGAAGCACTGAAATCAACAGCCTCTGCCTCTCAGTAATAAAGTGTAGGCCTATGTATCCACACATTAATACTATAACATTTGAAGAGTCTGAGTCTTCAAATGAGTCCATCTGCTGTGCTTCAAGTAAGATATTCCCATAAAATACAGATGCCATTAGAGATGTACACTTGCAGTCTCATGCTTTGGAGTTTAAGAAAAAAAGCTAAACCTTCTGCCTTGAAGAAAAAAATATCTAAGGCAAACCAACTAAGCACAAATGGCTTCATCTTTTGATGTTGCTGGATCAAGCATTCTTTGCTGGCATGTTCAGAATCAAAAGAAACATCCTGATAATGAGACATAGTGTTTTTGTGATCTTTCTTGATTTCCTGTATTAACATTAATGAAATAAAGAAGGAAACATCTGAAGTCTAAGGTCTTCATTCTTGCATAGCACATAAAAAATAAAAAGAAGTACTTCATGGCCAAAAAAGAATTAAAAAAAGAAGTTACTTATACATCCCTCATACAAAAACCTTACAAACTCATTTTGTGATATGCAAACCTATTTCTCATTAAGTTTGATGTTCTCTACTTGCTTTCTTCATATGTTTGCTCATGCTCCATTTATAGGAAAATTCACATAAATGTTCAGGCCATTTGAATTGCTCATATCCCCAGAAGAGGGTTTACCTGAAGCTAACATGACACATAGGTACACACTGACCTATACACAACAGGACTTTCACCTGTTGCTTGTATATTTAGGGTCCCTCTATATAAGGAATTCTTCATAACAACTCTCTAAATCCTCGACCTCCCAGAAAAACTGTTTGGGGAAAAATAAAATCTAACTAGTCATCTATAAACAGATGTGTTTTTCTTTTCCTGAGTATCAACAGTGAAAACCATTTTCCCCTCAAGTAAAATAGAGTTGGAATACGATTTTGGCAAGTCCCTTTGCTCTGTATATCACCCCTGAACTAATTTCAGAGGAGTATTTATTTCTGGTTTCTGTTCATTCCTACCACGATGAAAATACAACTGTTCCAATATCAAGAACAGAAACTAAACACCAGCAATTTAAAAACTGTTCCAGCTAAATGTCTTGAGAAACATTGAAAGTTCTCAGTTCACTGAAGCACTTAGATGTGCGTAACTTTAAAGATAGCAGTTGATTGAACTGGTTTAAAACAAAATTATCCCTAAACTCGAGTTTTAGGTGCTTATAACTTTCCTCTGATGGGAGTCAGAACAACACCATCTTTGATTTAATAAGGTACAGGAAGCATGTGCTTAAGGGTGGTACCTTCTCAGTTGGCCAGGGAAGATAGCTAGTTGTGGCACAGAACCATTCCTCACTGTTTAAGCTGTTTATCTATGATGTAGAAAGAAATCACTGCTTTGTACGCAGCTTTGAGAAACAGTTCTGAGCGTTACTGTCTTCTGGAGGAAGTGTGTGAGCCTCCTGCCAGCCATTCAGGATGTCACAGAAAAAAATGAGGCCACGGGCAGTTTTCAGTCTCAAGCTCTCTTTGAACACACAAGTCAGCAATAACAGGCCCGAAGAACCTGTGATCTCTGTGATTTCACCTATTCTCACCAGGAAATGAAACCCATGAGGGCAAAAATATCTTCTCCAAACACATTTCAAGTAGCAAAACTATTCTGGGCCAACTTTGATCCATTATAATGTCTATTAATGATATACCTGAGCCTATACTGGGGACTCTAAAATTGGATTTGCTATCTTATTTAACCACTCCTCATTTTTGCTCCTCCTTGGCCTCCTGCCTATATCAGACATGATTCTGAGCAGGGAATAGCCTTTGTAATGCTCAAATTGAGGGGGGGAGAAAAAGATCCCCTTGCATTTGTTTCACAATTATGCAAAAAGTTACCCCCACACAGGTTTTTATATTGAAGCATAAGATACATGAGGTGTGAGAATAGATGTTAGTTAAAACTACTTCACTGAGTTTAAAATTTAAGTCAAAGCACTGTTAAAGAATTTACAATTTTTACATGTTAGGTTCTCTAAGAAAAGTATTTTTCATTTAGATATCAAAATAGTTACAGTAGTAATAAATGTTACATGATCACTGACTGGACCATAACATGCTAAAAAAAGAGCATCGTTCTATGTACTTTTAGTTTAGTTACTTCATCATTTCTATTAAAGTCTTATTTTGGGGTATCTAATTTCTCAAAGCTCATGCCTGCATAAACATTTAAGCTTCTTATTAATATAGCTGAGCTTATTTCTTTTTATCTTAATATATTCAGTACCTCAGAAGGCGCCACAGCTGGAATGCAGCTCTTGGATATGGATCTTAAGTGCTTCAAAGGGAATGGGAGAGGTCAGCATGCCTGAAAGAAAAGATATCACCACTGCCAAGGACCAAAGAGATTGTGACAAGATGGAAATACAGAAGTTAATATAGAAAACCAGGGACAGAACCACTGAGGTTCTAGCAGTAGGAAAGTTAAATTCTTTGCTTTCTGAAAAGGAACCACAGAACATATTCAACAAACAGAAAAAGCCTTCACAAGAGGTAAGTGAAGGCTGATAAGTCATTGCAAGGCTACAACAAAGAGATTCCTTACAGAAACATGAATCAGCTTAGGTAAAATAAAAGCTCTTTATAAATCAATATTAGTTCTGAGAAACAGCCCACTCTGTTTTGTCAAGCTAAAACATCAGGTTCTGACATATTTGAATAGCTGATCGGGCTGCTTATGCGTGTGCATAGACACACACACATATCCTTAATTTCTGGCTTTGAGCCATACTGGGAGTAGTGAAGTACCAAAGGAAAACGCTTCTTGCAAAAGAAGCATAATGTATCGGTTTTGTTCAAAGTAATATTAGTAAACTAGTGTAAATGAAATCAGTATTTGCCCCAGTTGGCTCAGAGGAAACAAAGTTCTAAAGTTATTAAGAAAGTTCAAAAGAAATATGGAAAGGAAAAGGTCTAATGGAAAGGAATGTTTATATGGAGTTTCAAGTAGTTTGTGTCCATACACAAATATTTGTTCAGGGATTATTGTTAATGAAAATTCTTCTTAGTGAGTTCAGCCTTTGTTACATCTTTCAGTTTTCTTAAAGTTAGTCAAATCCAGCAAAGCAAGCATTCCAGATGTTGTTTTTATGATGCAGACAGACATCTTATAGGTAAGGTCACCTCATCCATTTCAGTTGTGTATGGTGTGAGCCACGTTGTTCTTGTCCCATTCGTTTCCCTGCACGCAGGAAGTTGAGGTCCTTTCAGGTAAATAGTAACAAGCAATGAAGAAGAAAAGAAATTTCACACATTAATACTTTACTTGTTCCAAATATCCAAGCACTCACACATTAACTCACCATCCCTGGCATGTGCAATGAAAATTCTTATACCTCTGTGAAAACTTAATTCAACAAATGCTCAATTTGATAGCCAAGTAAAATGAAAGGCTGACAAAAAAGGACAAGAAAGACAGGAGAGTCATTTTGTCCAACGAGTGAAGCAAGATAACATCTCAAGATGGCTCAACACATACAGAAACCTGCAACTGATACAGTCAGTGACCCAGATTCAACAGGGTAGAGACTACAATTCTGGAAGACCAAGTATTCTACTTTCCCAATTGCTACACTTGTGTAGTCCTTAAGCAGATTTAGGGTATGTCATACTCTAGCTACAGGCTTTCTTGGCCCTTGTGCCTAAACCCACCCAAGTTCATTCATTATGAATGTGATGTGTATCTATTGCACCTGGATACTAGATTGAGTTTGTCATTGTTCTGCTTGTCAGCATCCTACATATATGATTCATATTATAAAGGAAGGCAGATTAATATTGAAAATGGGCTTTCCAAAAAACTGGGTAAGAACAGTCACTGTATTAATTTCAGACACCTGGAAATTTGACAAAAATGTATTACAAAAGAAAATTATCAGAAAGGCTGTTTCTAGTCAGAAATTGTGCTAGCAAGTAAAGTTATGCTAGGAAAGTTCAATAAATAAGTACAAGACCAACCTACTAAACAAGTTGCTAAGCCTACGTTATTAAGTATGAAAATAAAAACATGCAGCTTAAATACACACACACACACAGAGACTTGTTTTAAAAAAGTTTCTGTCTTGGTTTACATGACATTTTCCATTAATTTAATCTAATCTAGCAATTGCAGCTACAGATTCCTTGGGTCAGAGACCCTCAGTAGTAACACAAAAATCTATACACTCAAAATATCTCTTTTACAACGAATCTCACTAGTTGTCGAATACTGTTTTTTGGGGGGATGTCCTTTTCTAATAATAGTGATGCGGTGATGGTAAAGCAGCACAACCCACAATCCAGATTCAGAACACAACCAAAGTTTCTGTCAAGATTCTTTGCCCCATGACAAATCAATCAAATCAATACTTGCTTCTCATGCCTCATGACATATCAATATTTGCTCCTCACATGATGACTCAAAAGATACTGAATAAACATTCTTGTTTTACCCTTTATCCTGCTAAGAGAGTAAATGAAGTCTCAGCAAATCACGGAAAAGTGGTAAACGAGACTGCGAAGCATCCCATCACAGATAATATAGATATTACCAACAATGGCTACTCATCCCTCATTGCAGCTTGCAGAGAACGGTAACTATTGGAACTGGCACTGAACCATCAGAACAGAGGAAGCCTGGAAACAGCTCCATAAGTAATCTTTGTGAGGCCGTGCAGATCCTCCTCCTGCAAACAATTTCTGTGGGCAAAACGTTCCAAGGGCTGCAAATTCATGGGCCAGGTCCCTCTGAACTGTGCAACTGCTAAAATGAATCCGATTTTTTCACTAAGGCACATTTAGTTTCTTTTATTCTTCTTACATTTTCAACCCCAAGATAACTGGAAAATGGAAATGTCAATTTTTTCTTCAACATGTCTTGAAATGTGCTTTTTAAAAACAGCTCTAAAGACTGAGAGTTAAAAACCAGTATCAATAAATGTCACAGAATTTTGCATAAAAATCGCAGGGGTTACTATTCATTGTTTTGAATGGATTTAGACAAAGTCATTTAGGTTTAGTGTTACAGACTTTTAGATGCTCTTAAACAAAAGATTCCAAAGCAACAGTTTTAGCTGATTTTATTTCAGTTAATTGCAGCCTAGAAGTCTATATTAATTTGGTAGTAAATTTACAAACAGTAAAACCCCTCCAAACCTCAATGCAGCTATGCTTTTTCCTGGCTTACATCAGAGCTGTCTGGCTATCACATTACAATTACCATGATAATTTGAAGGCAGCATTAGTAAATAAGAGAGATTGCTGCAAACAAACTTGCATTCTCTAATTACAAGCATCACAGTTTCTTCATGAAAGGGAGAGCAGAGTGCCTTCAAGCACAACAGTGGAACAAAGGTTGAGTAACTGATGGTCTAATGTCCTCTACCAATTCATTAGAAACAATTTCTTTGCAGCATTTCAGTTTTCCTTGTTGACTTTTCACCTGAGTACTGATCACAGTTGATTCCACTTAGTTCATAGGAGGTTGATCATATCATGCACTCAGGCTGTCCCTGTGCAGTGTAACATACAGAACAATAATCCATTTGAATTGATGATTCCTTTGTAAATGAAGCCAAACCACAAGATCAGAACACTGTGATTGTGTAGAAGGGCAACGAGTGACATGGCTTACTTACTGATTGATACTTCCCTATAGTAATAACACAGCTTCTATTGGAAAACATCTGGAAACATTACAGTGCAATAGTTCTTTTAAAATAATGAGGTCTATCAATCATTTGCATGACCAATGAATGTGAAAGAGCTTCATGTTGTCCATAAAACAACCAGACTCGATGCTACTGACCCGTGACTGGTGATTTCACTTTGGCCAGGACAAATAGGTATCTGTAGAGCAGCTGCTGTAGTAACGGTGTGTATCTTCTTCGAAAGGATGCAAGTGCCAAGACTAGGGAGTGCACAATGTGGAAAATAGCTCACCAAAGAAAAGAACAAAGCCACAACTACAAAGGTAAATAAGTCAAAGAGACTTAGCTCAACAAGATTTACAGGACCTTGAGCATGACTTCAACCATTGAATACTAACAGAAATCAGTCATCGGTTGTTTAATTCTTTTTTTTATTTTTTTGATTATGTCACTTCAAAGACTACAGGTAAGTCATGGTATTATTAATTCTCTCTCAGTATAAACCAGATAAGACTAATGTGTAAGAAGGGGGTGTCACCATACAGGATAAGCAAAGACAGACCTGGAAAAATAGAGGTGGAATTCAGCTTTGTAGGAACTTACTGCTCATTAGTGGCAGCAAGATTTCAGCAAAACAAGCCCAAATGCTTGCATATTCATTATAGTAACACTTAGTTCTGCAAAGAGAACCAAACCAAACTGTCAAGTCTTCCCAGCTGTTTCTACTCTCCAGTGTTGCTTAACAGGTCCATCTCACATCTCCGGCTCACTGCACACACTGCAGTGGATTCTGGTGAGCACGAGCAGTGTGTGAATGAGAAGAAAGAGAAAGGGAAGAGAGAAGGAAACTGCAGATAACAAGGAGGAGTAAAAGACAGTGAGGAATCCTTATGGTTGCAGAGAGGGACAGAAAAGTTAGAGTCTGGCGTGCTTCTGCTTTGCTTGGGGCAAGTAAAATACACTTAGATTTTTTGATTTGAGAATTTTCTAACATCTGCCAAAGAAATGGAATTCAATCTCAGATTTCACAGATTAGATGCATTATCCGAACTACTCAGATTTGGGCAACATTGGACACCTCTATCCACATGAAGGCATCAAATCAAAGGTCTGAATTTCCTTTGTATCTCCTTACCAAGTGCAATTATTTCAAATTGCTGGAATTAAATGTATATGGGAAAGCAGTTACTTGGATCCGAAACATGACTGACCACCTCTTTCCTTACATTTTTCCAGGAAAATGGAAATAAAGCAAATATTTCTCATTTATTATCCAAAATGCCATTTTAAGAGAACCTTCTGCCTAGATTCTTGAGTTTAGGCAATTTTCAAGTTTGGTGCAGAGCCCTTTACTATTTCATTAGTATTTCCTCTACTGTTCAGTCCCTACTTTTCTCACTAGCTTTTTCTTTCTTAGTCTAGATGTGGAGAAAACAATCGATTAGCCAGTCACATTCCCAAAAACGTAGGTAATAGAAACAACTTCAGAGTAAAGAAATCAAAGCTACATGAGGAAGGCACTGACTTCTGCTCTCAAGCTCCAATCTACCATTTCATCAACACTGCTGTGACACTACATTCCCCACTATCCCAATCACTTAGTCCTTTCCATTAAAAAGTTATTCCAAGGGTCACAGAAAAAAGTGAAGAGTTCTATAGAACAGTGAAAAATAATAATGCTCAGTAGAAATGTGGAGAGTACAGAATACTCTCAGGAATGCAGAAGACCAAAGGCAATAGAAGTTAATAAAGTCTAGTTGTCAAATTGTCTATTTTTTTCTCCAGTTTTTGGGAAAAGAAAGATCTGCTATCAGCCATTTATACTACTAATATATAGCACTACCACATCACCTTAGAGAAGTGCAGCCAGGACCGTGGCACAATGTATCTTCCGACACATAACAGGTAGCACTTCATGAGGCATAGCCTGGCTTGCACAAAAGCCTGCTCTGGACAAGGTTACAGAAATCACAGAGAAAGAACAGCCCGGAAGGCAGGGTTTGAAGTCAAATCTTGAGTCGCAGTATTTCCTGGCTACTGACACACAACACAAGGATTTATTACCATTATCCAAAGACAATGTCTTCTGAAGGCTTCAGCTCTGAGTCTCCTCATAGGAAACCTTGATGTAATATAAGCCCCCTTGTATTGGCTGGATCATGCTCACTCCCCCCTTTTACTTCAACCAGAGCAGAAGTGGCACTAAAAGGACCCCCATTTGACATCAGCTGAAATTGCATCAAGGCCCCTGTTCATACCACCACGTGGAAGACTCAGCTACCCTAATGTTAAGCATAACCAACAAACAAGGGCAACAATGAGAGTTTGCAAATGAAGGGTTGGTAATAAAATCTGTTTCTCAAGAAAGTACCTCCTATACAAGTCCATGCGCTACAAAATAATATTCTAAAAGTAGCTATTTATAAGCAGAGAGATGAATTAGGTTAATTTTTCTCATTCAGTACAAGACAGTTTCTCAAGCCCAGGCTGATGAAAGGGATGAAGGCTGAGTCTGAGGCCAGATGGAATATTGCCCTTTCAGATCAATGCAGAAAAAGTGCCTTTTGCCAAATAAATAAACAGAGCAGGGAAAAAAAGAAAGCAAGCCTAATTATACCAACCTTTCTAAGAAACATTTCCAAAAATACTTATTAGCCTTATCCGGAGTGGAAAGTTTCAGGGGGAGCACTAGAGGTGTTTTATTTTAGCTTGGCATGAGTAGGGAAATTATAGGAATGATTTCTAAGTGTGGCAAATGCAGCTGCTTCTCAAAGACATAGTTTAAGGGTTCTTTGTAAAGCCATAAACCCCTTGAGAGACTCATAAAGAGCTGGCATGGTTTCATATAAATTTAAGAACTTGGGGTTTTTTTAAAGAGCCAGTTGGATACTGTTGTAACAAAGCTCGAGGCAACACCATTAGAACAATAGTAGTAATACAGTGACCAATTGCTCCAAAGTATCACCATGTTCAAGGCTAGGCCCTCTGAATCTCCTGTTAAGATTACACTAATCCAAAGATTTCAACTAACAAGTGGATAAACCTTCCCAAGGATGATAGCCTCCCCATGTTTTAGCAAATCAGTTTTCTGTACAATAAGTACAGAACCAGGCAGAAACAACTCAGAAGAAAAATGTTAAATGCCTTGTTAAATCTTACCAGACTCATGTTGTGATTACAAGAAACATTCCTGTTGTGTGTGAACTTTGGATGGAGAAGGAGAGCGATAAAAAGGCTGGTGGTCAGCCACAAAGAGTTCTTTGCACTAAACAGAGGTAACTTTTCCCTTTAGGGTTGTCATATTGGCCAGTACAGAGACTGAAGAAAAGGCTAATACATAAGCAGAAAGTTTCTCAATTTTCAGCAGGAAATTCTCCATCAAATACAATCGAGGAGAAATGAAAAACTGATATTCCACTGCTGAAAATATTTTGGTCATCTGTGATGCTGACACAAGCAAAGACTGCTCCAGGGAGTATAGTAATGTGACAGTTTCGTATGAAAGCTGGGGTTTGACTGGATAAACCGCAAGCTCATGTCCTTAAGGTAGAAAGCTGTACATATTTGTCCTCAGCAATTTTGAAAGGCAGAGGTTTTCTAGAAAAAAAGATTAATTGACCAAAACACTTTCACAAACAAGGACCTGGGTTGGAAGGCAGCAGTAGGATAACAGGGGTTGCTTTGTCTTTGGGGGTAGGCGCTGGGGGTGTTACCTGACCAGGCTCTCTGAGCACACTGTAGACTCACACTCAGAAAGATTAAGCTTCTTTGGACTCTTTGGTTCCCACCAAACATTCACACTTCTCTTACTTTCTCCTTCCCACATTTTGTTTCCACAGGAAAGCAGAAAGACTGTTATGAGTTTGTTCGGGTCTGTTCTGCAGATCTCTAGAGCACTCGCATCTAGGGTGATGGATTAGTATTTAATATTTGGCAGACTACTTATGAAGATGGGACTTTACCAACATTCACTTCACATGCATCAAAAAATCCCAATTCCTTTACTTTAAAATTTCCAGCATATATTTAAATTTTTTTCCAGTGCACACCCTCCAAACACATTTACGGTTTACTAGGAGAATTCCAATGTGGCATTCAGCAAGAATACCACTTTTTTTGTATTTATAATTCTTTTAAAACTTTGCTTACTGTACTTGCTGCTTCCAAGAATGAAGGAACTATTTAGTATAGTGCTAATCTAAAGTTACAAATACAATTCCTCAAGAACACAAAAAAGGAGATTCCATACATTTCAGATATTTATCCCAAGCCAGCACTTGTGCATAATGCAGTAGACTCATTCATCCTTGTTTTTCCTAAAAAGATGAAAGATTGTGGCTTCCACAAATTGCAGATGTCAACAAATGTCACCTCTGGCAAGCACGAAGGAAATAGCTCCTGGACATAAAATATCCCACTGAAGATGCTCTCTCCTACATAAATAAAGGAGATTTTAGTTCAAATATGTCAAACAAGCACTAAAATTGTATCATTTATGCACAAGGGGTGTGAAATGACCAATAAAATCAAGTCACATTAATCCAGTAAAGATTAAAAGAAGCACTTCAAACAAGATCACTCATAAACAAAGAGAGCTTTTATCAGTAGAAAACATCATCAAGATGAAGAATAAATATTTTACAGCTATATTTTCAGGTACATTTCAAGTGTGCCTCATTTTGCACCAGGTAATTAGGCAAGGAGCTTGCTGTTCTAAAACCAGGTTCGTAACATTTGTCACCAGCTGATTTTGCATATCAGCAGTTTAAATCTTCACATATGATAATAGAAGAACATAAATGTCCTAGAGTATTATAACTCTGTCATCTCCCACTACTTGCAGCTCTTGCTTTGGTTTCAGCAAGTGATGGAGCTGGTTTGAAGTTATGGGGAGTCACTGATTATCCTTTATTTTGAAAAAGTCTAGAATTTCCTTACTCTGCAGAAACATAACACTATATAATAAACAAAAGAACCATCTGTATATTACCTCATTTTCTTTTAAAAGCAGAGAGAACAAGAGAAATTAGATATTAATAAATTTAAGAGCAAATATTATATGGAGTGTCCCTTTGGTGTTAAGGATGATGATTAACTAGGATTAGGCATATCAACTGCTAAATTTGTCCACTGTAACCCCAATGCACATGCTGAGCCTCTTCCTTCTAATTACAAGTATGATTTTTCCAACTAAAATTATGTTTCTCCAGAAAGAGAACAAGCAGTCTAGCTATATTTTATGCTAGCACTCAATCCCCAAGTCACTGGTTTTATTTTCAGCCCATAGGTTAGACAATTAACCCTCCCCTACTTTTCTGCTGAACAGATAATAAGTAACTGTTCATTCAATGGTGGTAATAATAACCAATTTCTTAGGCTCTGCCAAAATGAAATATGTCTGTAATTTCCTATTTTCTGAGTCCTCTTTTTCTTCTCTCTACCCAAAGCATCAGCTTTCTTCACTGCTTTGTTTCACAGCTGAAACTCTGCCAAGATTCATCATTTCCTGCTTACACTGCAATCTAAACCAGACCTTTTAATCAGATTCTCTATTATGAATATCTTTCCTTTTCACTTTTACCTAAGACTCATGAGCCCTGAGAATTAGAGAAGTGATGGTTTGTTTCCATCTTCTCCTCTGATTTCCTTTCTTTTATCATATATTCAAACATGATTTAAAGGTGAATATATACAAAAATACAGAGAGTGTATCTGAATTCATATTATTTAGGCTAGCTAAGGGCACGAACATAAGTCAGTTTCTATCCACAAATTTCTAGGCAAGGAGCAGTTGAAGCCATCAGTTTAATATAGAACCTATCAGCTACAGGTTCCAAACCAAAAGACCAGTATTTCACATGAATGTATTTTAAAAGCTAGGCTGACACTTTTTAGAGAACATTTTGCCCAAATTATTGTTCCTTTAAAAGAGGTTCACCATAATTTCATTGGTATAAGAATTATCAAGAAAGATAAGAAATTAAATTTAGTTATTACAAGCCCCAAGCAGCAGATTTTCTCGTAATAATAATTTTTTGTCATGGAATAGAAGGAAAGAGATTTTCTGTATTTCACATACAGCAGTTTTAATATAACCAAAATAATTATAAAATCATTGACTTAAATCCCCTTCTGTATAGGTCCATGTTATCCTCAGTAAAACACAGTTAACAGTTTTACTGTCTATTTAAGCCTTCTACAACTGGTTAATAAATATATATTAAAACAATATTGCTAACACAACATATATCACAGTAGTGGATTCTTTAATAAGCACAGACTGGTATATCTGTCATTGGCCTGCCAGGAATGGTGGATGGGATTTTTTCCTGCCAAGATAGGAGTCCACAAATTTATAAGCAGTCATTTAGTTATCTGTAGGCAACATGAAGTTAATAGAAAAGTCCTCTAATGTTCTTTGTCTTATACAATCACATGTTAGCACCTCCATAACCTACTAATTTCCAAAAGTTAGCAATAATTTCAAAGCTTCTTTCATTAATGATATTAGTGATTGAAAGGCTTAGGAGGTTGGCTAGAGCTCAGTGTATAGCCCCTTCAATTCAGAAAAACTCTACCTTGTCACTTAGAGCAATAGTTATGTGAAAGTGAATTTCCTTCTGACACAGTTAAGTGACCTTGCACAAAACGTGCTGAGAGCAAATTCGTACTACATTCAAGATCAGACTACCTTCCATATACAAATCATCTAACTAATAAACCTTCTTACAGCTGCATAGTCAGGAGCAGGATGCATCCTAGTCCCAGCCAACAAGCTGGGCAACAGTCTAGAGCTATGTCTCAGACTGCTACACTGATAAACGCTGCACTCACAGGTTGTTGTTGTTGTTGCCTTTATCCCTTGTCACAAAGGAAAACTATACAATTCCTTACTAATTCCTTGCTAAGTGCTACAGAGAAAGACCCTATAACTCTCTCACTAGCACCACAGTAATTTTTAAACACAAAATCCTTGTGGATCACAGACTCAATTCTCCATTTTCATGGTTTGCTCTCTAGCTCACCAGAGAAAGAAAACAAGATAATTACTGTATATTTGCAAAAACAATTTTACTGAATGCCTTTATCTGCATGTATGAATAAATACCAGTTTTGCATTGAAACATCTCAAGGTTACATTCGGTGTCTGCTGAATGCTTTTTGAACTGTATCCGTCTCACTTGTAATCATTTTGGAAAAGCACTAAAATACTAGCCTTGGGGTTTCTGCTCACCCCCCCCCCCCCCCCGAGATTATTAGCAATTAGTACTTAAAACAATTCACTTTTTCATAGTATTCTGTAGAAACATTCTGCAACCGACCCCATAATACAATGCACAGTAGGCAGTATGTTACCAGGAGCCTGGAAGGGCCAAAAAAGTGAGAAGTTGATCACAGGAAGGCTGATAAGCATACCAGCAAGCATGATAAAAATATACAAGCTATATAGACTTAGAGCTCTTCTCTAGAGTGCATACTCCCTTGCTGTTTTAAAAACACCCCAACTCCTCAAAACTTGCTTAAAAGAGAGGAAAAAAATTAGTCCTTTCCTAAGAAATTGGCTTTCCCAGCTGTTTTAATTGAATTGTCAGTTTCTGCTGTGTATTCGCCCTTAAAGTATCTTGAGTTCCTCAATACTCTTTCATCATCAGAGACAGAAACTACACACTACTATTTAGTAAGTAATAAAGCAACAGGACAGAAGCAGTTAAGCTAGAGTTCTTCTCTACATCAAAATATGACAAAGATTTCAAAATGTTATTGCCAAACTGAATTATTTTTGCAATTTTCTCTTAAGTGACAGAGAGCATTATTAAGCGGTTAGAGTATTAAATAGTTCAACGTATAAGATTATTATAAACAATATATCCTGAAACTAAAGAAAAGTATCACAGATACCCAATTACATAAAGAGATGAATGATTCCTTCAAATCTTTCTTTTCTTTTTCATATCAAACTCCAAGCAAATGTCTGAAAGAAACATTTGCATCTTCTGCAGGGTGCACGAGACAATCATTCATTTATTAAACCAATTGTCTCACATGTAAAAAGTAAACATTCACACAGTTCAATACATTAATTAATTCCCACAATTCAATACACTAGTATCAGTGAGCAAAAACTGTTTTCATGTTACTCTCTGTATAAATACACAGAAGTTCCACAGATATTACAACTTTAACAGATTTAGCCTAGATTTATTTACTTGCCAAATATACCAGCAATTATATCTGAGAGATGGTAAAGTCATGCCATTTCATTGGTCTTTTTGTCTTCATTAAGCATTCTCACAGTTGTTATTAATTCTGAAAACTTTTACTGGCTTAATCTCAGAAGTTTTTGAGGCTATCTTATTTTGGAAATTTCTAGAAAAACAAATTACTCAGTCAAAAGTTAATCATACAAGCAAATGTTATTCACATAATGAAAAAGTTTGGCTTACAGGCATGAAATATTTTCATAGTATTAGTTTAATATGTCAAAGTAAAATGTCTTGCAAGATCTATGGTACCTATAATAGATGTTATCAGCTTTCAGTTCCAAAACTGCATTGTCTTCCCTAAAGAATTATCTAAAATGTATACTCTCTTCAGTGATGAAACAGTCTAAATTGGCTTAAGCAGACAATAGTTTAAAAACATTCTCTTCCACAGTTCTAGACCTGTTGTCAACTTGGGCTACAAGTTCTAAGTCATACTGTGTGGATCCTTTTAAACATGTCTGCATGTAAACATTTTTGGATAAAAAGTAGTGTAGAATTGACAGTGTTACAACCTATTGGTTGTTAGGCAGATCACCAGGTTGCATACAGCTCCCAAAACTCTACTCCTTATGAAATTATAAACATTTCTGGGGCATGGATTCTCTTCTGAGATCTCACCAGAGGAAGGTCCTTGAGATAACTCCCTAATTTAAACTAGCATTTTTCTAGGATTCTGTGCAAGCAGGAGAATCTGCGCCACTTCCTTCTTTGGAGGGCACTGCATGCTTAACCACTCAGGATTCAAACACCATTTGTCTTTACTTACTATGCTACAGTGAGTTTGAGAAAGTCCTTACAGGATGTGAAACCATCTCAGATACTCTGGGGTTTGTTCTCAGAAAGAGAGTGTTGTTTCAGTCCAGTTTAACTCACTTTCTTTTCCTTTGGTCAAGAAAATCACCTCCCATCATATAAGCATGTCTGTATCTTCTCTCCCTCTGTTGAAAGTATTTTTTGAATCTCCTCTAGTCCGTCTCACAACATCTGGCTTCTTTGTTCTGTCTTTATTAATTTTCCATTACTTCAAAACTCCTGCCTGCAGATAGGAAGCAAAAACCCCTGGCTTTCTGAGCCCATTGTCACAAGTTATTTCCGTCTCAACAACTAACTTTCACAAGGTATTCCTGGTCCACAAGGAATGTGGTTAAGCCCTGGTCAGCAGCATCAGGAACACATTTGAATGAGATTTTTTAAAAGTTGAAGTCTTACAACTCCATGAAGTCAATCAGAAAACACTAGATACACATAGATTCTGCAAAGTTATCAAAATAATAAATTTACTCGTATGTGGGAAAGTTCAGCCCAGAAATGCTTGCACACCCTTGAGAAATGCCATTGATTTCCCTTCCAAAGTTTTTGAAAGCTTTATTCATGCGGGCATAAATTAACACCAATTCATAAATAATCAATAGTGAAAGACAATTTAAATAAATTATATGGAAAGGACTTATGATCCAAAAGATTTTGCTTGAAATGTTCCCTCAGTAATTTCAAATCAAGGAACAAATGTATAAAAATCCATGCCTTGCACTTCAATAGAGTGCAAACTGAAAAAGGGCAACATTTGGATATTATTTACTACAAATGGACCACCCTTCTCCTGATGAAACCATGGAAAGGCTTCATGCCTTTTCACCTTCTTCCTTACAGAAAAAGGGGACATTTGTATATGCACTAAGCAAAGAAAACTAAAGACAAGATTCCAAAAGGAGCACTGACAAATTAGGCTGTCTGCGTAGAGACAAAATAAATATACATAGGATGTTTTTAAGGTGAACTGCACAATAGGCAGCTAAGCAGAAACTGATAGATACGCGTAGGTACACACATGTGTTAATGCCAGTGTGACATCCAACATATGTGCACCTCAGAATACAGCCAAATCAGGCACATGTGCCTGGCTGGGACACTGGAATGTGGATAGTGATGAATCCTGATGTATAGAGTGCCCATTCAGCTCCTCAAGTATTTATGTGGAAGAAATATGAATTATTGTTGTGCATTAAAAACATATTTCCAGTATTTACAATATATTGTAAATATAATGAACCTGCCACTTTTAAATAATACAAATAATACATGTACTGTGCTCGATGACACATATGCTTTCTATAGACAAAAATACAATATAGTTGACAAACAGTCTTAAATAACTCCTTAATCTCTCAGTACCTGGCCAAGTAATGACTGAAATTAGTGGAACAGGATTGGGCCAAAAACAGCAATATGTAGGTAATGGTAAGTAGGTATATGAAGGCGATACCAGGAAAAAAAACAGAGCAGCAAAACCACCCCTTTTTGCCAATTAAGATTTACATGGGTATTCAGTAATATTAATTTAATTGTCAAAATGTATGACTACATACATGCATTCTCACTTTCTCCAGAGTGCTTCGGTACTGACAATGGATAAATTTTAGTAAAAGGAGACTCCAAAACAAAAATTTCTCTGCTTTTAAAAAATTCCCCTAAAAATATGAAACTGTAGAAATGTGATATTCTTATTTTTCACTCTTGGGGGAAAAAAGACTACACCAGTTAAAAAAAAAAAAAGGTTTTTTTCTTTTTGTTTTCTAGTACAGTGGGAAAACTATTTGGGGCAGAGCCCACTTCTATAAAGATTAATGAAAGAGTGGAGAACGAAGTGTAAAACAGATTAAATGTTTTATAAGGAACATAAGGTAGACAAAGTAATACGCTTTGAATGATAAAGACCATACAGTTCACCACCAGTTCTTTTGGTGCTCAGAGAATATTTGAAGAAGGAAAGACTGGGAATCATATAATTGGAGTGGTAAACTACACTTCATAATCCTCATTATGAAGTACGATTAAAAATAAATGAGAAAAGCAAGAGTTGAGCACCAGTTAAGATGCACTAGTTACACCTACAATTTTGTAAGCTCCAAGTCATGTTGTCTAGAAACCAGCTGCAACTGCTTCCTTTAAAAAAATAAAACCAATAAAAATAAATTGCTGAATAACTCTTCTGAAAAGAGAGGAATTTCTGATTGTCAACATTGTTTTTATGTGCCAAGTTTTCTACTATTTTATATAATTGAAATTTCTGATTTTTTTTTGCTTTGCTACCTGCTTACTGATATAAACTGTTATTTAAAAGAAAACAAGAAAATAAAAAGTCAACCTCAAAAAAAACAAACAAAAACCCAAACAAAACAAACAAACAAACAAAGCCCCTAAAACCAACCAGGCAAAAAAACACCCACTAAAATACGGAAAAAAAATAAAAATCTGATTTAGTTTTTGGTGGGTTTTTCTGCAGGGGTGGGGGGCGGTAAGATTGAGTGTGTTGGTCAGATGATTAAATTTAAAAAAAAAAATAACCCCTGCTCCACTTTTCCCATCTTGGAACATAATACTTTCTTCACTAACATTTAAATTTGAAAAATAAAGCCAAAATTAACTGGACAATAAATTCATCAGAAAGAAAACACTACTTTCTGAATATTCTGCACCAAAGAGTAAAATTTTGGCATGGGCTTTTTTTCCACACACCCCCCCCC
>VZRE01011406.1:207556-347677 GCA_013396775.1 Cephalopterus ornatus
CCCCCCCCCCCCCCCACTTGATTTCCTGCTGAGCTGATGAACAATTACAAACTCTGAAATCTGACTACAGATCTTGGACACAAGCTCACCCACACTGCTCTTGATGAACATACAATGTGCTCTTTACCAGACAGAGGCTCAAAACATAATGGGTAATCTTGGGTGATCACAGATAGACACCCAAGTCTATACGAAAAAATCTAGTGTATAACGTGTAACAGAATCATCCAAAATAAAACTATGTGACTCCTACAGTGCTGTATGTCAATGCTATTTTTCACGTAAACAGTGTTGACAGAAACACTGAGGCTACAGAAATGTGCAAACTCCCAAATGGAGCTTTTATTTTATTCACATTGCTGTTTGATTTATTTGATATTTAGCTCCTTTTGTTCTCTGTCTCTAGCATTTGTATTTGTGCTTAAAGTACATCCCTGGCCTTTGAGGAGCATTGTTATATGAGAAAACAATTAGCTCAGGGAAGAAGGTGATTACCTAAAAGACATCACTGTTGTAAATTGAAGTGTTTGATTGAAGGCATTTTATAGCTAGTAGCTATAATTTTCATAGCTTAAAAAGTTCTAGGAAGATGAAATAAGATAAAGTGAAAGTCTGTGCTACAGGAAGCTTAACAAGCAATTGTCTATTGAACTCATTCAGCTCTATAATCACTTCTGTGTTACTGTGAGATTTAAAAATGTTAAAATATGCATTTGATTTTATTTTTATTTTGGAAAATATGAGTGTAATTTTCTCTTATTCCTGTTATTTCTTCTTATATCCTTAGGTCCTACAAGAGTCTCTGAAATCAATGAAAGACTGCCAGTAAGTATGTTGAAAGTTGGATTAGATCCCATATCAAGGACTTCACCTTATTTTGATTTTGCTTAAGAGTAAACAACTGGTTTGTGACTGTTTCGTATGTGGTTTTATTGTCATAGTATATGAACAGCAAAATGCTAAATTCAGTTTTACTGAAGTATAAACTTAAAGGTGACTTTGAAATGGAGGATCGGTCCAAAAATCCAGCAGATCAGCATCCTAATATTTACGATCACCAGCACCTGATGGAGCAGATAAGCCCAAAACCCTGAGCAAAGTATCTATGGGATAACTGTCTGCCCATGAGATAGACCAGCTCAGAGGACAGGTCTGGACACCCAGAGGCAGTACACTGCAGCATCTGCTCCTTTGCCTCATCCCTAAGACACAATCTAAACTTAGGAGTTGTTTACACTCTGGATTTTTTTTCTTCCTCTCTTGCACTCAGTTATCTGAATCGAGAGTAGAGAGGCCTTTCATGCACAAAACCTGAAGTCCACTCCTACTGCAAAAGATACTGTTTCAGAGAACTTAAAAGATTTAAAATATTTCTTATAGAAGAGGAATGCTTTCTGCCTACTGTAAAAGAAGAAAAAGGTTAAAGAAAATATCAAATGAACAGGGAAAACTTACTTAAATCCCCTCATTAGACCGAGAGGATTCAGACTTATACTTTCCACCTCCCAGCAAAGTGTCATTAAGGTCTAAGTTGGGAGCCGATGGGAGAAAAAGTGCCAACTAGCCACCCTTTAAACCTGGACCTCTGTCTTGTAAAGAACACATCCAGAAGGTTGTCATACAAAACCAAACTAAAACAACAACAGAACCAAACCAAAACAAAACCAAACAACCTCGATAAACACGATAGCTGGGTATACAGATAGCAGTGCTGCGTCCCAGTCCACGTTCATCCTTCCAGGATTTTTTCATCCATTTACTCATTCATACAAAATTTAAATAACCCCTTCAACGGGGAACAGAACTTTTGCAGTTACTAAAACCAGTTCAAAAAATTCATTTTTCATCTATATAAAACATTCCATTCCTTTTTTGACTCTCACTCAATTCCTCCTTTCTTTGACTTATTATGGTGGAGTTCCCAGTCTAACCACACATTCTGTCACTATTTCTTTTCATCAGTTTTGAATTTGCTTCCTTGAATTTTCATGAATGTGCCCTTGTTGTACTACTCTCTCTGAAACCTTTTTTACTGTTTTATGGCAATGTTTCCCCTCTTGTCTAAGGAAACAATTGTAGCCTTTCCATTTTAATTTCTTTTGCTTGCATGAGTAACTTTTTCCACAAGATAACTAGCACAAAGAATTATTCTAAATGATAGACCATAATAGGTTTCTATAAAGGCCTTTAATATTTTCCATATGATACTTCACCCTTATACATTCTAGCAGAGAGCTTACATTTTAAAACAGAGCTGCAAGCTAAACTGCCTATAGTGACACTTTGACGTCACTAGACCAACCAGCACAAGCTCTCAATACACATATTGAAAGCAGCTACATCATGTTATAATTCTCTGGAGACCAGGAAATAGCATTTGATCAGATTCATTAAACAATCCATCCATGCCTAAATTTCTTGCCTGTTTCGTTCTTCTTCATCTCTCCAGAAATTAATTTTTACCACTCTATATGGTACCACTATACTCTGCCTGTTGGTGTCTGTCATCAAATTCAATTGGAAAAACACACTATCAGCTTATTATACTGAATATAAATCCATTAGGAAGTGTAAATGGAAAGGGAAGGGCAGTCAATTAATCCTCTTCTAATGTGTAGGCTACAAACATCTAATCAAAAGCAGAAATCTGCTATGGAATAAAGTTGTTCCATAAAACAGAATAATTGACTCACAGTAGTAATAGAACTGTGCTCCTTATGCATTGGAAACACACAAACTAGGAGCACTAGTTTGCTAGGGATGAAACTAGGGATGAAACCATGGTTTGTGTCACTCGGGAGCTATTCAGTTGTCAAAGAAATTCCTCAGGAGCCATTACCACTGTGTTTGCTGACCCTCTTCCACAGGGCAACAAAACAAAGAATCAGGCTAATAAATGATGTAAAGCACATTCAGCTGAATTTGCATGTTCAAAGACATAGGAAAAACACACACATACAATGGAAAATGATGAACGATGTGAATCCAGTGCAAACAAGGAAGACCACTTGTTCTTCAGCTGCTATTACCTGACAAAACTCCTTGGAAAAGAGATTCAGATCTATTATCTAGGAAGTGCAAAGTATTCCTAGAGTTCACAAAAAATGAAACAGAAGTAACTAGTGCCAAGTCTAGTCATAGAGCACCATGCAATAAATGCCTTTTACAAATACCAAAATGAGGCCTGCATTGCATTCGCTGTTATCTTCATAGGTGGTGAACAATGAGACTTCTGGGCTGAATTTGATAACTGTTAAATAACTGTGTGTGCATTATTGCAACAGCTAGTTTTATAAATGTTTGAGGAAAAGCTTAGAAGAAAGTAAGGAATCTTTATGCCTCACTTTGGCTGCTAACACCAGCTCTCACAAAGCCTCCACTGACAGGAGCCAGAACTTTATCAGAGGATGTACCAATTCTGGCCGGAACAAAAACTTTACTGAGCAATCTTTAGGGATCACTCCTATAATCATGCATACTAATTTAACACGATCTCAAAACCAGAAATATACTTTTTGTTTGCAACTATACCACAGTCAAGACAGTGCTCCTTAATTCTGTATATTTAGAACAGCTCTCATACATGAGAATTCTCTAAACTCTTTGTGAAGGACGAAGTGCCTGATACATTCCTGACTTACAAGAAGAATTGTGAGCTCTCCAAAAATTTATGTGTAAAAGAAAAGTATGTAGTCAACTGATAGAATTCAGAGATCCATAAATGCCACTGAGGTTAGTAAAATGAAATCCTCAAGCAGCTACCCTTCAGAACAGTACATGTGCTGTTTTGGATTCTAAAGAAGTCAATGATACACAATAAGACTAACAGTGAAAACTTTTAGAAACACATTACTTGGGTGGATTGCTAAAACCACATTCTACTTGAGTTATTTTCCATGTGAAGTAGTCGGTCATCTGATATGCAGATACGTAGAACACAAATTAATAAATGAAAGTAGTGAAAAATAAAAATGTAAGAAAAACAAGTGTAAGGTGCCCAAGAAAATAAGTTGAAGAGAATGCACTCAGATTAATGCCTAAACAGGGTGCAAGACTGGAACTTTCCAAAATAAGACCATTTATTTCAAAACATAAATCTGAACAAATCATAACATTTAGTTTTACAAGAATTTTTTCCAATACATTTAACCAGATGTGGGCCTAAGCAGCAAAAGCCAAATATCAGTTTATAGTTTCCCTAACACTTAGGAATATGCACAAGATTTTGATTTTCAGATCCATCTCAAATTATTTGTTGCAAAATGTTCAGGCATCTTGAAATTAAATGTTTGTCAAGACTTTGCTTGTAAAGAAGCTCAGGGTTTTTTCCTTTAGAAAACTTCTCTAAAATATGGATGATTCAACAGAAATTAGCCATCCATAAAGCGCATCATACTGTCACTATTTTTCCTATTATAAAACATACGAATAGTAATTTCACACACTAAAAATAACAGAAAGAACTCGTGGAGCTTTATTAGAACTTAAAGATATTCCCTAAGAGATACACTTTTTAATGCAATACAAAGAATGTGACAGTTATCAAGGAGAAACTGAGGCTTGAAAATTTCCAAGTGCCATGCATATAATTATGTAACTCTTTATTTTCTCTTTGAGGTAAAATTCTCACTGACTTCAGGGCCAGATTTGCCCTGAATAAGAGGGAGAATTCCTCTAAGAAAGATGCTGCAATACAGACCTTTGTGAACAAATTCTCTAGGAACTCAGATTCTAGCTAAGAGAGCTCATCCAATTAATTTGTCTCTGGTGTTTTAGCTCTAAATAGATATTATACTTCTTTTAAGAACTAGCAGCCCTGTGATATTACTGAGCTACATTTTTTTTAATAAACATTACTATTCTACTTACATTACTTGGCTAGTGTAAACATAACCCTGTACTTTATTGTAACAACAGAACCAATTCATTAAAATACTATTTTAAGACATAATTTTCAAAGATGACAAATTACTGAAAAATGTTAATTTGGCATACTTAAAACATGCATGAAAAATCAAGCAGGAAAAACAAACAACACTAGAACATCCACACATTTCCCTTGAACTACCATCAAACCAGCAAGGATCTCCAAAAGTGAAGTAACAACCCAAATTATTTCTGAAAGCCTTTAAGTGGTCTTTCTCCATCAGAATAAAAAGAAAAATCTCCAGCACATCAAAACTGGTGTCCAACACCATCACTCAAGCAGGAGTGGTGACAGCACCTGACAGGAGGAACAAAATCCGTTGCTGCCTTGTAATATTTAATATGCATTTCACATAGTTGGGAAAGTGGCCCTGAACTCTTTGTACACTTAAGACCCATTCTTGTTCTACAATTTTCAGCCTGATCAAGTCCTTATGGGTCTTTCAGCTGGTCACACATTTTATACTTAACACAGCATGGACTGCCCTTCAGCTGTGCAATTTACCAAAACAGTGCGCTTCCCCCTTGAAGACACCAGAGATCATACAACATATTCACACTTCCTAAACATAATGAGTGTCAGTTTGGTGGAAGAGGCTCCTAGCATCTTGCCTGAACTTGATAATTCTCTGTCACCACCGCATCATGTTTTCCCCAAATACTTCAATACCTGCTAGACTACTAGAAGGAAGTGGTACTACTATCAGCAGTCAAGCCTTCCTACCCAGTAAGGCTCTTCTGTGAAGAGCCTGGCACCCAAGGAGCAATCCAGCTCCACTGAAGAGGTCAGCTCGAGTCCTTGGGCATCTGGAGCCCATTCAAGGAGTACTCCCAGAATCACGACAAGAACAGAAAACCCACAACATTTTCATCAAGTCTCCCTGGAGTAATTACAAACAAATCAGTCACGCACAAGCCAAGCAATCCCCAGTTCAATTGCTGAACAATTACTGTAGCAATCACCAAAGAGAAGAACACAGATTTGAGAACAATAATATTCAGGCCCCAGGAGATAAAGAGAAAGAAAACTCCAGATAAGGGTGTGAGATTGATTCCCTTCACTCAGGGAAGCATCCACATTTCTTCCTGGTTTTTCATAACTCGTATCCTCTGATGTGGACTCATCCAAGCAGATTTTGTTCTGAAGATAATATACCACTTATTAATGGAAAAGCACAGACATTCTTAATAAGTGAGGTGTCACTTCTTACTGAATCTTCAAGTGTCATATTTGCAGATACAATATTCTTTGGAAAAAAGGAAATAAAGTAAAACAACAGCTGCAAAAACAGTGGAAAATTTTTGGAGTTAAGCCATGACACTGTTTTTATTTTGCTAAAAAATTTTTGATGAATCATTGCTAGTTTAATTTTTATCACTGTGACTGGCAATTGTGTAGTTTGAACGGCAAAGTAGGTCTGTAATTGTTCATCAGGGACCAGACATTTTATGATATACACAAGGTGTATCCCTTGTGTAAGCTGTTTGCCATAAAGTAATAAAAACATCTGAGGAATAAAGGTGATGCTAAGAGATTGTTTCCAAAAAAACTGGAATGGTGCCATTTCCATACATTTGGGGTGTTATTCAATCAAACTGGAACATCAGTTAATTCAACATAATATGAATTAGCTAAAAGAATAAGGTAAATAATTAGAGGTAGTTGTGGATCTAATCACTGGAGTAATTCAGGTCATTTAATACAGGGAGTCTTAGAACAAGAAAATTATGAACAGATTACTTTTTTCAACTAAAAGGATGTAAACGTAATGACCTGTACTGCAGATTAAAATGGTTTCTGAAGAATGCAAATTGATTCTTCTTGTTTCATGAAATGATATAATATTATTTAATTTTTTTTAAACAAACAATAAGTGATTAAATCAAACCATGAGAGACAACATTCTGATAAGATCTTATTATAAAACCTCACACAGGCACTGTTCTGATTTCATTTTCCACACCATTATATGTTGCACATGGGTATTTAGATTTAAATTTTTATCTACAAAAATATTCTCAGTTACCTTTTCTACCCATAGGATTTGTTTGTAGGCAAAATCTTGTTTGTTTGTTTCTGCCCCAAGAATCACCTCCCTCAACCTGCTGGACACACTTCTTTTGTTGCAGCCCACAATGTCGTTGGCTTTCTGGGCTGCAAGTGCACATTTCGTAGGTAATTTTGAAGAAACAAGTCAATCATTTCACATGCTGCGGGTTCATTTTTCCAGTTAGTTACGGGTCACACAAATGTGTAGTTTTAGCTAAGCATAGGGTACCCAAGTCCCCATGTCACAAGTGCCATCACTTTCTTCTACATGGAGAAAGAAAAGACAGTCAACAAGTGAAAACTGACATGTTTCAGAGCTACTACCCTTGGAATTGCTTTGGTCCCACTCCTTACTATCCAAGTCACTGGTGACCTCTCTGCACCACTTCACCCTCTTAATCGGGTTAAGTATCAAAAATAGCACCTTATTATCTCTAGACACACTCTGAGGGCTAACACACTAAAGGTGAGACATACATTAAACACTGTGTGTTAATTATTAAAACACAGTGAATCCAAGAGTTCCACACTGGCTGCTCTGCATTTCATAAGTGGCCTATATTTTGTAGGGATTGTTTCCTACCCGAAGCAGGTTGCTTCAAATAACTATTCCCTAAACAGGCAGCAGAATGGATGACTGTTTTTGTCCCTAATCACACTTGTGTGTTCTGCAGAAGAATGGTTGGGAAACGTTCTCTTAGTAATACTTTCCATTTGACCTGCCATTCTTAATTGAAGGACACACTATTTCATTACGTCTCTCTTCCTGGCAGCCTGCAGAGTAATTGCACACAGTAGCAAGAGACAAGTGAACAAAAAGTTCTGGAACTGAGGATAGGAAAGATGAATAATTTGTAAATTAATCTCTTCTTCTTGTGGTAACAAAGTGTTTATAAAAAAACAAAACAAAAAGCAGTTTTACACCAGTTCTGTTTCTCCGCACACTGAATAATGTCAACCTATTATGAAAAGTTTTCTTCCATTCAAATCGTAAATGAGCTCCAGCTCCTTTCTGGAGTTCATTATTATATAAACTTGACTTTCATGGGGGTCCAGAGGAAAATGAAAGGATTTTTGAGGAAGAGATGCCAAATTCAGCTGGAGGTTGGTGTGCTTTGTTCCTCTGCTCCTGTTTTACATGACACTGAAGGAGAAACTCCTAGATCAATCCCAAAATGCGGTTTATTAGTGAGGTTGGACTGCTTACAGTATGTAGCATGAGAGTCATGACTGTGAGTGGAAAAAGAAAAATATAGCCCACAGAATGTGGACACAGAAACTGTTTTTGCCTTACTATAAAAGTCAATCATATTATTGGCATGAGACAGCTACTATTTTTTCTTTTGTTTTCTTGAACCAAGTCTTCAGAAAGATTATACTACTGCTGTTCAACTGCAGGCAACTTCTATTTTTTTTTAAATGAAAATAAAGTTTTCTTGTTAAAATGCAGAAACTACTACTCACTTCAGCATCTAGATAATACATGTGAGGTGCAGAGCTCCTCAGAAAAGGCAAGTCAGATAGTAAGAACAGAAGTCCTTTGTAGTATAATACATTAGAGTATTAGTGAATTACATGGGTTAGGCTCACCTTTCCCAATGACATTAAAGCAGGTATTGAAAAAACTTTCCTAGCATTGGTGCTAATGTTGAGAAAATTAACACAGCCTGTTTTAATCACTGAACACATACGATTAGTGAACTCTCATGAATTAGGTTTACAAAGGTCTTACATGTATAAATAACTGCATACTCACTGTGAGAATGATGGCAAGCAAATTGGATCAAGCTTCTTTCCATGACAAATAACATCTATACATCTAATAGCATGACAAAAAAGAGAAGGATGAGAGTATTCAACAAATATCAGGAAAATAAAACTGCTTCTTATTATTTAAGCATTCTATTTGAGACTCAAAATAATATATGTGGGTTTTTTTCCATTTTTCAACCTTGACATACTAAAACAAAGGACCAAAAATTCTTATATGAATGTGAAACTAAACCTTCAGGTACTTGAAAGAAAACCAGTATGTGACCTAAGGAAAAGGATGTTAAAGCATTTCAGGTGGGCACTTTTGGGGAACAAATACCTTTTTATAGTTGTGGGGTGGTGTGGGGAACAGCACTCTTTTGTATCAGACCGGGGACATTTTCTTTCAATTTTTTTAATTCACTGATCAGTTTATCAAACCAGATCACATTAACATGCACTCATGACCAGTGGGCATAACTCAGAGCATCATCTTGGGCCACCAATTCACTCAAATGAACCCCCATCAGTATAGCCACAGAAGCCCAGGACTGACAAAGTTAACTGGGACCCCCTGGGAGGCAGGCTGTGTGAGCCTGGACAGCAGTGTGCATGCAGATACAGCATTTCAGGTATAAAGCACTTTTTTCAGACACAATTCAGACATCTCTGCATAAGTCACATCCCTCGTGCAGAAAAGGCTGGCTGTGGTTAAGCAGTAAGCAGGCTTGATGAAACCTGGAACCCCGAAAAATCTACAAAATAACAATTGATTTTCAAAACCTAGAATTTCAGAGCAAGGTTGGAACTCAGGTCAACATATCCCCAATCATACAAGATTTCTTCCATACATATCATGGTTTTTTAAACTATTATTTAAAAAAGTAAAACCTCAAATGATACGATTTTATCAGGAGAAACTATTCCACAGTATAATATATCTTACCATTAGGACTCTTTTTTTCTTCATCACTAGGACTCCTTTTTTTTAACCCTAAAATGTTTTGGTTACAATATTTCAGTTCTACTTTTGGTTCCCTTTTATGGTCTGACTTCTTCACCCTCCCTGGAATTTCCATGTAACAAATCCAAAGCCATAATCACTTGCCTTGGATATTGTTTGGCCAACATTCCCATGTTTAGTTGCTTTTATCTTTCCTCATCAGTGTTCTTCTACCCCTTTGAGCATGTTTAAATCTTGATGGGCTATGTTTGAGAGCAGAGATAAAAGAATGCAAGGAAGAAAGATGTTCTAATAGAACATCAGATTTTTTCCCAGCTAACTCCATAATTAGAACACATTCAAAACTATTTTAGAAGGATATTTTCATGGATAAGAGTTCATTGGTTATGAGGATCAACAAACAGTATCAACAAAGAAATTTATTGTTTTTTGTTTTAAGCACTTAATCCTAACTACTTCAGGTGATTTCCATATGGTGGGTGCATAGGAAACTGATGACATATGTGCAGGCACTGAAGGACTGGGTGATGGAGAGAGCTGAAGGAGAGGTCAGTACCACAGGGGTGAGAGCTTGTATGTCAAAAGTGGATCACATAGTAACAGATATTCATGAGGCAGAGAAAGAGCAAACATCTGGAAGGCAGATGAAATTATTTGGGGACACACATACATGAGCTGACACATTTAAAACAATCTCAAGGTTGAGTCTAGTCTTCAGTGTTGTAAGGATTAATACGATATTAAGAGTTCATAACACGGAAACTTCAAAACAACACGTCGATACCGTGCTCTGACAGACTTGTTTTAGGTGTACCTGAAGCAGCCAGCTCTATCCTAGCCAGCGTGGCAAAGCACAGCAGTACAGCAGGCTGACAAAACCCCAGCATATACACAATAGCTAAAGGCTGCTCTGCTGCAGACCTACTGCTCTGCATGTATAAACCGGACCGTTCAGCCATGTCATGAGCTGTAATCGTCGCTCTGCTGACAGCAGGGCATACTCAGCTCTAGCTGAAGATGTAGTTTGAGTTTTTTCCTCCGGGAGTTCTAAGTACTGCACGCACCTGTATGGAATTCCATACGCTCATAAGAACACACACATGTGTTCATGTAGAGAGATATATTTATATATACGCATACATATGGATTTAGGGTTTGAATTCGTGACTCTGATCTATGGAGTTTCAGATACAAATCTGGATCCAGATGCTTTGTATGTGTAAGTGGGTGCAGGAAACAGGTGAATTCAGAGTCCTGGTGTGTAGCAACATTGATAGAGTTTCTGAAATTAACATGAACTTGTGTGAACGAGCAAAGAAAATAGAGGTATATTTACATTAAAACTAAGGAATGGTCATTTTGATCATTTTTTAAAAGGAGAAAACTCAAGAGCAATGCTCTACAGGTGCCATGTGTGTTCTCATAATGACTCAGATCCAGCTCACCTGAGAGAAGCTGCTGTTTCAATCAACTCCCAGTAAAATCACAACACATGCTTTATGTGATGGGGACACAAGAAACATTCCCATACTCCTGACAATTTCCTTGAACACAGGGATTTCTGCTCCCTGCATCCAAATCGATCATCTCTTAGAAATGCTATGACTGTCACAGAGAAAACTGCACTTCGCGTATTTCTTAGGCAGTAATACATTTGCCAACATGATCTATGACTGTTTTGCAAGAGGACAGTTAATCTCTGGAGTAATGGGCCACACCACACTCCTAACCTAAGACAGAGCCAGCGCCTGCAGAATGTGGCATGTCAACATGAAGTATAGAGCATGATAATTCTTATTCCTTTTCCCAACCTGAAACCTACATTAAAAGGAGTAACCAGAAGCAAGAGGACTGTACTTAGCAATATACAATATAATACATATTTTAAAAGCAAGTGATTTTAAATACTTTCTATCTAATATGTCTCTCTCTCTCTGAGTATCAACCTCAGACATTCAGCACTATGTCAAGGATTATTTAGGCTGAAGCAGAAGTCCATGAAGATAAGCCAACTCGAAATACTTTAAAAATAATTTTTGAATTACAAGATCCTGAATTCAATCTACTGATACACTAATGCACTACAAATACGGTCTCAAAGAGATTAAATGTAGTTTATTTTTTACCTGGAATAAATTTTTAAAATTGGTACAGTATATGAATTGAGTACTTCAGTCAATTAAAGCAGGAACCAGTGTCACAAAATAAGGGGGAGGAATCATTTCAATAGATATGGTATATGATCGGTAGTACCACAAAACAGTAAAAAATTTCTGCATTTCCAAAATTAGGGTTAAGAATACATTCTTACACAGGAACTAATCAGATACACAAATAAAACAGGTGAGCTTTGTGCAGATCAAAACATAGACAATATCCTTATTTAACAAGAACCACAAAAACACTTCAGAAGAAAATAAACTAATAAATACACAATCATGGGGATGCTCTGACTTTTGACATCAGGCTGTTGTTCTCAAAAGAAGAGATGCAGTCCTGTAAATCCATCACAATACTTGAATGCAACTACTGGCAGGAGCAAAGGGATTCAGAACACGACCTGGCATTGAAAAATAGCCTTGTAAATCTGCAGAATGCTTTTATCACCTTTTTGCATATCAGAATTATATACTGGACTGCAGTGTTATGGATACATTTAAAACCCTTTTTAGTGTCACTCAGAGGTCCTTCTTACTGGCCCTGAGATCTTTTGCCGCTTCTATCTTGTAAAGCTGCACAGAAAATGACCTTGAAATCAACTTACATCTCCCTTTCTACTCTTGGAGTAGTTTGCAAAACATCACAGCATGAAAAAACTCGAAGGCCACCCCAATTTTACAACTCTGCAACATCCCCCTTCTCCTCAAGCCCCCCTCAATGTTTGATGGCATATACAATTAAAAGATCAGACAAGTCCCATGAAAGATTCATAAAATGAATGTAACATGTCCTGTGTAGCAATATGAAGCTACTCAGTAAAAGCAGATGTATCAACAACATAAATGCAGCTGTTTGAAAAAATAAGACAGATTTTTCTAATTTCTGACCTGTTAGCTTTACCTGCTAAAAGATCTGGCTTTGTAAAGCACAGAAAGAACTAATGGGCACTGCTGATCAAGAGAGTAACAAAAGCAAGGGACAGGTAGAAGCTTCCAGGTCATGAGCACAAACAAGACTGTAAGTGGGAAAACTGGAGAATCAGAAGTCTTTTCTCAAAACTGAGATGAAGCTGTGTCTAGCACAGCATCACAGCTACATATTAAAGACTCCTTAATACAGTTTTCCTTCATTAATAAGATCCAGGCCAATCCCAGCAAAAGTTTTTTTGGTAATGCAACTCTGATTCAAAGCAATTGGAAAAAACACTGTGGTTTCTAGAGCTATTTAGTCTAAGCAAATGTGGGCAGATCCCACTGATAAAAGAATGATTTAACTGAAATGAATTTCTATAATCAAAAATAAACTAGGCTAGAGAGCTCCAGACCAGTATGAATGAAAGAAACCTTTAAAAACATCAATTATTTGTTGCAGCACAGTTAAATATTAATGCATCCTCTTTAAACTCCTTCCAGTCAATCAGTTTAAAAATGTCAAAAGATGGGGTGAGAAAGGAAATAAAGTGTAATGTCTGGCTAACTTCCCCTCTGCTATATCCAAACACTGAAAAGGCCCAAATAATTTACACCGATGTAAGAGGACAAAACCTGAACTTCAGAAATACATAGCAAAATCCAGGTTTAGGCCAAAGTTGAGCCCCTTTTTGTGTTGTCCTGCTGCAGCAAGTCTTAAGGACAGCTTCTTAATTCAGTTCCACAGTACAAAAAGAAACAGCCACCTTTCCACCACCCCACAAATCACAGGGGAATTAAACAAAAGCAAAAGTAAAAATCAACAGACCTCTTCTGACACACACATGAAGCTTCTCCTCACAGTTCAGCCTCCCACACTGCACTACTACGTTGGCTGCAGTGGTTTGCAGCTGAAAGTCCTGAAAGAAGATGGGAAATACCCATGCCCAGCTGAAACCTATCCAGCCTGACCCGAAAGGTGCCTCTCTGGGCACTGCTTGCTGTCCTGTAGACATTTTAGACACTCTTTGTATGCTCAGACTAGAGCATTTCCCCCTTTTCCCCATCTTCCTAGCCCAAACCTACAAGCTCTGAGAGTTATTTGTTCCCAACAGAGGCAGAAGATTGTGCAGAAAGGTTAAGTAGGTTGGTGCAAGAGGGTAATCTCTCCGGTACTACCTGCTGGGAGGTATCACACCACTTCCACTCTCTAGAAACCTTGACAGTTTCTCAGAGATGTTTGTAATCTGGTCAGCCTCCTTCATTCTGCTGGTTCCATCGCATTTTCAGGAGACAGTATCTTCAAAGCATTCCTTACTCTGTGAGCTATTTGGCAAAAGGAGAAAGATGACAACTCTTCTTCCTCTGGCTAGTCCGAGAAACCCTCTATTTCCTTTGCTTTTTAGATGTTCTGACCAAAATAATAATGAAAAAAAAGTATCTTTGAATTGCTCCAAAGCTCTTTTCTTTCACCTGCATTATCTGGGTAAAATCTAAAGTCTATGAAGATATTTACAAGGCATTTTCAGATACATGTTTCAACATATATAAGATAACATCTTCTAAATACAAGTATTGCACAGATTAGCCTACACTTCCCTAGTTTGTGTTCCAGTAATGTTCCCAGTAACTGCCAATGGCCCTGAAATTCTTCCACATGTCCAGCAGCCAGCTTGTCCTTCCACAGTCAAGTCACAGGAAGGAAGGCAGCTGTGACATGAACTTTTTACTACCCCAGCCATCTCCTGCTGTCAGCATATTCACTGCATGTACTTCTGACAGGCATGTGTAGACAGCGGGTACCTCATGCCAATCCAGAGGCCATTCTTTTTCTTTAGTCAAGAAAAAAGCTTCAATTCTAGTCTTCTGATTTGCCTTGGCCACCGGGACAAGCTGAAATTTTCTTTTACAAAGCATTCAGAAATATGCCTGCAGCAAATAGTAAGGGATGCCTCTGGGCTGGAGACTAAAGTATAACATAACAGGATTTTTATTGCACTTTGCCTCCATCTGCTGCCTTCAGCAGTATTGTCCTCACATAAACCACTGCCTACTTCATTATTCGCTGCCTCACAAAATCAAAGAGGAAAACCTCTCCCTGATGTATGTCTCTGACTACCTGTCACTGTAGGAGCATCTTCAGACTCAACCAGATGTTCTAGAGTAAAGGAAAAGATTATTAACAAGTTTGCATAAATTCAAAGTGATGGAAAAGGAAAAAAAGAAATTAAAACTAAAGATACTTGAAAGAGATCAAGTTTTTCTCCTTGTGCAGTGATGATGCTTAGAATAGACCATTGAAACATCACCTGCAGTGCAGTGGAAAAATTACTCTTTCTTGTCACAGACTAAAGTTTCTTGCATCAGCCTATATATTCAGTTTTCTATGGCTATTTGCAAGCAATAAACATCCCTTTACCCTGAAGGGCTTTCTGATATAAAAATTCCTTTTATTGAATCTCAGTAAACAGTTAGGGTGGCTTTGCTTCCAGATCACACTGAAATTTAAATTCATTCAGTTGAAACACTGTAGCTGTAAAACAGGGCACATTCTTCCATAAGTGTCATTTCTGGAAACCGATAATTTTTTTTTTCAAACACACAAACGCTTGAGCAATACTCTCGCATTAAGCAGTGAGGACAAGTTAGGTTCTCATAGCTATGCAACTGCTCTCTAAGAAAGAAGTCATTATATTCTTTCTATATTTCCAATGTCATCTGTCATCCTTAATGATTTCCCCAAAACTACTTTTGTGCAGACAGTACCATTAATAATAAGTGTCCTTCTAGCCCAGTTTACCAGGATGCAAACTCATTTAACTACAGATCATTAATATTAATATATGACACCACATAGATGCTTAAAATTTGAGCTGAGCTGAGCTGATTTTGGGCTTTCCATCTTTTCAGTGAGATTTTGCCTGAACCAGACAAAGAGGTATTTTATATTAGCTCTGCTCTATCTTGAGGAGGAAAAATAAATAGCATTCACATATTGTTATGCCATCTCATAACAGACTTTTGACAGTGCATTTTGCAGGACATTTTATTCTTTTAGAATTTGATGTTGCAGCCAGCTGTACATTTTTTTGACTGAAATCTATATCATGTTGGTTATAATGAAAAAACTTCTTTGGGGTTTTTTTTAATTTTTTTGGTTAATTTAATCTAAATTATTGAAGACATTTATTTTGCACTCTTTGCAAATAACATAGCAAATGTAAAACTTTCTCAGCTATAGATGCCTATGCTTTTTTGATACGGAGACTCTGTCTTACAGTACAGTCCAAGTAACATATAGACAACTTTATAATTTTTGCCTCGTTCCTTCAATGTCCAGGGTTTACATCTCATACAGGACAGCAGCTGTATTATTCTTTCTTTCCATAATCTGTACACATCTCTATAAATAAAGACGCACATTCATAACAGATGCAACAACCCAAATATACACACCTCAATTTACTTTCTGTTTACCGTATTTATTAGTCACAATAGACACATAGTCACCATAATCCTAAAATCTAGTAAATGCTTTGAACAAGATAAACTTAGTTCCTGGTTTACCTGCTACAAGTCTTCAGATCAGTTTTTCTTTCTTGTAATTATACTGTCATTTTCAACAGCGGTTTTCCTCTCCTACTCTACAGAAGACCCTAACAAACAACAGTGAAAAGTGAGTATGGATTAAATATTTCCCTTTTATGATACCACTATGCATAAAACAATTCCATAATTTGTGAACCATTCCATCATACTTGATTTAATAGTATCTAGCCCTGAACAATGTTGGAGTAGAAACAAGTAGAAATTTGCTAGTTTCTGGAACAGCAGGAAAAGGAAGGTATGTCCTTAACCCTTCTCCCTGGAAAGCACAGGTATGAATCACTCCTCGACAAAGAAAAGGGAGGAAACTTCTTGGCGTTCTAGACAAAAGACTCTTTATGAAATAGACCTAATCACTACAGGTTAACTGTAAAACCACAGGGGTAAAAAACCAACCGGGTGATTTTCAGATTGATAGTATGAGATAGGTGAGATATTAAAACAAAATCCATAGCTAAACAATTCCTAAGATGTTTTGTTGCTTGGGAGGCCTGGTGGGTTGTTATAGAATACGAGGCAACAATTAAGGAATATGGTAACTTTTTGACATCTGGAACAGACCCAATTAGAAATAGTTAGCTGGGGGCTTTGTGTACAAAAATAGGAAGTATTGACGTGCACTTCAAATGTCACCAGTGTAATTCAAAAAAGAAGATAACATTGTTGATAGTTACAGTAGGAAACAATAGCACATAATTTTGCATTAAAGCTACTCCTTCAACAAATAAGCTGGAAACATGTAAGATGCAACTTTGCGGTGATGTGACAAAAATCGTAAACATTATAGTATTACTTATTGTGCCTTCTTGTGAACAAGTTCATTTTCAAGGCCAGGGAGAAAAAATATTAAGACAAATTGACTATCATATTTAAACGACCTGAAAACCCTGAAAATTATTGTCAATTATGATTTTAGGTCAGTTTTCCTCATTTTGCGTGCACAAAACTATGTCTTTTACCTGGCTTTGCCACCAAACACATTATTTCTATAGCAACTACTGAAGTGTTCAAAGGATCAAAGCTAGTCATAAAGTCCTGTGTTCCTGCAAATCTGATGAGCATACATTTTTCTTTAGGCACATGAATTGTGACATAAGACTCATAAAAGGGATTATATATTTCACATTATATATATTGTTAGCAATGTATGTCCTTAAAGATTTCTACATAAAAGCTTTTAGTGGACATAGACGGGGAGAAAGGGATGAAAAAAAAAGAACAAAAACTTAAGTGACTTAAATACATTGATGTACTACTTCTAGTCTAGCCTCTTCTTGTACAGTCTTTCCTTACATTTAATTAAGCTTGTGATACTGAACACAAGAAAGAATTTATCTGTCTGTATTTAAGTGCATTTACTTAGACTATAACTTTCTGATAAATAAAATAACTATGTTATTCTATTATTCTGAGCTAAAATGTTTTACAGCAAGTTAGATACAGTATAATTGGATCAAAAAGATAGCTTTCATATGAAATCTCCTGCTTTATTCTTCTTGTAATAGTATTTCTTAGTGTAAAAGCATCCAGAGCCACAACACAGCTGAAATTAGGCAGAATTTTAAAAAGGAGTAAAATCTGGAATGAAATTGTCTTTTTGTAGTTGTTTGAATCTCAAGCCTAAAACCTCTAACTCTGAAAGCCATAAGGGAGTTGGCTGCTATTTTTGACCTTAGAATTAGAAAGCCTGTTCCCATCTGAAACACACAGGTTCAAGGTCTTGAAGTTGCAAAGAGAACTACTGGGAAGATAACACTTGAAAGGCTCCTATTAATGAGACTACCAATTATTTTACTTAACTTCCTTAAAAGTTCTTTAAAAGATGAAAAGTACTGTCTCCCAGATGACAAAGACTGCAGCACGCCAAAGAGAGCATTCCACTGAGAGGCATTAAACAAAGTCCTCTATCCTCCTTTTAAGTTTGAGGCTTCTCAAAACCCAGATTTCTCCAGAAACTTCTATCTCACCTTCTGACTCTGAATCCCCATCCTTGGGGAGCACTGCACAGCCTTCTCCTCTTATGACCTTCAGTGAGCTTGTAACTTCCCTATCCTAAGTTACACAGTGATATAAACATACAAATATTTGGCCAGATATTCCATAGCATAGGGGTTTTTTTTTCATCTTCTTCAAAAGCACCAGATGTGGAATACTGCCAGGGACAAGACACTAGTCGAGCAAACTTGGTTCCCTGAGGTGAACAGGGAATTCTCTTAGAAATCTCTAGTCTCACTTTCTGTTTCAGAAAAAATACTGGGTGCTGGTCTCCCCAAACCCTTCAACATCTAAGTGTCTGATTATAATATCACATCTAGATGAAACCACTTCAAAGAAGCAAAAGGAAAATCATAGTAAGAGAATGTTATGCAGGCCAGTCATGCACAGAAAGAGATGTAGAGCCTGTCAAAATGGCACTCACACTTCCAAAGAGTGGGACTGTGTTTAACAGGAGGAATTTCAAAACTGCCTCCTGAATAAGTTAGAGACAATTTCCTTGCTGAGAGAGAAAAAAAAGGAGACTGAATGCACATGATGAGTCCAAATTACTTTGAGAAAAAGTATTAGCTGTGAAAACTCAGATATTCCACCAACAGGGGCTGCTTTTTGAGAAGTTCAATCTGAAATGTACAGAACCAAGGGATATTTGGTGAAATGTATCTCCTGTAATAAACCAGATATATGGCAAAAATATTCGGGACTTCATGAAATCCAAGGTACCCACTATGAATCTATGAGGGTATATTGAGCAATAATTCTCCTTATCTTCATCTTTCCAGGTTCCTGCCAAATTGTGATCCTCCTTCCATTCAGGCATAGCATGTTCCCAGTATCCTTGTTGGATACTCTGAGGTGTCAGAGAGCCAGATAAATAGCTTGAGGTGTTACTGCAGCAGGTAGTAAGAGAAAAGAGTCATGGCTACCAATTGTTTAGAAATAAGAATGGACTAATTTGGGAATGCAGCCTATGTGCCAGCACTTGCCCTCCGTACACGCTCTCTGAATGTTCTAGGTCAACTTATGTTGAAATAACGTGCATAATACTGCAAAGTTAAAAAAAGAAACTGTCTTGATGAAGTCCTGCTAACTTAAAAAACCACAACAAACTAATGGACTTGCTTTCCCAGCGAGTTTGACAATGGAACAATTTCTGTGGAATTGATTTCTTAGATGGGATGGATGCTTTCCATTTCCTCAAAAACCCTAATGGCTTAATGGTTTAAGCATTATTCATTCCTTTCTGGATTGGGCTGGTAACAGCTTAGTAATGTGAGATCTATTCAGATTGTCAAAAAAAAATCCTGGAGTTTGCATTGTTTGAACTATTAATTATGAATTCATTTGGGCTGAATAATATCCATGATACACTTGGAGATTTTGATGTGGAAAACCTCATTAATAAAGAACAACATCTGAGACCTAGAAATATGCAAAAGGCTTTTTTTGCAATCCCCAGAGTACAGAAAGCCTTGAATGCTTACCAAAGAGAGGGATGCACGTCTATTCCGTCTCCTAAAAACACTTCCTCCTCCAGATTTACAGTCCCTGAGAACACAGAGCAATTTTGATCAAAAGAAGCAGCAGCAGCAGCTGTAAGGGAAAAGTGTTCATTTCTGATTGCCTCATCTGGACTAGAAGGGGGTAATAGAATAATTTTATGACACCAGATGCAGTGAAGGGCTTTATTTCATTTAATCTGGAGCACAGAGGAATTTGTCACATAGAGAAAATGAAAATTGTTGTTCTCGCCACCACCCAAGCATGATGGTTATTGGCTGAGTCCACAAAAGAAGCTGGAGTTTATGATGACCATTTACTAACTTTCTCCTGCGTGACTGTTCTGAGAGAGATGGTATTTTCCTACACTCCAGAGACATCTTCGGTTGAAAAGTTATTTTTGTTTCGTATCTGCTGGAAAGCATTTGTTTTGGGAATGTGAGCTTCTGGGATTTGTGGTAAGCTCAAAGTTTCAACTATGCACCATAGCATACTATTTTTTCCTTGGTACAGACTTGATGTTTAAGTTGGAATTAACACTTATTCTTACCTTCTGTATGCTGAAGCCATTCTTGACTGGCAATATTCACTGATAACAAACAACAGGCATGGATTTTGGGGTTTGGGGCTTTTTTTTTACTCTGTATCCTATCATTAATGGAACATGTTCAATGTCATTTATCTGTTTGAATTTATTTTTGAGGGTTGCATATTTTGTAAATGTATTTATACCATTAATTCAATATTATGGCTCTGGGCAAAGTCCTTTTTGAGCACACGCTTTGAGCAAAGTTAATAGATGAGGAATCATCCTTTTTTTTTTCACAAGTAGATTTTAAATACCACTGTTTCTGACATGTTAATATAATTCAGCTTCTCAGGACACTGGGTAAGATCTATAGAGAATGGAAAGCAGGGAAGAATCAAGTGTGGTATTTACCAGTGAAGGAAGGCCAGGCATAGGTATTAAGCCTGTTCTCTAGAATACAGAAAAGGAAAAGCAGAAGTTGCTCGTTCCTTTTCCTCTAAAAGGAGAATGATAAGCAATATTTAGTTTTCAATAGACTGGCAAGTTCATTGACATGTATTTGGCCAACACTGCAGCCAGAAAATTGGGATCCAGGAGATCATGTCCCTTCAAGTAGAGTGTCCTGTATCATAGTACCAGGCTGCCTCCATTCCAAGTCATGAGAGAATACACAGGGGGCAAGTACTGCAAAGTTAGATACAAAAATGTAGTTATGTGTCTCCAGTGCAGAAGACACAGACCGCAACTAAACGTGTTTGGCTCTCCTGTTTCGTGGACTATCACTCGGCTTTTAAACCACTTGCATTAGAAGACACTGATGTTGGCAGGGCACCTTCCCTCTCCTGGGCAGAGCCTGCGCAGTAAAACCGCGCTAGCGCTGGGAAAAGAGCGAATTCTAGGGACTCGGGCGCCACCTGCTGCGGCAGCGGGGCAAGGCTGCCAAAGAACCAAATGAGGGGCACTGGTCAGAGGGGAAACTTCCCTCTCTGGGTGTAGGAATGTCCATATGGGCATGGAGTTGGAAAAGATAACCTTCTGCGGGCCTGTCCAACTTAAATTATTGTTTCGTTCCAGGAACACAGTGTCAAAGCAAACATATTCAAAGAATGACCACCAGTTTCAGGAATGAACAGAGCGCCTTCAAGAAAAATAAATGACACATCTTTTCAGCTGAGACAATTGGAATTATTCCATGCTGCAGATGCATTTGGTTTCCAATTGCATTTCAACTGACAATCTGAATGAATCCAGTGAAGAAGATCCATTGCAGAGTCAGAAAAACTGGTGCTCATGTGCCTCAATGAAAAAGAGAGGAGTTACAGGGAGCTTTGAAACAGAGAAACATCAGGCAGAGGGTAAGTTCAAACTAGTGACAACAAGAGGAGCAGTCCTTGCCTAGGGAGGACTCTGCTTGGAAGAAGCTGTCCCAGGGTTGTTCTGTGCAGGTAGCCATATCATCCAAGAAAAGAAAAGAAGTGAAGCTGATTGACATTAGATAGAATAAGAGGTAGACTGGGATGGGATTTCCAGAGGTTCTGCAAGCAGAAGAAAGCAGTTGATGATAGATCATTTTAAGCACCGAGATAAACCTGGAAGAGGCAACCACAGACTAATTTTGAATTTGCCAGCTGATGTTCTGATAATTCATTAATCTGTGGTCAGTAGGCCTGCGCACAACCACTGACTCATGACTGCTTCCCTGTAGGCAAGAGTAATACAACGAGAGATGACAACTGTAAAAACAATTTCTACTCAGAGAGTCAACATTCTGTCCCCTCGCTTCATGTTTTCACCACAGATCCTCTTCTGAGAGTGGAAGAACCCCATGCATCTTGTTTCGGTACCCTGCCCATGGACAAACTTCATACTACCTAGAAAGTTTGCCTGATATCCTATCCATGTAGAAGCTGCTTCCACAGTTGCCTAACAAAGAGTTGCTTATCCTTCCCCTTAGGCTCTGAGGAAAATACCTATTTGTCTGACTAGCTTTTCTCAAGCCCCAGAAGGTACATTAGCAATTCTCGGGGGGTGAGCAGAAGTGGCTCTGGCTAATAATGTCATAGGCGAGGAACAGGCTGTCCTACCTGCTGGAGTGCTCATCCAGCAAACCGCTCATGGTTACAAGCAGTTGTTAGAGCTTTGCAGCCACATTTGTTCTGCTTTCCCAGCGGCAAGCTCACACAGCATGGACTTCTGGAGAACAATGGGGGATCGATTCATTAAGAGTGCAAAGGATACAATAAAAGATGTCCAAATGATTCCTACCGTGCTGCTCGCCAGCGTGCTCAGCCCAGCCTTCTACACCCTCAGCAGCTTCCCAGCTGCACAGCAAGAAAAGAAACAAACCAAAGAAATGCTGTTGTTGCTCCAGTTGCATGCTTATTTTTGATTCATTTAATCAAGGAACTGAGTTGCCATTACTGTTTTTCAGCATTGATGGTGTTCTATGTTTCTGAAAAAGTCTTCTAAACAATTACAAAGTGAGCTTCCAGTACTGATCAGTGCTATCTTATGCATCTTCACATTTTAAAGCTTTAGGAGCTAGATAGGTGGGAGGAGGTCTAAAAACATAGTCCCTGGTCTGCAGTTGCAGGAATAGAAAGTTCACAATTTCTAATGATATTTGAATAGTTTGTTTCAGGTCAATTTGTATCTTCTTTACAATTTACTTTCTATTGATACTTTAGTGAAAACTTTAAAGACAGACAAAGCCACCAAGAGATTTCTAAAAATGGAATACAGAAAGTGTGACTAATGTATTTTAAAGTGTCAGTCCCAAAAGTCAGTACTGAAAAATTTATTTTAAAGTTTGGTCTGAATACTACTGAATTCTATGGCGATCATTACGAAGGGTCTAAAATCAAGCTAAAGGATTATCAAAATTCATGCTATTATTAACTTGCATCACAGTAACACTTCGGAGCCTCATTTATGATCTATGAACTTTTTTGAGTGAGGGAGCATACACAAGGAACAAAACCTGATCCCCATATTAATGACGAATAATCTTTGAAATCTATGTTGAATACTCACTACAAATTGCTTCTGAACAAGCTACAAGACAAACTACTCTGCAGACACTGTTCAGTGAATAATGCTGAATAATGAATAAATTCTAGAAAATTGCAAGAAGAAAGGCAGAACACAAACCAGATAATCTTTTCCTCATGCTTTGTTCATCCATCTCCCCTCAGCAGGTACTTCTGGGGCAAGTTGCCGTGGGTGGTGTTGATTTATTTGATTAATAAATGTCCGTTCACTTACTAAGCAACCACTGAAATAAAGTCTCCCTGTAATAAAAGTATTTTATATATTATAGTAAATTAAATTGAGTCTTTTAATGCCTCAAGCAGTAATGTATTTTTAGAAATTATGTTCCCATCACATAATTTTAGTGTAACTAGATCCATCTTCAAATAATTTCCAAAATAAAATGAGATAGAATTATAATGGGCTACAGCTGGTAAGAGAAAAATTCCTCTATTCCTCCTATACTAGGACAGTACCTTCAGGGCTTCAAGCATGATACAGGGCACACTCTATATCAGCTAAGCATGATACAGAAGTCAAGCCATAAATCCAGTGCAATAGAATGTTTTAGCATCAAAAGCAGTTCCAGGTTTATTGTCCACCACACCAAGCTTTAGCAGGCACCTCAAAATCTTTCTCTTTAAAATGTTCTTTCAATAAAAATATAGTGGGATATCACAGACTAGAGATAAAGCACACATCAACATTTTAAACCCAAAACATTTTAAAGAAAGAAAGTTGTATTGAAACTAATTTACTACACATGTTTTATACATACAATACAAAATGAAGTTTGTACAACAACATATGGAAAGTATCTGAATCAGTAAGACAATGACTGCCATAAATCACTCCAGTTTCCAACTTCTTATTATGTCATGTTCCCTCTCTCCTGGGATGTTCGCTGCGTCTCATACAATCTCGTGGTTATGTGTGCACGGTATTCCTAACATTATAGGGAATGATGTCATATCAACACACAGAGTGTATGTGAAACAAAGAGTAAACACAGTTTTACATGACTCTGACCAGATGAACCCACACAGTCCATTCCATCACTTCCCTTTAGCTTAAGGGTTTTGGTGGGGGGGCTGTTTGTTTGTTTTGGGGTTTTTTGTAGATGATTTATTAAACGGACTCACCAAAACTTTCGGGGATTCCTCTTTAGACTTTATTTTTGCAGGAGCATGCTGTGGGTGGCAATGGCCAGGAATAATGTGGGACAGAAATCCCACTTGCCTTAACTCAGATATATTAAGGCCTCAGGTTCATAGAAGACAAAATACAATTGCACATGAATACAATTAAGATCTATGGGATTTTGATTAAAAGCCTGTTACAATTCAATTAAGACAGCTATTTGCAGCTAGTCTTAGCTCTCGCTTCTGGTCACAGTCATGTTTACAACAATTTTTAGTATCAGCCTTTTGTTTTGTCTTCAAAAGCTACCACTGGGCATATTTCTATACAACAGTAAAAAATCTCTATGGTTCAGACCTTCTCTGACTCTAGCGACCCCAGACGGTCTAAAGTGATAAGACCACAGTACAGTAAGCTGCAGTTCCACATTACATTCCTATTGCCAAATAGAAGCAATTAAATTTTTTTTTTTAAAAAAAGGTCTTAAATTGCGGATGCGTTATGTATACATAGTTATTACATTTTTACTAAAATGTAGCTGTTTACTCCGGTGACCTGGATTTGAATCACCGTTTAATTTGACATTGTCACAGAGTTGCCAGAACTTCAAGAGAAAGGAATGAGCTGTCAGTCTGCAGCCTAGAGAGACCAGAGACCAGAGATTCTCATAAACTAGCATTTGTCCTCCCTTTCAAACCCTAGGCAAAGTTAAGAACATCAAACCTCAGACAAAAAAAAAAAGCACAATATTCAGCTTTAAATTAAGAGGTACTTTGGATGTACAGCATATAGGCAAAACACAGTCACATTACATTAAAGGCAAATTAACGACAGCTATATAGTGCAGGTAGCCGTGAAGAGAAAGGAAAAACCACCAGTGCTATTTCCTAAGCAAGATATGGTATCTTTTACTTTAATGGCAGTAATAAAGTCATGTTCCTCCGGGGGGGGCAGGATCTGTCTCTTATTTTCAGAAATATAGATAAGCTTTCTGTAAGTGACCAACAGCTTCAGTGGAAATTTCATACCATCTCCCAACAGGAGTACACAGCTGAGTGGACAAACACTATGAATAGCTAGCGGACATAAAACCAACCACTTGGAATGAAAATTCTTTTCCATGCAGGTGCATATGTTCTCAAGCGTAACTTTGAAATTCATGTTACAGGTCTACCTCTCTGGTTTTTGTATGCAGAGCCAAATTTCATTCCTTGGATAACTTCCTTTGCCCTCATTAAACTGTGCCAGTTTACCCCATAAAGAATGAAGTGAGAAAAAATTTTCCCCTTTTTAATGTAACACAGATGATTTTTTCTATATGTGGTACCACTTAGTTAAACGTATAAACTGATCAAGTAGCTAAAATGTAGATGTTGGCTTTACATTGCTAGAAGGAACATATATAAGAGCCATCATGTTATTTTTTTAAATGCATTAAAATTAATGGAACAAGAAGATTCCTATTCAAGATTCATCATGACTAAACTAAGTTGTTCTGGCTTTCTGATGTCTGTTTCCCTTCACTGAGACCTAGCTACATGAGTGCTGCCAAATTTATCACTTCTTCTTGGAATGTCTCATTTGCATCCTTTACTGCTCATGCATGTGCCAGAACAACTGGATCAGGACTTTCCCCACCACCTTCTCCACTGTAGTCATCAAGTTTCCTGAGCAACCTCACTTCCTTCCCTAAAGTGCAGGGATCAGAAAAATCCCTGAATGTAACAACTGTAAAACCCCTTTCCAACACATTGTAATAAGGCCATGCCAATAATTCCATAGTCAAAAGGTAAGAGTTTCCTTTAAAGCATAACACCAATACTGGATTCCTGTAAGAGAGAGAAGGAAAAGCACCTTTCCATTTAAAGCATCTCTGCCTAGACTGTATCCAGAGGATGACATTTATCACAAAACAATCAGACAAACTAATTTTTAATTATGAGACACTGAAAAATCTGAAAGTTTGGAGTTGGGGGGTGCTGTTCAAAAATTAAAACCTCTCTCTTTCTTCTTTCTCCCTCCCCATTCAAAGGCTAAACAACTTAGGAGATAAAAAACTTCCTATGCAAATGAGCCCTCAATGGGCACAAAGAGCTATTTCCACCAGAAATAATAATTTGGATATATGTGAAATGATTGGCACAGGGTTCAAGAGCTTCCCTGACATAACTGACAAAAATTACAATCTTCACCCTGCTTTATGTAAATTTTTCATATTCGTGTTATATCTTCAAGAACATGTTTGCTTACATAAACAGTAGTGTGTTGTGTCAGTACAGCTGCAGGGCAACTCCTGCATCACATAAATTCATGGGAACAATCATGGGAATCATGGGAACAATCTGGATATTCAGATTCTTTGAAAAAACTACTTTTGCTTTTATATTTAGGGGCCTAACTTCAGGCAGGTGATCTGTTAACTTTCCATTATGGAAGTAAATTATGGCATATAACGAGCAGCTCAACTTGTAAAGCTGTCACTGATTTTTTTTCCCCCCCAAGAATCACAGATGGTCCAAGTGACCAAAACCAAACTTATTGCACTTTTTACAAACTTGCAGGACAGTTACCACAAGTTTAGTATTCACAGTGGGTTGTGATCAGAAGGATCTGTACCCACAGACACAAATTCTTCTTTCCCAGTGAACATCAACCAACACTGCCAACAACTTCAGTGTCTCTGCCAGCTAGGAAGGTCTGATAGGGGGAATATTTTCTTAAACTACAGGCACTCAGAAGTAATACTGCTGCCCTATAGATCAGTTTTCCTCCTCCAGTGTCATGTGGTCTGTAGTGCACAGATGTAGTGCTGAAGAGGACTAATGACAATCATCACTCTTTTTTTAAAAAAAACAAACAACACCAAATACTTTTTCTTCTAAGCACAACAACCCAAAACCATTAGGAGAAAAAGGTGGGCATTTAAATTGCCTCTCTTAAAATAAATGTGAAACACAAAATATCACATTGCACATTCAAAAAGTAACCTCCTTGACCTTGCATTTTTTATGCTAACTCAGGCTATTGACAAGCATCCTCATAAACCACCACTCACCAGCAGCATCTGGCAATTTTTAAAGTTCTGTAATAAAAACAAGAAAGGGTTGATCAATCTACTTGACACTTAAAAATAAATCTAATTCACACAGGGATTAACAGCAGAATTTTTAGGCCGAAGAATTTTGCCAGTGGAGCTATTCAGGATAAATACTGAAATATCAGATTAGGACTCCTGGTCCTAATTTTCATTACAGAAAAACTATCATATGTAAATAACACTGATTTTCTTAAGTATCATAGAATTAAAAAGGGTTTCTTCGATGTGTGGTTGCTTTAGATGTCCCAGATGAAATCTATTTTAGTCTATTTTTTTAAGCCCAGGTTTTGGCAAGAATTTAAAAGGCTAACTAACTAGGCATGGAGCGTGCTCGCTGAGGTTGCAGGCTCTTGACAGCCTTCTTAGAGGCTTGTCAACCTCAGGTGAACTTCTGATGGAGTTGAGGTCTCACTGAATCTAGAAGTCATTTTTTTCCATTTTAATGCCTAAGTGACCTTTTAGTAAAAATGAAAGCATTTCGTAACAAAAATGCTTTGGTAAAACAGAATTAAGGCTAGGAATATACTGTTCTTTAAAATACACATCCCTTAAACATCAAAAAATCTGAAAATTTTTAGTTAAGCTCCTTGTTGTCATCCTGTAACTTCACTGTTTTTCTGTTTCAAATTTTATGCCAACTCTCTTTGCTATACAGATAGCTCCCTACCCCCGTGTCTGAGTTCCCCAATGGACAGCAGATTACTCTCCTTTGGTGCCTTCAAATATTGAAGAGAGCATGATGCCTGGAGGCAACCTGGCTCTGGTGGAACTAGTATGGGTGGGAAAAGACCAGAATTTGATTTTGGACTCAGTTTGAAGACACAGGTTTCTGCTGAACTTCCTTAACTGCAGGCATAATGCATTTCCAAAGAGGTGAAGAGTAAATCTCTGTTCGAACTGCTTGGATATCTTGATCTCCATGCCAAGAGATTTCAGAGCCAATAAGAAAAAACATGCCAGAGTTAAACTGAAATGAAACTGGCTACATTACTTGTGTACCTTTTGCATTTCTCTTTCACTGTATCTGCTGCTGATTGCTACCATTTGGTTTCAGCTGCCTTGGGCACTGCTCAATTCAGTTCAAAATTAATTCTCACAGGGGCCAAAATTCTTCTCTACTGGGTCCCCAGTCTGTTTTGAGAGATGCAATATGTTCAGATCATCATCTGTACTTTTTACTACTATCCAAACTAGAACAAACGTCTGTATATTTTGAGATACACTCATGACCACTATGTTATTTCTTAGAAATTCGGTGTTACCAGTATAAATTAAACAAACTTTGTTACTTATAGTTATGGTTACCCATGAAATACAATGTAAAGTACAATTCAGAGAACGCAGCTGGCACTTTAGTTCTAGGGGTCTGCACAGTTTTGTCAGAATGGATGAACTCTAATTACACTGAAATATGCTTTTTCTAGTCCTTGATCAGAAATCTTTCCATCATGCGTGTTTGTCTCTCCAACACACACTGCATGAGGGAATAGAAGGTGAACGTCAGCCTTATCTATAAACTGCCTGTCTGTCCCAAGAGCTGAACAGCAGCTTATATCACACTGCAAACAGCAGTTTGATGTAAACGGGGTGACCTCCTAGCCCAGTAGTAACATAATATTTACCTCAGGGTTCTCAGCTATAAACATTAACTCCAAAATTCCAACAGCAATCTTTCCATTTTCCACTATTTTCCCACACTGAGAACAACATTCTGGTTGACATGTGCGGAATGATACCACACAGGTTCGGCAAAGAAGATAACACACATAAACACAAAGAAAAATATGATCGGTAGGTAGGACACAGATCCCAGGAAAGCCTGATCTGGTATGGGGAAAGCACGACTGAACAGTCAAGTTACTCTTTTCTCAAAACCAGAAGGGTTAATTAATCGTTATACTCCCTGGAAGGAGTCCAGTTAATAGCTATTAATTAACTCACTGTGCCAATTATCTTGTCTTTCACCTGCTAATGACAAACCTTTTACCTTGGCTTTGGAGAATAAGGCCAGGGGAAATAAAAAGTATTTCAGATGGTTAGGAACTTAAAGCATGGTAGGCTAGTCACCACCAAAAGCACTGAAATTGTTCTCTCATCATCTTCGTTCTTGCATATGGGAGCAAGGTGCACCTGGAACCAGCAGAGGTGGTTTTGTCCTGTTTGTCCTGTTCCCTGCTGCTGATGGGGCAGCTTGTGGAGAGATGTGGGCAGCAAGGCTGGGAGCCATGCACATATGTTTGGATCAGAGACCACCCATAAGCTTTTTTTCACAGTGCCAGCATGTAGAGAGCAGCCAATACATGACATTGGCCTGAAGAACACTTCAGAAGTAAACCAGCAATTTAAAGAGGGATGGGAGTGAGTTTTTTTGGCACAGGGTGTTCTTCTGTGTTTGGTGGGTTGATGCTAGTTTACTTTTTTAAAAATGATACCTCATATATAGAAAGCAATGATTTCATACTCCTGTATTAAGTTCAATGGTCTAGATCTGTTGACTTCAAAGTAGCAGCATCAATTTACACTGACCAAGAATTACATAAATCTGTTTTTATTAAAACTGTAATAGCTTGAGCTACAAAATTACTCATTTTTCCTGTGATGTTGTTCTAATTGCTCACTGCTGGCTCATTTAAAGTGTTACCAGTCTGGAGTTTGTTAGTCTCTTTCTATTTCCAACTAATATGGTAAAATTAACCATAGCTGAAGAGAATATTTATACAGTAAGTAAATGCAGAAGTCTCTGAAAGGGTCTTTAAAAAACCCTTATAATAAGTGAGGTAGACACGCCTTTATAATTTAAATTTGATATATGTTAGCTTGTTGGATGAGACATGGAGGCTATTGTTACAGAAAGTGGAAGCAGGTTGTGGGATAAAATGTCATAACTGCAGACATAAAAACACATTTAACTCTCACTGAAGTTTGTGGTAGTGATTGGTTTGACCTTGAGCTGTTGCCTGTACAGTAAAAGTGGACTGAAAGCAACTGAGACTGGTTTAGACCTAGGAAAATTCACTGGACCATAAAGAATAAATAAGTAGAAGACTGAACCTTATTGTGAACAGAATGTAATGCAATTATCATTACCTCACATTAACTTTAAGCAGACTTCACAAGCACTTCCTTTCAAAATGCATTCATTTTTCAGCACTATTAAATATATAACAATTAAAACAGATATTTGAAGGTGCTTACATTATCTCATGGAGCTATCCATTAACAGTATTTAAAAAAGACAACTTCCGGTTGCAATTCATCCCCTTGAAAGCAAAATTCAACAATTCATAGACTTAGATTAGCTTTTTCTCAACATCTCATAAAATCCATGGTAAACATAACAATGACAATAATAATAAAGCTTACCCTCACTTTCTCCTGCTCTTTCAAAATAAATCAAAGTATTACATTAGCCTCCTCTTGAACTCTGTAGCTTGTGAAAATAACCAGGACACGTCTAAAATGTCATTCCTTACAACTGGTGCACCAATAGTACTTTCATGGTTGTAATAACTGTTTTGCCTGAGACAGTTTTAATAAGAATAGATCTCCTTCCAATGTTATTGTGGATAGCATACAGAAAACATCCCTCAGTCTATACATATTAGGGTATTTTTATAATTAAGAAACTTAAGGCTCCATGACAAAATGAAGACGTGTTCCTTCACATACTCACAAGCCAAATGCTTTGGAAGAATATCCAAATAAAACTGGAAACATATCTATTTTTCAAGGTTATTTATAGATACAAATTAATATGCACCATTTGAATTACTTACGTGTTCTATATGGTCTGTGCCTAATTTAAAACATAAAATCACTAGCATTGCAACTCAGTTCTTCTTTTCCATTCCATTGAATGCAGTGTCCTGCTCAACTAGCCAGAAACTGAGCAGAAGCAAACAGTGACTTACAAGTGATTTCTAAGAGACATTTGGCAGAAAGCTTTAAAAAAAAAAAAAAAAATTCACCATCAAAGTCATTGTCAGAGATAGATGCAAGAATTCATTCATGATTGTTTCAGAATGTTGCAGTTCATGCTAAAACTTCTTCACCCAAAGATTTCTCTCTGCCGCTCTTTTCTGGGAAAAACTCATTAGCACCAATAGTTTTTTCACAATATGTAATTTAGTTTAAAACAAGAAGAAAAACAAAACCCTAAAAGAATGCGTTTTCCTTTCACAATATGCAGAATGAAGTGAAAAACTCTTTTCAATTTTGATTTCTTCAGTGTGTTTGCAGTCCATAAGAGAAATGATGTGGACTTGATTTTTTGAAAATTAAAAGAAAATGCAGTTTCTTCTATTTGTCTCACACTGGAAACTTGCACACTCTTAGCAAGACATTCAAAATCACTAGTCACTTTGGAAAATCAAAACCCTTTACATTCAACCCTTCCAAAAGTAAAACCAGTAGAGAAAACAACGCAACTGCAACTAATCTGAAACATCATGATTTTTTTTTTTTAAGGTGCAACCCTTCCATTCAAATTCCTAAGTGGGACTTTTTCATGAGGTAGGATGCAATGAATTTTTCCACGACTGGATTGCAACAGCCTGTCAAAGACTGCGTGGTGGCTGCACAATCAAATATTTATCTCCAATATAATGATAAAGAAACAATAAGTCTATCTCTCTGTGTTATAAGACAAATAACAGACTTGCTCTCAGGAAGAAAGCAATAAATGAAAATCATTTTTGGCATTTAAATTTGGTTTTTATATTTAGTTAGCAGGGATACTACTTTTATATTTATATTCACATGTCCAGAGCGAATATTTAAAAAACAGATGGCCACAAAGAATGTTGCACGCTGTTTAACCAGTATATTCCAATAATAAACTACAACGTTTAGAGCAACTGCAGTTGACACCACAGATTCAATCACTCAGAACATCCCTTCTGCTATCCACTATATTTGCTTCCATTTTCACAGATGGTCTAGAACATGAACCAGGATAATAATAATTCACAATGATCATTTCTCATCCATCTTTCTGACAATAGGTGGCAGGAAGGGGACCAATCACATTACCTCTTCCCTCGATGCAAAGGACTAATAAAGAAAAAAACCTATTACATTACTCTGCAAAATATTATTTTTTAATTTTCTTCAGAGAAAAAGAAAAAAAGAATAAATGCATATGCCGGTGATACAATGCATGATCTCATTTGCAGTGCATTAGGAAAAATACATCCAGCAGCATATTGTTTGGACATATGGGTCACATTGACTTTTTGACTGCTTATCAACAAATGACAAACATGGGCATGCAGAATAGCATTTGCTTCTTTCATTCTTCAGCTAATGAAAAGCATTCCCTGTAGGTACTTAAAACATAAGAATCTTAAGGAACACAAATGGCTTCTCCTACAGTAGGATTTGCTTTTAAATTTTATTTAACATCCTGGTATCTGACATCAAGAGAGCAAGGAAAATAAGAATAGAGGTCTCATTTCTCATTAAACATGTACCAACTAAAGAACATCCTAATTAAGGAATGACAATTTATCTGGGGTTTAACGAAGACATTCCTATTTTCTAGATTATTTTTTTAGTCTCCAGACTAGGCAGATTTACCAACATAACACAGAAAACATTAGTGGTTTGCAGATCATAAGCATTGTTTGGCGTAATTTTTTTTTTCCAGCCTATGGCCTCAGTTGTGTTAGGATGTCAGTGCATTCAAACAGGATTAGTGGGAGTGCTTGGAATTTTTCTGTTTCTCTAATGTTCTCTTTTGAGCCTGTTACCTTTTCATTTCATACTCAGTTAACAGAAATACATTCATATAATTCTGGTGGTCTCCCAAAGAATACACCCAGTGCTTGCAGCATGCGGCATTACAAAGTTAATCAAAGGAAGGGAAGATACGATGGTTGTTATTTATTCCTGCATGGACAAAGAGAGAGAAGAAGGAATTGCTGGAATCAACCTCTTCATTTTGTATATGTTTCTTCTAATCAGCTCAGCCTCTGACATTTAGGGAGAATTATTCTTTAAATCATGCAGAGATTTACAGAACAGGCCATGTATGAGAGTTTTCTACATGTTATACTGAACCCATATTGATAAATATATTTATTGCGATAAATGAATTATGATTAAGAAATTCATAATGAAACAGTAATAACCCTTTTTCCTTAAAGCACAAGCCTTTATTATTCTAGCTGATGGAGAATCCCAGGCAGTCCGTGACAGCTACACGGCTGTACCCAAACCCAGCCATAATTCCATCCTATTCAATAGAATTTCGGGCTCAAATATCAGTAATGTCATGCCTTTATGGACATGATAAATTAGATCTCATTTCTCATACAAAGGAGAAAAGTTTCATTTGTTTTCTTAATATTCTAAAAAAGTAATATTCCAAGCCTGTGGAAGGGTATTCAATAAGGACCTAAGAAATTAAGTTTGGACCTTTAGTGCAGGAAGATCCTGTATTTTATTTAGATTCATTTGCATTTTCTTTCAAACTGACCTTAGTCAGTACTTATTTCTCAGACTCCTTTTGAGTTATCTAAGAATCTGCAGAAGGGTAGAGTCTTACATTAATAGGACATACCTGGCTGGACATAAAAGCAGGAGAGGGAGAACTTTCATCAAAAAACAGCATTGCAGATTTGCATTAAGAAATCTATATCTACCTTCTTCATGTGGTTTCCATTCAGCACTTAAAATGTAACTCTGCATGGAAAAAAGAAGTTGAGTCAAAAAGTTTTGCTGTTATTAAATGAGGTCTAATTTGCATCTACCCACAAAAGGTTTTATTAGCATAACACTAGAAAGCCAATGAAAGCAACAGCAGTAAAAGGGCAAACTGTCCTGACAACTTTATTTTTGTTAATGATAAACAGAAAGAACTGCATGATTATTGTCAAACAAGCTCTGGAGCTGATTCAGCTCCATCTGATGCCTACCCAGTTTCAGCATTTGACTTCAGGAGGATCATTACTAGGATCCAAGCGTGTTGCATTGGCACCTATTATAATTTTTTGAAAAAAAACACTATCAGGTTAGTTGACTGTGATCTGCATTTGGTACTCCCATTTTGTACTTAATTCCATACTCCACTTACCTTCGAATTATCCTTTCCTTTGAAATGCTGTATCGGTTTTGCATGGCAAGGTTTTGAAAATGGAGGGTATAGGAAGGTATAAGGAGGTATAGGGAGGTATAGGAGTACAGGGGCGGCTTCTGTGAGAAGCTGCCAGAAGCTTCCCAGGTATCTGGCAGAGCCAATGCCAGCCAGCTCCAAGGCAGCCCCACCACTGGCCAAGGCTGAGCCAATCAGTGATGGTGGTAGCACCTCTGGGATAATGTATTTAAGAAGACAGGGGAAAAAAGTTATTTCACAGAAATAATTGCATCCAGAGAAGAGAGGATTGAGAATACATGAGTGAGAATACCTTGCCCTGCAGGCAAGGTCAATGCAGAAGAAGGGGAAGGCTGTGCTCCAGGTGCTGGAGCAGGTTCCTCTGCAGGCTGTGGTGCAGATCATGGTGAGGAAGCCATGCCCCAGCAGCCCATGGAGTTCCATTTCATTATGGGTGCTTCTATACCCTTATTTCTAATTCTTTCTCACTTTTGCCCCTTTGTTTCTTGTGAACATTTATGCAAACTAAGAAAAGTATACTTTTGGGAAACTTACCTATACTATCTCTTAACCTCCTTCTCTCCCTCCTTTAAACAGATAGGCAGATGTGGGAGATTTATGACACTAGTAGGATGTAAGAGCAGCCACAAGGGGTCACATCAACAGTCCATTAAGCCTCTGTCTCCTAAAGTGGTCAGGCACATGACAAGGAAACAGTACAAGAACCCAGGAGGCAGCTGGGGACACTGTTCCACAGAATGCTTTCAGCTGCTAATATTCCTCAGCCTCAGAGACTTCACTGTCAGTATTTTCATGTTACATTATGGTTTACAGCAAATAATGAAGGCTCACTGACCCTGTTGACTAATGCAAGTAATTTGCTCTCTGACCAAGCCAAGAAAAATTTTGTCCTGTATTACTTACATGGTACAGACTTCACAGGCCTGTATTTGATATAGCTTCTTCCATTTTTAAAGAGTAAGGTTACTTTTGGGAACTTAACCACCAACCTAAATGACATTTTAAGCAAGTCCCTACCAGTACAATCAGTTTTCAAGGAAGGAGAAGAAAAATAAAACACACAATCACATTAAGTATCACAGTGGTTAAGAATGTCTTATATCTCAATTTAGTAATTGATTTAACTTTTTATTTGCCTACAAAAACAACAACAAAAAATGGAATATTATATTGATCTGGGGCATATTCTGAACTTCATTAAGCACAGAGAAATCATTCACAAAACATCTGCCAGGGTTGCAAATGACAAAATTGTTATGGAAGGGGGAGGAGGATGGAAGCCACCTCGGTACAGGTGGAGAAAAACAATTGATAAAACCAACAGTCAACTGGAAGAAGAGTGTATTGTCAAAGAGAGTTAACGTTATTACGTGTCTATATTGCAGCACTGCCTGGAAGAGCTGCTGAGAACATGGCCCTACTGTATTAGAAGTCATGTAAAAACAAAATAAAACAAAACAAAGCAAAATAAACAGCTTGAGTCTATCTCCAAAGATTTGTTTCTCTGACAGCAAATCAGGAAAGCATGGTATAAAGTTACATCATATCATGGACCAAAGAGGTCCTCTGCTGTTAATTATGTATGAAGTCACAGCTGTTAACAATGCACTCTTACACTATTAGGAAAATATAATGAAATGGGAAAGAAATGCAAATATAATAACTACAAAAAATCAATAATAATTAAAACATTAAAAGTAGAGTATGACTAAAAGGTCTTTTCGAATATTGACAGTGAAAAACTTGGACATTCAAACTGAAAGAACTATCAGGAGTATTTTCCAAAGGCAGAGAGAAAAAAATTATGTATTATTAACATGGATATAATGTCACCCTCAAGGGTAAATCTCTACAGTTTAAATAGTGGAGCAGTTGGATTTTTTTTTTCTTGTATAACAAGATCAACTTCTTCATGTCCAAGAGCAGGAAATTATAAGCACTTTACCAGATAGATAGTACTTCCTCATATGACTTCATCATTGGAAAAAAGAAAAATCATCAAAATGTTATAGAACCTGCCTCTATCCACATGACATCAAACAGAAATTATGTTAATAGAAATTTACAATCTTCAAACCCTACTATAGATTCCTTTCACTGTGTTTATGTGTATTAAAGCAGGTATCAAAAAGCACTGTTGTTAGTTGCCTATTATGCAAATGACACAGTATTGTTTAATGCTTAAGTAGCTTTGACTCACTCTGCAAAGGGGTATTTTGGTTTGAGAATTTTGCTGATCATAGGTTTGGAAACTGGTTTAAAGAGAGATGTTTCTTTTGAGTTTTACTGCTATGATATTTTTCACCCCTTTTAAGCCAAGTCCTAATTTTTTCTCCCAAAATGGCCAATTAATCAATAACTAGCAGAGTCTGACTTAAACCTGTATCGCCAGTGCTGACTTTCCAAGGGGCTAAAACAAATAGACAGTGGAGGGTAATTAAACCGGCAACATTGCAGCAAGTGGAAAGTGTGCTTATCTTGTTCTTGTCAGCATGTATACAACACAGCTTCCCTCCCTGCCCGGAACTCCTAAAGCTCTGAAAAATTGGAACCTCCTGCTTCAGCTGGTTGTTTGGCAAATTGTTCTTGTGATAGAACTGAGTGCAGCTTTTTGGCTGCAGATACAGATTATTTTTACGAGATTTTTAGAACATGAACCACTGACATAGAATCTTTTACACGTACAGTTTTGGTGCACTGTTGGCTAGTTGAATGCTCTTTATGCAAAGGCCATTCCAACAAAAAGAGCAATGTTACTCCAGCAATTTGGATCTGGACTGAATGATAAAAAAAATGTTTATTTGCTGAATTGCCAGTGATTCAAAACACTTCAGTGAGGTCCATACTCTGATATAATCTTTTATCAATATTATGAATTATCCAACCAAAGCTGCCAAGCTGTGCAGGCATATTATTAAACAGAAATTCTGTAAGAAACATCTCTGAAGTCAACATCAAAGATTAGGCGAAGAGATTTTTTAATATTAAGTTTAAGCACAAAGTATGTCATACCCTCTGGTCTTCACTCAAAGAAACTTCAGTAGAAATTTTGTCTGAGAAAGCAGTTCAGGATTGCATTTATTACTGCTCTTAGGATCCATATCAAGTTAAAAAACAGTGGGAATTATCTGCCTTGCCTGAAACACTGACAAATGCTATCTATGGCTTTCTGGGGCCTGAGATATTGTTGTCAAATTTCTGAAGAGCTTTTTATATCTGATGAGTTTTCTGATCCTTAAATCTGCTTTTCATGTCCTTTATTAATACTATAAATTAATAATTATTAGTCCAACAGATTAGAAAGCAAAGTAACTGGGATTTATTCTGACCTTCAGCTGGTGGCTATGTGGCACCAGTAAAGTACATTTTTCCTCTAGTTCCCGCACATTAACTTCAACAATTAAGGAATTATTAAGAATGGTTTAGAACCATTTATTACTCTTAAACAGGCTGGTATGTCAGGGTTTTATTTTTGCCCTGGAGATCTGTGTTACATTGTTACACAGTGACACTGTTGGAGATGTCTCTGGATTTGCATCATATTGTTTATGATTTTCTCTGCTAAAACAAGAGCCCCATATTCCAGTGCAAGTCAGTGAAGACCTCTGTGTAGATCTGAAAACTGTCTGCAGTTAGATACAGTGATTACACAACGTTTTTCATTAGATCCTCCTTGTAAATGCACGTATTGGGAAGCAAGACACAGGCAATTTTCTAAGTAAATATGCCTGATACATGCAACAATACTGTAACAATGACTTTGACCTAATAATAATATAATTTTACATACCATTGGCTTGTAATGACCATTAGATACAATAACAAGATGGTAATAACAAGGTTAGGTGGTAAATATATGCAGTAAGGAACTTAGAGTTTCTAAAACATAACAATGACATTGCTGGCTATAGAGGATTACAGTGCTGATAAGTAAATTTATAGGACCTTGATAAACCAACAACCAACTACCGTCAATGAAAAACTTCAATAAATTCAAAATACTTTTTTGAAGGTAGGCAAGATATCATTGAAATCTTGTTTTGACAATGATACCACAGTCACCCAACCCTATTAAAGCATTCCCAGGGAGGATTAGTAGTGCCTCAGGTGTATCAGAGAACTGCTTAGTCCCATGTCTGTTCCCCAAAACTGTCCCTAAGGAACTTCATCCGCTCTGGAAGTTGCAGTTGAAGATGACAGGGGGAGCTGAACCTGTGTCCCTTATGCATATGAAACCCACCAGCTGAACTGCATGGCCCACAACAATGCAGTGTCTCTGTCCCTGGTTCTTGACAAAGAGATGGGAGCATTGCAAGCTGTAGACATAGAAATGTGTAAAATATCAACAGACATACTTTTGGGAGGGTTTGGGCATAGACACAGAGATGAGCAAGAGCACAGTAGGACCAAAGTCTAGAAAGTAAAATGTGTTGCAAACACTTCATTAAAGCCACAGCACTACTGTGGTACTGATATAATATTCATCAGCAATTCACACTTGATAGTCCCAGAAATTTAATGAAATAGAGTCTAGAAAAGTTAAAGATTATCCACTGAGTCAGGAATAGTGTAGTCATTTATTCTCTGCACCCACTTTGATGGAAATGTCTTTTACTTCAACTCCATTAAGAGATTATTATTTGTATTATATCATTCACCACAGAAAAGTGAGGTTGTGCTTTACACAGAAATTTTAACATTTAAATAGACAGGAAAAGATTAGTTCTAGATGAAGGATCAACAGACAGATAATGCAAGGCTAGGAACAATGAAACCAGTAGGAGTTAGATGCCTATGAAGGGCTGGATTCACTGACAAGGCAGATGCAATAGCTGTCGTAGAACAGAGAAGGATGAGGTCTCCAGCCTGTGGGACAGCTGCATTCCACTCATCTATGCACCTCGGAACATCTGGCCACAGCGCCTTGCTCCAGATCAAATGGGAAGGAGGCAGCAAAGCCAACAGAAGAGGTGCGGCAATGGCACCACTCTTCTTTCAGTCTAGTTCTCAATCATAAGAGTGCCCTTCTTTTGGGGTTGAATTTACCATATTTAGAAAAAGAGCAGTGTACCAAACACACTGAGACAAGAATTAAACAGGAGTATTAGGACATAGATGTGCTTTAATTTTTTTTCCCTTGAAGAAGTTGCAATTGCAATCAAAAGTTTTGAGGCTTCTCTGTTTCGGGACTTTAGTTTGGCTGGAGGGAGAGGATGTTGAAAGTGTGGGTATGAGCTGTAATTTGCTTTTTAACTAATGCATCTGATTTAGAAGATTTCAAGAATGAAAAGGTACAAGTAATTTCCAGACTTCACATTTCCTATACCAAAAATAAAAAAGTTATACTCGTTATCAATGAGTAACCACATCAAACAAATAAACCACTGTAGAAGGTTTCTCCAAGTTTTAAGATGGTCTCAACATTGTTAAAAAAGAAATTAGTACTGTTAATGGTATTTTCTCCATTGTTTTTCTATGTGAATACTTTCCGGGCTCCACCCAACATCAGGATCTGGCAAAGATATTGAAATAAAGCCAGAAGGACACTTTCATGCTCTTTCCAACTCCCAGTGAGCTTCTGGCATGCAACTTGTTCAGCTGTCTGTGGGATGAGAAGAAAGTGGCAGTGAAAAGAGCACAGGCATGATAGCAGTTAGTCAAAGACAGCTCAACAAGCAGACCGATTATGACATTCAAAGCATCAGAAAGAAGTGGTAAAGAAAAGCACATACTAACTCAGTGCAGTCATACTAGGATGTGATCTCTCTGATAGAACACGAACTTGCAAGACCTAAGGTTCTGGCTATATTGTGCAATGAATGCATCCATAATTGACATTTTGAAGACACATTAGCAAAGGTCCATCTTGGATATATTCATAAATCTGATTCTGCATGATATGGAATGCTTTAGCCACCCTTGACTTCACTGACAATCAAAAATCTCCAATGGTGCTTTGGAGCAGATTGTCTTAAGAAATGCCACAAGAAGAGCAGAGAATTTGGTTGAAAACTGGTAGTAATCTGATACAGCTGCTATGTAGCAGGTCATCAGTGGTTTCTGACTGCTCCAAGGAAAGCTGGTAGATATTTATTTGAAATGGACACATATGGGAACGATAGAATCATAAAAAAGGCTAAGAGAAAGATAAAATAATAAAACATTGTGTATACACCTGTTCAACACAGCTGGGCTCTGGTACAAAATACACCTGATGTTCCCTTTCCTGTAAAAATAAGAATACAGGTGAAAAGAGTTACTTCCTGAGTAAAAGGAGTTTATAGTGGAAAAGTAGTAGAAAAATATTCATTATCTCTTGACTTTCAGGTTCAGAAACTCATCTGCCCAACAAAACCAGTAAATTCAGGCTCCTTTATCTGCCCACAAATCAAAATGGTAGTTTAATGTCCTTTTTCCTTCTTCATGTGAACTGTACAGTGCCCTCTTACAAACCCTTCTTTTACAGAAAAAGCTCACAACAAGAGAAACTGGATTTATGCCTAAACCTTGTGTGACAGACAAGATTATTATTTTCTTTTTTTTTTTCTACACTTCATTGTTGCTCTAAGAAATTAGGTGGACAACTTGAAGAGGGGCACAAAAGACTATGCGTGGTAGACACAGGGCAAGATTTGTGGAACAAGGCCAGAGGGATTACAAGATGCAGCAGGCTGAAGAGTTGCAGCACAAAGCTTCATATAGGGGACAGAGTCACTGAATTGACAATGGTAAGGACAAACCTGTAAAAATAGAGGAGACAGAAGAACTGAGAGGGAGTAGGAGTAGGCAAATCTTTAAACCTGCCATGCCTCTTCTTAGCAACCACATTTTTTCACTTTACTCAAAAAATTACTTTATTTTTTTTGTTGTATTAAAACCTTGCTTAAAACCACATGAGTCCATTTTATGGAAATCATAGAAGGACTAAGGTATGTTAATACTGAGCAATCTTTGGTCACAAAGCCTTTTCTTACATTTTGCAAAGATAACTTCCTTAAGTGAGAGAAAGACTACAGTAAGAAAATCATGAAGAAAAGGGTATTTTTTCTAAGTTTCTCCTGAAGTTCAATTTTTCTTCTATTTTTCCGCTTTTTTTGCCATCTAAAGATATAGATTAATGAAGAAATGGTAACTCCCATGGAACAGATGTTCCCCTACAGCTGAGGAAGGTGATGAAGTACAAAGACAAATAATTTTTTTTATTTATAAGATGGGGAGGGAGGGATCATCTGGTTGTTTTAGAACAAATGAAAGCAAGTATTTTTTTCTAAAGCATGTCTCTCACAGTCTCCAGATTTTCTTCCATGGGTGATTTTTAACATCGCAACACACAGTTATCACCAGAGCCATAAGATCTTTTTTTCTAAATAAAACATTTTATTCTTCCCTTTTCTCTCCCCAGGGTTCATAGGATAATTTAGAAAGGATGTCTGAGGTTCATCTGATTAAACTCCTTATTCAAAGCAGGTTACTCAGGACCTTGTCTGTTCGAGTTTTTAATATCCCTGAGGATGGATATTTCTCTGGGCAAATTTTTTTAATATTTGACTACTCCTTGCTGTGAAGATTGTTTTTTTCCTAGTAACTAATGACTTCATTTGTTGTCACTTGTGTCTGTTGCCTCTTATTTCCTGCGGTGTACCTCCAAGAAGTGTTTGTCTTCTCTAAACCCTCCAATTAGATAACTGTAGACAGACACAAGATGTCCCTTCAGCCTTCTCAAAGGCTGAACAAAGCCAGATCTCTTACCTTACTCCTGTGCTTCTCTGATGGTAATAGTTGCCCTCTCCTGGGCTTGCTCTAGTATGTCAATGCATGGCCATGCTTGCTTCATGTCCTTCTCGCCCCATAGGAATCTCAGGTTCTTTTTTGGCATAGCTGTCACTTAACCTTACAGAAAAAAAAAAAAAGAAAAAAAAAGAGTTAATATTCATAATTTTAAGTAGGATTTCTGGTAGAAGATCCTACTGCATTATTTTACCAGTATCTTAAAATTCTATCAGTTCTCTTCCTGAAGAGCTTGTATCTGATCCTAAATTCTGGAAAGATGATTGGGCAAAGATTCAGAGAGTCTTCAAAATGCCCTTTGAAGACAAAAACTACAATTACAGCACTTGAATGTGTTATTTGGCTATTCTACCATAAAATTGAATGATGAATAATGAATCAGGTATCTTTACATTTCAGTTCAATGTCATGTCTTAATAATCAAATTTCTACAGAAAATTGAATTGACTCAATAAATAATAGTGAGTAATAAATAAAAGCAATAATTTCCAAGCCTTCGTTTACAAATAACTTTGGGCTGAAACAAAACTATTTTAAATGTTTTTTTAAAAGGTCAGCTAACCAATATTTATTACAGCTGAGGGACTCTTAGCTTACATAATACCAAGAAACAGGAGGAATTTATAAAGAAACTCTTTTGAAAGAAAGGCCTTCTGGGGAAAGGATTATGTTGTCCTCAACATACATAATAAAAAAAAAAATTTAAAAAATCTATTATTCATTAAAAGATTCACTAGCCTTTCTAATGTGTTTTTTTAAACATTTTCATTCTATGAAGTTCCTGTATCAGACAAGACTACCTGTTTGTTTGCTTATTTAATTTTGCATATCATAGACAAATACTTTCTCTCAGTGTTAGCTACCAAACAAAACCATGGTATTTGTAGTAAAACTAACAGAGCCAGGTGGTGTTCTCATGAACCTCTCACCTCCTCTCACAATTGTACCTAGCATTGCTTATCAAGATTAATCAAATAACCTTCTCAAGCCTCGTTCTGAGGGTAAATGACAGTACAGTTTCCTTTCAAGCATGAAAAAAGAAGAGATGTGTTCAAAAAGTTTATAAAGCTGAAATGCACCCTGCATTTGTTTTTCATTACAGGATGCCTTATTACCATTACATTTTCTTATATTGCAATGCTTTTTTCTTCTGTGATACTTAAAAGGCTGTAAGGTCTGTAAGCAGACTGCTCCCCAGTTAACTCTAATACAGTGTTCATTTTGGCAGGCATTGTGGAATATATGCCAGCAATAAAACGGCCATTGAAATCTCTGTAATTCTTATCACCCTCAATAATTTGATGCAATAACAGCACACTTTGTATGATAAGATTTTAAGAAGTTATCTTCATTTTAGTCAATTTAAAAGCATGAACAGGAATGATAACCCAGACATCTGAACGGACTTCCCAGTATACTGAATACAGAGAAGAGGTGTATTAAGTTCTTGCACATCAAAAGTATGCAAAAATTTATATGTATTTGTATGTGGATTTTTAGAGAGGTTTTATATAGATTCCTTTTCTTCCACATTTTTGAACATAGACATTTTGTAAGCATCCTAAGCCTCTACATTTTTAAGGTGGCAGAAGCTATTTTGAGCAAAGTTTGCTTTGCAGAATTAACAGCACATTTAAACATCTCTAGTATTTCATACAGAACAGTTGATACCAATTTGTCTGTCAGGCAACTGTTTAATGGTGACATCAAAATCCGTACTTCAGAACTCTCAGGATTTTGATAAAGAGCCACATCTGAGGATTTACTCAGAATGTTAGGTTAGCAACGGAAATACTTCAATTCCTTGTAAACAATGTTTGCACTGCAAAGACAGTTTTTGCTTTGATCAATCAGGAAAGGTATTCTGACCATGGCAGGGATAGGAATTATCACTCATCTCTGTCTTGCATCTACTTTGTACTGTTACAACCCTCTGCAATAATATTAAATTGGCATAATACAGTACACAAACTCCACAATTTTTATATAAATGTTGTTTATTTACTACACATTTTCCTACCATCAGGTAAAAGTCTCCTTGATAGAGGCTGGACTTGTTGTGGTTACAAGAAGTCTACTACTCCGAAAGACCCACAGATGTCCATACTTAACTGGAATTACTCCTTTTGAAAGAGAAGCAACTTACCATGAGGCAGGAGAAGTAAGAACTTGCACACACAAGCAATTTCCAGGGGGCAGCTTGCTCTCTCTGTGATAAGACCACTGCTCTCCACTACCAGTTTGTGAGTTTGCACCATTGACCTCTGCAAGTGAATCATCTCTTTCCTTTTGAAGACACTTTCTATCATGCAAGCTGTCATGCAGCAGTTCCACATAAAAACATGAGTAAGAAGAGTATGTTAAGAGGATATGCACACAACTTGATATAAAACATTCAAGGATTTTTATATATTTTTCAGCCACAATGAAGAATAATTTGCAGCTTATGAGCAAGAATTTTCCAAAAATGAAGAGTTCCAAAACTCTCCAAGCAACAAAAAAAGCCCAGCAATCAGGGCTGGCAGCTGGCATGCTAAGTTTCAGCTGGGTAAAATTAGAAATGCCTCACATGTGGGAGCTTAGGAATTGAATTTGCCTAACAAAAATGCAACAATTCTATGTGCAAATGCTTTTGTTCTAGTATGTTTTAAAGTCCCTCACTATCACAGATGTTTATTTCCATCTTTACAAACTACAATGAACTTTTTTTTGTTTAAGGCTAGAATTGATACCTTGTTACAAAAAAGAGTAGCTGTCCTATAAGCGGTTTGGATTTTTTTGGTTTTTAGGGGTTTTTTTACAAGTACATCTTCTGTTAGGATTAGGTAAGCATCCAAACTAGAAGTACCTTCCGTCTTCATACATTTCTTGCTGAAAAATCAAGGTATGCCTCTCCTAGGTTCTCTTGTTCATCTGATATTCACAGCAAATGGTTGCTGATACTAGTCACTGAAAATCAGCAAAACACACAGGTGATCAGCTTCCAAACACAAAGCCAAAGCAGTGTATTAGAACCATCCCTCCATGTGCATTTCACACTTGCCAAACAGAAATGTATAACGGATATTACTGTTTAATAATACACACATTTTCAAATTTCTAATAAGCCATTACCAACCATGGTGGGGAACAAAAATTCAAACTTAACAGTAGTGAGCAACATTGCCTTTTGAAAGAAAAGGAGCTAAACCACAGTTTAGCAGTTTTAACTGTGAAACGAGTTCTCACTAGAATTGCCTGCCTGCCTGCCTGCTGTTTATAATTTCCCTGTTCCAAGAGGTTTTCTGTAATAAAGCCACAAAACCACCGGGCATTTACCGTTATTGGCTTTTCTGGATTTCATAGATCCATGAAGCAGCACAGTCAGGAAACACGTTGTTCCTCTTTTGACATCATTATCTGGCTTACATTCCCCTCAGCCTTATAAGGAAGAAGAATTTGGTCACATCTGAATGCTACTGCAAGTCTTATTCCTTTGTCATTGCCGTCAGCATGACACACACAATCTGGGATCTTCTCATTGATAGTACCAATGATAGTAGAGATGAATATATTCTGTAGGGGCCTTCCTGTGGATCAACTGTACACCTTTGTATAGCTCCTCCTCTCACCTACAGTATTTCACCTGTTTATGACAATTAAGAAGGGCTGTAGCCAATATAGTTGCACTGTAAATAAAGTTGCAACATTTTTCTCACTACAACACCATGATCCCTTTTAGTGTTTGCACTCTACAGCGTTTGCATGCTGAGTTGGTCTTCCCGCTGTTTGAACCACAGTCCCTATGAGGAAAAAAAAGAGTTAAAAAAACAGTTTAAAGAAAATTTGCTACTTACCCACTGGTACCTATCAATTATGAAATACTAAGGACTGCTAAAGAGTCATTTTCTGAAACATAAGAATTTTGCATTTGGAGAAGGAAGGTCAACCTTATCTTTTAGAAGGTAAAAAATCTAAACCAGGGTTAACAAATTATTAGAACTCATAGTTTGGCATTACAGTAAGACTACCTTTCAAGGTCATCTTGTAAGTTGTATTTCATTTATTCTGTGAAACATATCTCTTCCAAAGCTCTCCATGAAGCTACAAATACTTTGGTGCTAATACCAACTATAAGACAAACTACAGCAATGGTGTTTAAAAAGGAAATCCAAAACACCACACTCTTCAATTGACTTCCCTGTAGTTTTTAGCAATAGAAATAGAATTAATATATTTTAATCAGTTCCATATTCTGTTGCCTTGAGCAACACAGGTGCCCAAAATGCCCATGAAACTTTAAGTTCATACATGCTTTCAGAGGTCATGTGTTTGGGGGTTGTTCCTTTCTTTCTTCTTTCTAGTAATCTACAAGACTCCTGGCTATAAATTGTTCCTCCTAGCAACCACATGCCAGGATTTTGCCGGCTATTTTTATTCATTAGTACCAGCTGCTTCGCAGTGCCTGGATGTAACAGCAAAAATATGTATATGTGTTTTAACCATATGGTAAAGACTGATGAAGGCCTTTTATGTAGGATAATCCATACACCCAGGGTATATGAATCTCTTATGCAAAGACCAGGCTAAAAGGCCTGCTCTCCACTTGAACCTTCAAGGACTCACATCACTTTCTGAGCCAAATCCAAAAGTGTGTGTTTGTAATTCTCCTGTTTCCATCAGTGTGTATTTTCTACTGAAGTGGTAAGCAAGCCTTTATTAGCATGCTGTCCAGGGATAGATTGTTACCATTGCGCTTAAAGCTAGAAAAGCACAGGTTTCCTTCTAACAACCATTAGACTTTGGAACACTTCTGTTCCAAGAATGTTCTGCTGCCATTATTGCTAAACAAATGATGTTCACTCAGAGATTATCTAGTCCCAAAGTTTAACATATAGACGAAAATTAAAATAGGGATGAGATAGCTGCAAAAATAATGTGTTCAAAGGACATGCTCTAATAGCCTAAGGTATCAAATAAAATCATGGCCATTAAATGCCAGCACATAATCAAGAGCAGAATGCTTTACTTTGGCATGTAGTAAGTTTGCACACAGTGACAAGTTTCTTACCTCCTAACGACAACAGTCCCCAACACAGAATCATAGGAACATATCAGGACAAAAAACAAGAAGATCAAAATAGAAAGGCAAATGGGGTTGATTAAAGAGTAACAACGCAAGATGACGGAAGAGAGTCATGGATGGGTTTATCCAGAGGTACTATTAGGATCCTAAGTGAAACTAATTCCAAGAAACTATACTGATTTCTTTTTCAAGAGGTTACAGACTATTCTACATGACTTTTGTTTCCAAGATGACCTGCCATATCAGTTAATGGATTCTTTTCAATTCATGACATTTCTGTTAAATCACAATAGAACTGCCATTTTTTTTTGTATGCACAAATGCATATATTCATGAATTTTCTTTCATATCAATCTCCCATTTTCTCCTTTATTACTACTTCCAGGTATGAAACATTTTTTCATTAATATAGCCAGCATATTCCCTAGCATAAGACAAAAGGAAAATCCAGTCCTATGAAATTCTGAGCATTCATTTGTGCTGCAACTTAATTTAAAAAAACTAGATAAAAGTACCCTTGTATCATAAAGGACATAAAGTCTTCAAGATTTTCCATTTCTAAGCATAGGACAAAGTTATACCTACTTGGAAAGCTAATCACAGAATCATAGAATCATTAAGGTTGGAAAATACCTCCAAGATCATCAAGTCCAACCTTTGACTGAACACCACCATCTCAACTAAACGACAGAACTAAGGGCCACGTCCAGTTGTTCACCGAACACTTGTAGGAATGGTGACTCCACCACCTCCCTGGGCAGCCCATGCCAACACTTGACAACCCTCTCAGTGAAAAAATTCTTGCAGGACTTACCAGTGTTACAGAGTATAATTAATCACTTTAAATTACACCAAACTGAATTACAAGTGATTAAATGAAAGTTAACCATGGACTTTTTCCTCACTATACTCTTAGTGAATATCAATCTAATTCAAACCAAGATTTTTATATTCTACGTATTACAAGCAAAAAATGTTAAGAGCTTTGCTTGAATCTAAAATCTATGAAATCCTGAACAGCAATAAAACCTAATTGCAATGAAAGTATTTTTACTTTTGGCTTAGCAGGAAAACTTTTCACAGTGATATTAACTATTCTTTCTTTGCCACAGTATATGCGCCATTGAGTTAAAACAAACTGATGCAAAATCACATTGAGTGTTTCTCTGAACAGGGAGAACGCTATCCTGAATTCTATAAAGTTTCCCTTTTGTGTTATATATTGACTTTGTTCTCTAATTGACCATATTAAGAGGCCTAGGAAGTTTGTCAAGTCCTTTGACAACTGCAGGGAGTAACCTGAAAGTGCTTAAAACAACATTCTGCAAAATCCCTTAATCTCCAAGAAACATTTCAACAGTGGAAAAGATACTGTTTACCCTTCCTCACTGATTTTCATACTACTGACTTTCAATATGCAAAGCTTAATTGTATAGCAAACATCTTTTTCCCAACTGCAAGCAAAGAATGACGGGATGTGAAAAATCATTTTATATTATTTCTGCCAGAGGCTGTGACATCTGTCCTCTGTGCAAAAAACTAGACTAACCAACCGCTTGGCTGATTAAGCAATATGGCATCCAACTCCTTCTTCCATAGCTGTATTAGCTTGCAATCTCAACTGGGATAATCAAATGGCTTTGTGACTGAAGAAAACAGATGCAACTCAAGAGAAACATATGTTGTGGTTAAAATGCTTTCTGTCTCTTCCCGTATCTCTCTCTCTATATCACTATACATGTGCATAGGAACACTTAAAAATACCTCTATATCTCTTGAATGGGAACAACATTGAAGAAAATAAATATGGCTCTCAATTTTCACTTCATATAAAAAAAACCTTTTTATTACAGGCATATCTTTTATTTCCCATTATGTGATTCCCACTAAATAACACTTAGGACTAGAATTCTACAGAACTAACTCTGTAAGCCGAAAGGCATCAGCAAGAAACTCACCCTTTGTTTATAAGTTAGTATAAAACTCATCTAGTAACATGATTTCACGATACTGAGTACACCTTGGTCACCCTTTAGGCATCCTGTGGAAACAGACTTGCCTATCTAGTGAATAATTCCAGTAAACGAGGAAAACATCATCACACGAAAAAATTTATAAAATTTTAGTTCAAAAAAAAATTGCTTCTAAATTGCTTCTAAATCTGAAGATTTATGTCTAGTTTTAGTGTTAACTGAACTGGTCAAGCCATAAGTAAAACAGTTTGATTCATGGGTGATAACTATCATTTAACAGAAATCCAGAGGAACCAATAAACCAAAAGTGAGCGAAGTTAAGATTTGGCAAGTTCTTCTGAGAAGCAATGAAAAGCCCTATTGAACTTCAGAAAGACAAATCTAGTCTAAATTATCCCCTTATGCTCTGATGAATAAGAATTCTTTAAGACGAAACACAACCCTGTAAAACTACATACCCTAGAAACTAAAATGCAAATATTTTTGCATAGGACTTTAAGTGGAAGAAAAATTAATAATTTAATTCACTATTTTATTTATGACAGAAGCAGCCTGATGCCATTACACTAAATGTATGCTTCTGTCAGAGGGAAACAAAACAAAACACAACAAAATACACATCAGTGGCTAGATATTTCTTTCCTAAGAAGATAAAATGGAGAGCAGAAAGGACCATGTTTCAAAAGCTCTACACAGATAAATATACACTCCACAACTGCCTCCATAAAACAAAGCTTAAATAAGCCCTTAATTAAACCCTATTCTGTTCCTGCTTTTTATTTGGGCAAAAGATCAGAGCAAATGCAAATAAGCATGTCACATATGAACAGCAGGTCTAGCTGGTATTTAATTTTGAGGGAAATGATATAGTCCCGCTTGTTCAGCAGAACTCTGCAAAGGGAAGACTTTTATTCTCCTACACACGTTTACAGAGAATGTTCGGTTTTACAAAACAAGACAGAAGGGCAACCACTAAGTTTTCAACAGTATGCTAATCTTCAAATTAAATCATTTTAATATACAAGGCAGCAAGGCCTGTTCAGCAGCATCAGGAAAAGATCGTGTCCTGACTCCTGCAGTGAAACCGCAATGCCCTGTTTTTCCCTTACAAAATGACTTTTCCAGGGACAAGATTCACCTCTGAACATAAGAGGGCAACTGCCAGCACTGACTGCCACAGAAAGGAAGTCCAAACGTCTTGAAAGTCTACCAAGGCTAAACCAGCTGTTTACATAGTAGCCTGTTCTCACAGAAATCTATGTAGCACTTTGCACTTCACCCATTAAATTAATCCCAGAGCATGAGCGGTAAGGGCAGGTCTGCTGCTAGCCCACTGGGAATGACACCTTCTAATTATTGCAAGGTCAACAGGCCCCCAGAGAGGCTCTGACAGAGCCAGAGACATGCTCATGTGTAATAATCATTGATGTGCAGATTAAGCATTGTATTTTCAGGCTGAGTTGAAAACACTCATGGGTACCAGAGAAAGGAAAAATCTGAGACATCAAGAAACTTGTCACTTTCCAAGTGCCCTTTTCTATCCTCCTACAATTTAAAAGTGCTATTAATTAAAACAAATTTAGCCACTCTTGGATAACTGAAAGTCATTTTAAAAGCCATAAAAAAGATGATACTCAGTTCTTTGAACAAGCCTAATCTTGCAGCTTCTATGCAATCAGCTGCTTAATATATAAATCTGCTTAAGATCAATATCAGTGAAAGCACTAAATTCCTTCAGTATTTTGTGTGTGCTGATTTGAAATTTTGATGTTCTCGCATCCCCTGCCCTCATTGCAGGATTGGCATGTTTCTACTTGAGAACTGCCGGACTCTCTTTTGCTCTTTTGTTTCCAATGAAACCTGTAATAAATAAGTCTTTTTTGATTATTTCCCAGGTTGTGCATCAGTACCACGGATGGTGGTAGAACAATTCTGTGAACACCACAAATGAAGTGCTACCAAATGCAGCTTAATTATGTCATACTACAAACAAAAAGGCTTTCATCATTAGCATAATTATGTATTATTTACCTTGAAATACTGAGGAATCACAGTCTTTATGTTGGATTAGTAGCAAACAAGGTTTAATCTCTTTGATCTATGTTGCTCATCAGGGAAGTATTGGAGAAAACAAAATACAGAACAATGATGAGGTCAAAAGATGAAGTATGTGTTAATAAGAGACATTAAGAGAAAAAGGTAATTCAGAATTCTTCACTTTCTTCAGTTCAGAATTTCAGCTGCTTCCATGTCGCTTAAGCTTGTGTTAGTTTTCCTCATTTTTGAGAAGAAACCATTCTGATTATTGCACTAACACTGTGATATACCATGGCAAGAATAAATAGCCTACTACAAATAAATGCAGTGCTCTACTTGCAGATTTGGCGCAAATTCCTTCAGCAGCCTTCACATGTACATTGCCACTTGGTGTTCCACAGGTAGAAGCATATGCAATTAGCAGTAAAAGCATATGGAAGCAGAGCAGTCACAAGCAGTTGCAACTGTTTTTACTATCCGGCTACATCAGAGGAGAAGTTTCTGCCAAGCATGGAAATATCCCAGGATATCTGGAGCTGCAGCTTTTCCAACCTTCACAGCTCCTGTGAAGAAACAAAGGTTTACTGGGTTTGTTTGGGATGGAAATAACTTTCTTCACAGCAGCCCAGATGACGCTGCATTTTGTATTTGTAACTTAAACAATATTGGTAACACACCAGTCTTTGGGGTATTGCTGGATATTGTGTGCTTGTAAAGTGTACAAGGCATTCTCTGTTTCTCAGCAAGTAGGCTGTTGACTGGAAGCTGTGACATAAAAAGCAACAGCAGAAGCATAGAGAGATGGTGAACTAGGACACTTCAGTTTATGCCACACTAACTGTTGTTTTCAGCTTCCACATATATGAGGAGGCAGAAAGGGAAACCACATGCCCAAAGCCACAGACCACAAAAACATGCTCCAGTGATAATAAAAATAGCAGAGCTCACTGAAAATCATGCTCAGGAAACCCAAAAATTCTGGCTATGAAAGAGATTCAGCATCTGCCTCAGTTAGGAAGCAGCTGAGCCCAAAAAGAACCAACTCCTGGAGTCCTACAATGCTAGCTAGAGTCCAGGTGAACCCTAAGTATGAAAGCCCAAGGCTGTCAGGTCCAAGACCAATAATCTCAAAGTAACCAAGGTTAAAGCACAACCACATGGCAGACAATTGCTTGCTTTTCTAAAGAGAAAAGCAAAGAGAAGAATATTAGTTCTCCATATGATTTCTTCTTACACAGACAAGGTTCAACACATCACGTACACGAGATTATTCTAGATGAATATTCTACCAGAGAAAGTAGTGGCATTTGCCTTGGCTCCAACTTGTTATCTAATGTACAAAAAATCCAGTCCTAAAGTTCAGGGTCTCAGTTCCCCTTTACTCCACTTCTTTAACTGGAGGCCAAGAGTTGTCTTCCCTTCAGATGTTTGCCCAAGCTTGGTTGATTCAGAGATGCTGTCTTAGCGGTTGGGTTCTTACCTGTGTTTTTCAAACCCAGAGAGCCAATAGATACCAGCAACTTTCTTGTATGTGGCAGACGTAAAATGGAGTCTGGCCTAAAGGGAAACATGCTAACCTCTCAAATACTGCCTACTCCATTCATAATATTTTAATTTTTTTTAATCTTTATTATTGTTTCTTTGAATGCTTCTATACTTCGTAATTTTAGATAGAAAAAATTAATGAAAAGTTGTTAACTGTTATTCTAGAGCAATGGTTTTGACCTTTTGAGCTGTGCTTCCCTGAAAGGCTCAGACTACCATTGAAATACCCTTAGAAGTTAAGTACACAATAATAAGATGTCAGTGTGACTAATGTTTACTATAACAAACAAAAAACCCAAATAAACAAAAAACCCTCTACACATCTGTAGTGGTCTACAAACAAAAAGACCATTCTGTATGCCCCTGTTATATTGACCCTGGCCAAAATCAGAAACTCTATTGTCACAGAACACTCTCCAGTCCCTTCTCTCATAGTTTGCACAACTGATTCATGAAACCGTAAACTGCAGGAGTTCCCTTTCAAACTGCAATGTTTCCCTCAGAACATACAAGCTGAGAAAATTTTCAGCCTGAAACAATAATAGTATTTTATGAGAAAAGGAAGAAGATGATAAAAGAGGAGAATGTATGATGTTACAGTATCGTATGAATGTACGATATTTTATTAAAACTGCACATGGAGATTGAGCAGACACTGAAAATTCCACAGGAACTATGAAATGCATAATAAATTCATACTGAAAAAAAATCCTCTTCAATGCAGGAATTCTCCCTGGGGAGCATACACAGGCACAAAACTCTCAGTTTTACTGGGCAGACCTTCTTTAATTTGTACTGATTATTTTCTAAGCCACATTTTTGTCTTTATTTGGCTAGCTAAGATAAAGCTGTTTCTTCTGAAAACCCAATTGTGACACATTTAAAAAACCCAGTGGCTTACCCCTTTTCTGTCAAAATAAAAGCCTCTGCCTAGTCTAACGTTCTGTCACAGGCTGAAAGAGTGAAGAGTTAGCGCACACTCCAGAGGCTCTCAATTTACTCAGATTAATTTCTCCACAGGTAGACAGATTTTTCTTCAAGTTCACATTGATGAACATCGAAGATGTCTTCCAGATATAAAGTTCTTTCATTAGTTACATGGTTACGCAGAAAAATCACCAGTGAAGAGTTATTGTAAGTTACAGGTGAAAAAAGTTCATTATGTATGTCTCAATGAAAACGTAAGTTGGCTTATTCAAAACTGTCTAGTGCAGGATTGGTCTAGATTGACCAGGATTTTCAGTTCTTTGCCAATCCTCATTCAGTAAGTCCTCAAACTGAATACAATGCAGTCTGTTGAATAAGAAAGAGAAAACACATTGGTCTCCTACCAAGACATATATTTAAGCACAGAAATTGAAAGATCAGGACACTTGTGTTTAATTTTTCAAGCACACTAAAAATGTGAAAAGAAAGCTGTTTGTTTGTTTGTTTCTCCTGAAAACTGACTGAAGAATATTCATTGATGTTGTGCTCAATGGCTCCATATTCACATGGAGCCCAGTGACAAATAGTGTCCCTCAGGGCCCTGTCTTGGGACTGGTGCTTTATAATATCTTTATCAATGGCACAGGCAGCAAGATCAAGTGTACCCTCAATAAATTTGCAGATGACACAAAGCTGAGTGGTGCAGTTGACACAACAGACAGGATGCCAGACAGGACGACACAGACAGGCTCAAGAAGTGGGCTCAGGCTTAAGAAGTTCTCACCTAGTGGAATTCAACAAGTCCAAGTACAAGAGGCTCCATCGGTGACAGGGCAAACCCAGACATCAGTCTAGACTGGAAGAAGAGCTCATTGAGAGCAGCCCTGTGAAGAAGGATTTGGGCATTCCGGTGGATTAAAAGCTGGATATGAGCTGGAAACGTGTGCTTGCAACCCAGAAAGCCAACATCGTCCTGGACATACTTGTCCTCATGAGAACCCACCTGGAGTGCTGCATTCAGCTCTAAGACCCCCAGCACAAGAAAGATGTAGACCTGTTGGAACAAGTCCAGAGGAGGGCCACCAAGATGATCAGAGGGCTGGAGCACTTCTCTTGTGCAGACAGGCTGAGAGAGTGGGGGTTGTCCAGCCTGGAGAACAGAAGGCTCCAGGGAGATCACACTGTGGCCTTTCAGTACCTGAAAGAGACTTAACAAAATATAAGAATAGTGACTTTTTCCACAAACAGAGTTTTAAACTAAAAGAGAAGAGATGTGGTCAGATATTACGAAGAAATTCTTTACTGTGAAGGTGGTAAGGCACTGGCACAGACTGAGCAGAAAAGACATGGATGCCTCCTCCCTGGAAGTGTTCCAGGTCAGGCTGGGTGGGGCTTTAAGCAACCCGATGTGCCTGCCCATGGCAGGGGGTGGAACTAGGTGATCTTTAAGGTCCCTTTCAACTGAAAACATTCTAGTTTTCCGTTATTTCTTTCTGCTCATCTTTTAGGCAGAACATGCTGCTTTAAATTTGCATTTGCACCCTAATTGTGATTACAGAAAAGGCACAATATTCTTTTGAAGGTGTGCTCGTTTGGGCTGGTAGTTAATTTTCTTCACAGTGGCTACTATGGGGCTATGCTTTGGATTTGAACTGAAAACAGTTCTGATAGGAGAGAGATATTTTCACTGTTTTGCTGAGCAGTGCTTACACAGTGTCAAGGCCTTTTCTGCCTCTCACACCACCCTATCAGCAGAGAGACTGAGGTTACACAAAAACCTGTGAGCAGACACAACTGGGACAGACGACCCCAACTGACCCAAGGGATATCCCGTAGCACACATCAGCATGCTTAGCATAAAAAGCTGGAGAAAGAAAAAGAAAGGAAGTTTACATTTGGAGTGATGGTGTCTGTCTTCCAAGTACCCATTACACGTGATGGAGCTTTCCTGGAGATGGCTGAACACCTGCCGTATTCACCCATAAGAAGTGGTGAACAAATTCCTTGGTTTCTTTACTTGTGTGTGAGGCTATTGCTTCAGCTATTAAACTGTCTTTATCTTAACCCACGAGTTTTCTCACTTTTACCCTTCTGATTCTCTCCCCCCATCCCAGCTCAGGGGGAGTGACTGAGCAGCTGCGTGGGGCTTAGTTGCCAGCTGGGGTTAAACCACATATTACAAGATGTGGTTTTTCATTATCAGTGCTTGAATGAGGTTGTATTTGACAAGAAATCCTCACAACAGGAATGAAGCACACCCCTGAACCAAAGGCTTGTATGAAAAAAAACGAGTTAAAGCTGTTTTAATAGTTGATGAAAATTCTGTACCCAATCTCTCATAAGATTGATGTTTACAAGATGACTTCTTTGTAGAGAGGGGAAAATGATCAAACTACAATAAGCAAAATAGCCAAGAACATTTACAAAGAAAAACTTTAAAACTTGAATGTTCTTTGTAAAGCAATTTTGTGGTAGAGCTCAGAAGTGTGCATCTATTTAAAAATACTCATAGCACATCAGAAAAACTGTGAAGAATCACTGCTATTCTGAGTGTCTCTAACTACCAAGTAAGGCATCCACATTTTCAGTTTTCAGAAAACAGTATTTTTCCTTGAAGAAATAATGAACAAAGGAGTTATAAATAACTGTCTCTAATGAAGAAGTGTCAATAATAAAGTGCATTTTGCACTGTACTTATAATGTTGACTCTGATGATATGTTTACTGCTCTGCTGTCACATAGTACGATAGGAAATTTTTGCTCATATAACACTGGATCTTTCAGACAGTTTATATTTAAACTAAGATACAGTAATAGCAGCAAACTTTTTCCTAGTGGAAAGTTATGCTTAAACACGATCTTGTCTCATAATTGTCTTCATTGTCTGGAAACAATTGAATTAAATTATTAAAATATTGTTTTTCACAGGTCATAGATGAACTATAAACCAGGCAAAACTCAATGTCACATGAGCAATCCTGCAAATAACCTTCCATGAACTATCCAACTGCAGTTTTCCACTGTACAATAGGCAACCCATTTGAACCCAATGTTTAAGGGTCAAAGAATCTCTTCTGCTTCCACTTGTCTTTGAGAAAGCTGTTGATGAAATCAAATTAATAACACAAAAGCTTAAACATTTTCTCATTCTCTGAGGAGCACTCTTGACATCAGAAAAATGTTTCCATATTAGAAGGGGTTTGTCCTCCAGAAGAAAATGTCGTGTTCTGTAATCAATAAAATGTATCAACAATATTTAGAAACTATTAATACATGGATACTGGTGTCTCTCATCTGCCTCATCACAATTATTGCAATGGACTTTGCTATCAATCATTACAGAAGTAATTGATTTAGATCACAACAATTCAGACACAAGTCATCTTGGTGGAAAGCCTGGAGATCCACAGGTGCCCAGCAAAAACCTGAAAACTCACATCTTAGACTGCAATCATAACTGCTGTTATGAGGTGAAAATGAGCAGATATGGCTAAAATGTTTGTATTATTCTCATACAATGCAATTTAGAGTGATAAAAGTAGGACACTACTGACAAAACAGCTTTGCTTGAAGAGAATAAAAGCAAGATTTGGGCACTATTTCCAGCCCACTAAAGTTTATACTGAAATTGATTTTTTTTTCCTCTTTTTATACATAGACAGGTATTATTCTGACTACAATCATACTTCAAAGCATTGTGTAGATGGATTTTGACATGAGGGTCGGGTGACTACCCTTATACTGAATCCAAGGCTTCTTGAGTTTTATGGCATATAAAATCTCTGTATTCTCTGTTTTAAGTTGGAGCCACTAACAGTCTAAGAATTCCAGATGTGGCTTTAAAGCTTTGTTTTCTAACTCTCAGTGTAGTTGTCTTTCCCCCTCAACTTCAAAATTGTATCAAGATGAGGTTTCTAGGGCAAACAGCTCTGGAAATATTGAAGGCATGATTCTGGCTCATGCGCATATGTAACCTCCACAGAGAACAAAAAAGCGATTTTAATAAAGACTAAATAATGAAAAGAGATACAGGTTAAAAACAATGCTAATGCCACAAGAGCAGACACAGAGCTTGCAGGAGACACAAAGAAAACCCTTCAGTGGACACCCCAAAAGCCTAGTAAAAATCCAGCTATATTCATAATGAAAAAGTTTTTTTGTGAATGAGAAAGAAAATTTAAAAGAGGCACTGGTATTCCAGCCCTCAGGCTTTCTTCAAGGTAAAACAACACAAATGAGCAAAAACCTCTGCAGTCTTCCTTTAACTCACATTTACATGACACCTGTTTGACTGCTGGCAAGGAAATCTCATATCCGATGAACTGGCCATTGAAGGCTTTAAATTTCCCCTTAGCAATCTAAATTCTCAGCTCCACCTTTAAAAAACTAAACATTAAAAAAAAAAAAAAGGAACCAGTGTCACTCTTCTCTTTAACAGCATCTAAATCATGAATTTTGGTAAGCAAGAACAATTTGTAAAGAACAACAAAACACTAATTCTTAGCTGTATTTGCTTTCATTCTAGCATTTAATTTGGCCAAATCACACCAGGCTGAAGTCCCTGTTATTTTAATGGGTGATGGTGAAAGATTTTGTGTCAGGTTTGAGTAGAACACCATCCCTACACATTTCCTAATAGTGTTCAAGCACCACAGTAAATCACATTCCTATAGATGAATAAACAGACATAAACGCAAAGTCAAACGAAGATTCAGTTTCAATCTTATTTTTCCCCATCAATTCTCCTGTACTACATGAAGAAAGAGTTCTTCCTTTCCCTGTCTTTGGAGACAGTGCCGTAGATGCAGTAAACTGATCTTCTGACTCACAGGGAAGCAGAGGTGAGAGCTTTTTTCTGTTCCTACAATGCCTAGCACAAAAGATTAAAGGTTCATGACCAGATACAAGGAACGATGTGTATGTGAATACTGAAAGGCACACACACACACACAGAGTTTTTCAGGGTGTCAGCATTCACAGGGAATGGGAATAATACACTGATTAGCACCTAAACTGTTGGAAAGGGAAAAGAATCTGGACTTCACTGTTAGTATTTGCTTAGGATGCTCAAAGTAACTTTTGTTCTTTTTCTAGCATAGAAAAACCAGTAAGTTTAACCTCTATGACCCATTTGGGAAACTTCTGAAATTAAGGAAATATGAAATGCAAAGGAGGTCCAAATTAAGGCATATTACAGTATTAGCTACACAGGTCATGGTAGCCTTTTTCTATGTCCAGCATCATCATGCCAAAACAGCCCCTCATTTCCTCTCCCTCCTGACTTCTACTGAATTATTGCAGACTTAGAAGCCTGATTAGCTAAAAAAAGACTTGTGACCTAGTCTACACTCTCCATTTTGCATCTCTGAAGCATTACTGAGTTTCTACTGCTCAGACTCCCCACTGAAAGAAAAATATCAGACAGAAGTCAGCATCTTCAGGATTTATCTTTGCATCACAACCTGAAGACCCTTACCTGAAAAGTTACCCTGAATGTTCATGTTAGTCAAAAAAAGGCATATAGGAACTCACATAGGAGAAGATGAATTCTCAGCCATGAGGTTCTTTATAAAAAGTTTCCATTTTCTTCAGTGGCTCACGGGTACTGCAGGAATCATTTCACCTAGGAGATGCAGCAATTTTGTACCATTTATTTAAACTTAAGGATTAGGGTTTGGTAATCCCCATCTACCTCATTAATCTTGTAATTTGAAAAGCCGAGTCCAGATTGTCTTTGTATCAGCCATGCAGATTGAGGGTGTTACTACTTCCATACATAACAGGTCCCCTCATCACAACTATCGGCGATGAAGAAATGGGACTGCGCAGACCTCTTCTTGCATTTCCCTTTTATTCATACTCTTTTGTAAACAGCACCTGGTGTTGTCTTTTAGTTAACCAGAATTCCCAGGATCTTGCTCAACTGGTGTTTTGATTCCACACATTCACACTCGTATCATGTTGTGACTGTTTTCAGCTGCGGTAAAAACCATGCAGACCGTGCAGATCACTAAGCAGTGTTCTGCTTTGAGAACACAGCACTCTCTTTGTCAAAACACCAGTTGAGGTCAACCCTCCTTTTTGGTTCTAATTAAATGAACACAGGTGCAGGCTGGCTCAGCTTGTTCCCACAACAACCTTCCTGCCATCCAAAAAATCTAGATGAACGCATGCTTCATCCAGTAGCAACATTCTAAAAGCAATCTTGAGCCGCTTCCTCCTATACACACTGTTTAACAACTAAAAAGTAAGTTTCTGTGACAAGGATATGAGGCTAAGAGAGGTTATGACTGTTCCACTGATTACCTGCAAATGCTAGGAAATATCCCAATAGGTGAGGGTTACTTCAAAGAAGTGGTTTATTTTTATTTTTTTTATATTTTCCTTTAGCAGTTTCACATACTGAGTTAACCAACTTTGGGATTTCTGAAGAATCCTAGAACATCATATGCTTTGTCTTTCAAGCAAGCAAAGCTGACTCAAAAGAAGAATATTCTTTGGAGACCTTGAAAAATAGCCAAAAAATTAATCTCTGAACTAAAGCATTTTTACCACAGGAAATGCCAAGATCTAAGGATTTTTTTTTTTTTTTATTGCAATAATCAAACATGAATTTAAGTTTGGTCTGTCATGCTTTTTTTGAAGTTGTAGGAAGCTGAACAAGTATATCTAGAACCAAAAACTGGCAAGTTGTATCAAATGAAATAAAACATTCCCTGTTGCACCTATGGCAGCAAGCATATACAAAAACAATATCTAAATTTTATAACAATTCAAAGTGAAAACTAGAATTTTATTTTATTAATTAATTGGCCATCTTTACAGGTCCACAGCAGGAGAGAATCACCATACAACTCAATGAACTCCAAAATTAAACAAAGAAAGCAAAATTTTAATTATGCTATGTAAAAAACCCAACATTCTGCTTTTTAATCGATTACATATAATGAAAAATAAATTTTAAGTGCTTCTAGAGATGATGATGACATAAAGATGAGGACACTTTTACAGATGTTTTGAAACTTACTTTACTTTTTTGATTTATAGATAATCTATCCATAGGTAAGGGACTAACCATTACATTTTGTCCTACAAACTACTAAAACCAGACACTAGCCAGCAGTTTAAATAACATATGAAAGAGCTGCATCTATTTAACAGCTGCAGAAATCAGGACAGAGGCAGTAAAATATAAAAAAAAAATACAAGAGTTAAAAATCCTACTGTAAGAATATCAACTGTAATAAAAGAGAAGACATTAAAACCAGCAGCTAGTTAGGTGCCAGGACATAATAGAACCCATAAGGACAGGCAAAGAATGATGCTAAGTTAGGAAGAAAGAGTCTGTTTTCAGAGAACTTCCTGACAGACACCACAACAAAGCAACATGAATGGTGACTGTGTGGTCCCCTTCTCGTAAATAAATCAGGCGTCAAAGGTTGATCTGCAGTTAATAAGAGGCCTAAGCCTTCTCCAAGGATTTGTAGTATTCTGTCAGCACGGTCCAAGCCTTAGGAGCCATGAAGCCTTCTGGCGGGTTTTGTCCTTCCCGAGCCAGCTTGCGCATGCGGGTCCCCGATATAAAGTCAAAGTCTTCATGGCTGAGAGAACAGGAGTGGGGGCAAAAGGAGGGGGAAAAAAAGAACATACTTTAAAAGCAGGCAAAGTTACTCATATTCCCTCTGCTTTCTTGATACTTTACATATTTCTTCTTGGGAGTATAATGCTGTACAGCAACTATAATTTCCAGACATTTGCCCAGCACTGCCAGTAAACCCCAAGAATATACACCCCCTACAATATTCAGTGTAGGTAACTCCTGAGGTTTTAGCAGCACAGCCCAACTGAGCTACTGGGGATTGAATTCAGCCTGTGCTTCCATCGAGCCTGGCTTGTTCTCTGTGAGGAAACAGAACTCCGGTTGCGGGAGAACCATCTACTCTATCTACTGTCGCATCCCTTTGCCAAAGCAACAGCAGCCATCCTGTTTTCCACGTTGCCTTGCCATGGCAGCAGACAGCCCTATGAGCTGCTTGAATGTTCCTGTGCTGGTTGAAGGTCATTTCAGTGCCACCAGAGAATGTGTAAAAAACAACATTGCACCAAGTCATAGTGAGGGATCCTCTGCAGAACAGAGAAAGCAAAAGACTCAGAATCTCGAGGCAAGCTCTACAGTTGGGCCGTTGCAAGACACTGAGCACAGATACACATATATATATACACCTATCAATAATGTGGCACATACAGTTCAAAATAAAGACAAAAGCAGGGGAATAATAAAAATACCTTCCACCAAAGATGTTTCTCCCTAAAAATGAGAATCCAGACGGACAAATGAATACATGAACACAGAGCAGAATTGTTTACCATTGTTAACATAAGAATCTAAATCATCATTATTAACTTCTCAGGTATGTGGTCATAAGCAGCAAAAACTCCACAAATTAAATTATTCCTCACAGGACTGAGACAGTAAAAGCAAGACAAGAATGCCAGAGTTCTATCAAATGCTCCAAAGGGAAAAATTATGTATTCCTAAACTAAATAGCAATTTTACTTACACCATTCACTCAATTTGCAGCATGTATGCATTACTCATTCTTTACTTGTCTGTTTGAAATAAAAACCAAGTATTGATCTCAGATGCACATGCCTTAGACAGAAACAAGAGCCAAGTGTGCATATCAGAGGGCAGAACTTGGCTCTAAGTGTTGGTCTATGCTCAGTAGGGTATGGCAGTTAGCAAGATGCAGAAAACATTCCACAGTTCCCTCTGAGAACATCACTAGCCCCATAACTCTTTGATTTGGATTGTATGCCCTTCCATACGTGTTCTTTTCTTGTTGCTTTCAATTTGGGACTGTGGGTTGCTGAAGTGTCACAACAAGATAAAAAATCCCTACTGTACTTCAATTCTGCAAAATACAAATTATATAAAAATGAAAATTTAAGGTTGATGTAATTAATTCCATGGGAGAACAAGCTGTCACTGCTATTTATAACATCGGAAAATTTTGTTCCTTAGCAGAGAGATGTCTGCCCTTCACTAACACTGCCTGAAGGCAACTTATGTTCTCTGCAAAGAACTACTTCTATAAAATAAAATATGGGGAAATGATAAGCCTGGTTAATCCTGTCAAAAAAATACCAAGTCTTCAAATGATCTGTAAAAGAAGAGTAAGGTAAGTGCTATAAAGTTTCACCATGTGTGGTTTTCTCCTCAGTGTGGTAGCAATACCAAAGTTTGAGCATTAAAAAACAAAAAGGTGCTTTATGCCATCCTTGTCTGCTAAGTTTTCAGAACACCACCCAACTTCCTCTGGTGCCCTACAAGTGAAATAAAGGTACTAAAGCACTAAAGATAGATAAGTCATGTAAGTTTGCTTTAATAAACAGTCAATAAGACAATTCCTTTAGCCTCTTCCTACTCCTAGTAGCACAAAAACCAGCTAGGAATTTGAGATATCAAGAGAGAAACACAAAAAGAAGCTAAGGAGATCTACAGAAATTATATGAAAATGAAAGCAAAAAAATGAGTGAGGACCATTTCAGAAATATAGTACATTCAGCACCTTGTGACACTTCTAGAAGTGTTTCCAAACTACTACTAAAAAGTACAAAAATACTAATGATGTCCGCTCATTATTGCAAACTTCTATTTTGAATGGATTTTTCTTTATAAAAAAAATTACTTTAATTAGTAATCACTGAAGTGACTCAAATGGAGATTTGGCAAAACATACTGTATGTGTTGTTTGCCATTTTAAAAATTACAGCATTTACAATCTTCCAGTTTAATCTCTGCTTTCGTATATAAAGCAGAGTATTTGAATAACCACTCAATACCCATTGTCTTTACTAATGGTAAAAATTGAATCTCTTGAATATCAGAAACAGATTTCTGCTAAGCAAAAAACCTTATCAGCACTGTCACCACTGTGATGGGATATGAACCACAAGCATTTTGAAATAAAACATATCAGTATGAGTAATTTGCTATAGCAGAAAGAGAAAACAAAAAGAGTAATTAAGTAGTTTTGTTCATAGTGAATTTTGAGGATATTAAGAGATACTCTGTATAAGACGGATTTGAGTGGAACATGAGAGGGGGAAACATTTGACCATTAAAGACACTATGAAATATACATGCCAAAGCCATACAAATTCCTTTCTCAAGTCAGATTTGAAATAACTCTCAATGAAGAGAAAGCCTCTCAAAAGCCTTTTCTGAGGATGGGATTTAAGTGCTTTTGAAGTTTTTATTCAACAGCTGCTGGAATTAATTTTCTTTGAGCCACACTGTATGCTACTAAATGCTTGTAACACTGATTTGACCTTTTACTACCAACTGAGTTTGAATAGTACTGACCTAATACTTTGTGCCAACACAATTAAAAGCATTCTCCAAAAGAAAGAGGTAAGGAAGGCAGAAAGAAATCCACAACAAAAATTTGTCAACAGAAAAACAGTCCTGAAACATATTACACTGAGGACTGGTATTTACTCCCTGCCATAGCATCCTAGAGCTCTACTACACTCACAGTGTGAAAAAAGCCTTACCTTTACACTTAAATTTCCTCACTTATGGAAGACAGGGTGTCATGGTTAAAGTAGAAAATACATAAGTCTGCTGAGCTCTCACACATCTAGCAAAAGCAGAAAAGGAATCTTTTCTTACACTTCAGATTGTGCCCTCCTTCCATACAGAGAGTATGCATACAGACAGCCACAGCTGCACAAGATAATATTTTATATTTAGAAAGGAGTACAGCATTTATTCAAAATAACATAGGAACAAACTTGTGCTGTTAAATAATCTTCAAACTGTTCACAGTAACTGAGAATCAGGTTCAAAGAACACTACAAACCACACACAGAAGATTAAGAATTCAGACCAGTTCTTTCCTTTCTTTCATTTACAAAGACTAGTGTTTTAATCTCTTAAATGGATTTCCCTTTTATTTTGTGCATTTGGTAGTTATTTTACTGTAACACCACAAGTGACCCCACCATCAGAGCTCTTAATGCTTTATGAGCTCAAACACTCTTAAGAGTAGTCTGTGAGGCTAAGATTCCAGAGACCTCATAGTTCTTGTAACAAAATGAAGATATCACCAGTTTGCAAGTGGGAAATGACTGCATGAAGATGTCCACAGTCCTACAGGAAACCTCCTCAGCTGTACCTCTGAGCTGTGATACAGTGATTGAAGAAAATATTTTTTCCACTTCAACATTATGACCTACAGGTTTAATCTAAGTATAGAACATACTACGTAATAGGTTTTCCATTTGGGAGCACTAAAGATCAGGCATAATCTTGGGAACCCTGACCTTCTGTTAGCGTATTCAACACTGCAAATGATCTTCTTGGAATTCCCATTTTCCACAGTGTCTAGTGCTCTCAAGGTCTTCAGAAATTACTCTTAAATACAACACACATGATAAAAGTACAGACATTCATTCATAGTTTTGCCTATGAATTAATTTTTTTTTTTAACAAACATACAGAAATAAAACAATAATATGACTTATTCACCCTGGTCTGGCTTCAAAACAACTGTCATCGTCTACTCACTCAGCTGGTAAACTTCAGATCCGATTAATTCCTGGGACAATTCACAGCCTCCTTATCTGGGGTCCAATTCTAACCTTAAACCCTTTTTAGAATGATTTTCTCTGAATTTAAATTTGCCTTCATAGCATCAAGTCATGACTTACACCATAACTCCTACAGGAATAGAATCTTGTCCCTTATAGCGTCAAGTCTTTGATATGCCAGTCAATATTATGCCTTGGGAATGAATGCCCCATGACGCTGAATGAACCTGCAAGTGTCAGCAAGGTTCAAATCCTGACTCGTCATGAACAAACTCCTTATGAAATCAGAACACAGTATTGTGATTAACGTCAACATTTGCAAACCAAATCCTTTATCTGCTGTGAATGAAATTCCTTTCTGATCGGCAGGAGGGTTTAAGTCTTCTGAGGTGCTGCAGTGTTCCAGTGTATCCTAAATCAAGTACTAATGGTAATTGAGGAACCTCATTTCACATAACTAAATTAAGGAGAACAGTCAAGTGTGCTCAGCCTCCCACTACCACTTTAAAAACCAAACAAATTTGAGAACAATATGTACTTAGTTGGAGCAGCTATCCTGTAAGTATGATCTGATAGTATTAAAAGCACTCATGGCAACCATATTAAAGGTCCTGAGAATAAACCATATAAAGTTAAAATCTCTCTTCTTCACAAATATCCATGCTTTATTCACATTTTACAGAAAGCATGAACAATCTGCTCCAGTCACCTTACTTATGGGTATCTTTTAGCCAAAATGTTCTCATCAGTTTTCTTTCAGAAAAAAAAAAAAGAAAATTTATTTCCAGACACTTCTGTGGCTTTTTTAATTGCCAAGCTAATTTCCTTTCTTAATTGAGTTTTTTCTCAGCAGCAGTCTGTGGCTGCATTTTATAGGACTGATCTTCTGTAAAGAATTGGGAATTTCTGCTCACAAAACCAGCTACTATTATTAAACCACCAATCCCAAACTACACTTGTCTGTGGTAACTTTTTGTGAGGCGTTTTTGGCTGAAGAAACACACTAACTGTTTTTCTGAAGGCATTTCAGAATCATGTAGGGATTTTTGGGGAAGTGGGGGTATTATTTGTTGGTTGCTTGGTTCTTTCGTTGTTGTCTTTACACTTCACTCTATCAGTGGTTTACAGGTCAGATGTTCTTTTGGAATTTCTCCATTATAACTTGAATTCTTCCTATAAACTTTTCCAAGTCATGTTTGGATATATTCAGTTATAGATCCAAAATTCTATTAAATATAAAACAGAAAAAACTTGGATAAGGACTGTAACAATATTCATACTAGTTTTTAAATGCATTGCTTCTTCAGAATTCTATGCAAGTGGAAATGCTCAAGCTTTCCACAGAAACTTAGAAGGCTTGCTATCTGATTTCAGCAACAGGAAAAAGGGCAATTAATTTTTTTTGTTATCAGCATTTAGACCAAGGGGAAATAAAATGAAATTATCTCTACCTGTGCTGCTATATATCACTTCAAATGCATTCCTCAAATCCCTTTCCTAGATCTTAGTTTTAGATACATTTTTTTCAAAAATATGTTTTAAGATTTCAGTTTCATGAGGTGTTAAACCTAGTTCTAAGATGTCCAAGACACAAATTAAAGCTTGTGCTGGCTTCACATGAGGTAAAATACAAATATGATTTCAAGTCCCTGGTTGTTCGCATGTCCTAACATTCTAAAGGGTAACTTTATTTAAACAATTTATACAAGTTAAGTTTTGTGCATCACTCTGCAAATACAATTGCAGAATAGATGACCACATAGGGAAAGAATAACTACGTCCAGCAGCTAAGACACACAGCTCAGCTATAGCTCAGTCCAAGAGAAACCCACTTGCCCTAACCTTTCATACATTCATTAGTGATGTGAATTCTGGAACTGCTTAGTTGGCTGTCAAGTCTTTAAGCCTCAAAGAATTGAGAAAGGTGCAATAGAAATCAAGCTACCCGTTTCTAAAACAAGTTACAGCAATGCTTCTGTGCATACAACCTCCTCCCGCAAATTTTCAAGCTGCCTTTTTCACCAGGTAAGTGGTGAGCTCAGGAAATATCTCCGCAAACATCACTATTTCACATCGAAGTGTCTTCCACCAGTACTGATCCTTTCATATTTCCAGACAATCCTCTCTTCCCTGCCATCCTCCTTACAAAGTCTAACATCATGTGGTCCAGGACTCTGCCACATTTTCAGCATTACACAGATTATCTTGAAACACAGCCAGCTGCACCCACCCAAGCTCTAACTGTCTGGAGCCTACCACAGTGTTCTGTCTCTGGCAAGCAGAAGCAGTAGTGGCTCTCTTTCCAGGCAGCCTGCATGTGTCCACATTGCCATCTAGAGGATTGCTGCCACACTCCAGTCCATCTACCAACAGAGTGTAGGGAAGAACAGAACAGGATGAATTCTGACAGCAGAAGGGCAGAACTGCACACTAGTAGCAGCATGGTCTATTTTCCATTACAGTTACAGAAACAGGGAAAAAAATGCCCAAACCAAGGCCTCACAGACGCAGTGAATGGATAAAAGGGTGCACACGATGCAGACAGAAAACCCTGAGGGACACAGTGGTCTTAAGGCATCATTTTGCATTATTATTTAACAGAGAAAACAGCTATTTGTCAGCCCCTCTTGTCCACTTTCTTCTCCATGCTGCACACTGTCATTGCTCTTCTTCCCTCATGTTTGATGCACACCTGACACGTGAGAAGCATATTTAGAAAGACAAAGCAGCAGAAAGCTAATCTCAACATTATAATAAATTGTAATATTTTTCTCTAGATTTAGCAATCTGTGCCACTATGTTCCAGAATTAGAGAAACCCCAGTACCTAGGAGAGGAGAGCCTTGATGTGTCAGCTAAAGTTAGATCAGGTAGTTGCACTGTGAAGCAAATCATGCTGCAATCAAGCTGTATTAGTGACCTAAAACCACATCCAAACACTGCCATGTTTGAGCAATATGAAATTAGTTATAAACAATTTTTTTACATGGGGAGAGGGTAAAAGGCAACTGTTGCTCAAAATTTTCTTAAAATGAAAATACAACTTACTGATCAGAGTCATAATAATCCATGCATTTCTTTTTTTTATTATAAGCTGCAACCCTGAAGGGTACAATTTCCAGTGCTCGGAGGCCTGGAGCCATTGTCAACACTTTAGCACCATGGGTTGGTTCATACAGATCTTTCCCAGTGTCAGGGTGTGGCATCCCTGCTGGATCTCGTCCTACAATGTAGAAGTTAGCTCCTGCAACCATCCGTGATCTGCAGTGCCACTGAACCTAAAACAAAGACGAGGGAAAACAGTTAACAGAAGAAAATGCTCAAAATATGACCCTGAAAATGTGCTGCATGTTTCAAAATGAGTGGTTTCATAACTAACAACTTGGTTTTTACCTTTTTTTCTTACAGTTCAGTTAACTACTGAAGGTAAAAAAATAGATACTTCAAAGGAAATTCTGCACATGGACTATTTAATCATTATCACCCTACAATCAAAGAAATTATTTCAAAATGCATCTCTTTTACTAACTGAGAGGATTTTTTTCTCCTCAAGACTGTTTGAAGTATTTACTAGATACAACTGTTAGAGATGTTACACTTACGACAGTTTTTAGACTTACCGTGTCACAAGATGTTGTTGAATTTTCTTAATTTCTATATATAATATTTTCAATACCAAATTTAACTGTACAGTACAGGCAAAGCAACATAACTATTACATTATTTTAGGTAACAAAGACTCCACTTTGAAAGATTTCAATATGCTTTCACACTGGGAAGTATTCCCCTAAAAGAAATGCCACACCATCTACTTGACTTAGTATCTGCCAAAGAATACTCAGAGAAGAGTTTTAAAAAACAGCATGAATATAACAGTGGTTTCTTGTATGTGCAGCCCTACCTTCACACACAACTGAAGGGCCTACCCGCTAACTACATAATGTAAAACAGCTTCAAAGTTGAACAATACTAAATATCTGTCAAAACATCTGACGAGCACTAAAGCAGCTCTCTGGGCAATCTGTTCCAGTGCTAAATCACCTGCAGAGTAAAGAAGTTCTTCTTCATGTTCAAGTGGAACTCTTGCGGGCCAGTTTCTGCCTATTGCTGGGCACCACACCGAGAGCCTGGCTCCATCCTCTTGACGCCCTCCCTTCAGACACTTGTAGGCATTGATGAGGTCCCCTCTCAGTTGTCTCTTCTCGAGGCTGAACAGACCCAGCTCCCTCAGCCTTTCCTCACAAGAGATGCTCCAGTCCCTTCATCATCTTTGTTGCCCTCCACTGGACCCGCTCCAGGAGCTCCATGACTCTTGTACTGAGGAGCACAGAAGTGGACACAGCACTCCAGATGAGGCTTCACTAGGGCTGAGTAGAGGGGCAGGATCACCTCCCTCAACCTGCTGGCAATGCTCTTCATAATGCAGTTCAGGATACCATTGGCCTTCTTGGCCACAAGGGCACACTGCTCTTGTCCCATTTCTATACATCCATACTACTTCAAACTATATTTACTTTCCTAAGTAGGTGAATTTATTGCATTTTGATAAAGAGTTTTCCGTTGCAGAACTGTTTCTTTTATTCCAAAGCACTTATCAGGAATGTTAAAAAAAACCACCAAAAATTCTAAATTGATGCTTCTGAAATATGACCATTAAGATCTTTACAGACTTGAAAGCCACATCCCCCCTGCAGATAAGCATATTAACAGCTGCTTGTTGTTCTGTAAAGCACTTGTGCTACCAAAACAAATCTAGTACCAATGTCTTTTAAATGACCTACGGAAAATTATTAAACAAATAATCTCTTTTATAACTTGAACAAACATTACTGTCAGAATGTACTCTGAAGTCACTGGAAATACCACATAAGTTAAGAAAAAACTTCTCTTCAGAATAAGGATTGTGGATTTTGTTCTATTTCATGAATACAGGAATGAAGTAGAAAATTTCTGTTAATTCTCAGAAAAGGTCTGTGGGGAACTGCACAAGATTCCCCACAGTAATTTGCTCACATGCCTCAACTAGAGCTGGGCTGCAGTTTTTTCTCCAAATGGAAAGGCAGTGCAAGTTCTGTTTGACCAGGCAACTGGACAGCAGAAAATAAGTGACACCTGTCTCATTTAATTTCACTAAGATCTCATATCTACCAAAAAGCTACCACAGAGTTAACCTCTGAGCCCGGTCAAAATCTGAACTTCTGTGACTCAAGGTGGAAAGAAGGGCAGAGGAAAAAAAAAAAAAAAAAAAAAAAAGGGAAAAAAGAGAACAAGATGGAGAATCAATATCCCCTAGAGGAACTGGCCTCAAATGAGAACATTTATTCTTTCTGCTGTTTCCCACAAACCTCTAGGGATTCCAACCCAAGACCTGGCTCCTAAATAAAGTGTTGCCAAGAAATTATTTCATACAAAAGGCTTGAAACAATTCTCTCTGAATTAAGTTTGCCAAAAAATAAACAAAGACTGTTTCTTGTTTAATTTGTGTATAGCCCTCCAACATACTAACTCTTTGCTTAACAGTCATAAAACTTAAGTACCTTAACATTAAGGACAACCATTTGTTATGTTAACAGATCTTATAAATCCTTCTGAAAAAGACTGTAAAAAAGGAGGAAGGATTAATTTATTATTATGCCCTTATAACTGTAAACTAAATATTTTCTTCCACCATTTCCAGCAAAATCCTCTAGTATAGAAGTATTTTCATAAAAGAATGTCTCAGTTGATGAGAGAAAGAGACTTGACAATCTAGTTTCCCAAGGAAAATGAGTCTCCTTTCTCTCCATCAAAAAACCCCACAAGACACAAACATCACGCATAGCACTAAATACTTCAGTGCACTACCAAAAGGGTTTGGTTTTGTTTTCAACTCTTGATGTATTTACCTCAGTTGGTCCAGCGTACATCATGGGGGAAGGGAATATAGCTACCACTGTCGTTTCTGGATTCAGGATTCCCTCCTCCAGCACTGCAGCGTGTTGCTTCATGCGCCACATCAGAGGAACATCGTCCTCCTTTGTCCAGCCTCCAAGTGGATGCAAGAGCAAAACCGGGCGCCGGTAGCCACGTTCCAAAAGTTGCTTGTGAGTATCCTGCATTAAAAGAGCATGGCCATTGTGCACCGGGTTGCGTAACTGGAATGCAAAGACAGCATCTATGGAGAAAAAAACAAGACAAAAGATACAAGAAAAGCAAGTTATTTTCTCAGGAGTTGTACAACCACAGAAAAATCTTCAGTACAATCTTTCCTCTGAACTCTATTAAACAAATATAATAGCAGTAGTCACAGGTCATTGAAGAATTATGAATTATTACAAAATCATTCTACTTAATAAGCAAAACCAGTAAAAAAACAACCATACCAAAAAATACATATATATATATAAATCAGCATCCTTAATTTCTGAAGTTTCTGTAGAACTACTCTGGTTTCTCCAAATAGCTATATTCTTCTATTTGGATGTTTTGCTTGCATAAGCATATTATATTCTAAGAGGAAACCAAACTATGCTACCTGTCTTAGAGGCTCAATATATCATCAAGAGAACAAACGGACATGTTTGCAACAAAACAAAAGGGGATTTAATGTTCCTTATTAAGTTTCCTTAACCTTAACAGCTTGCTAGATTTTATGCACAGTACGAAAAAAGCAAGACTAACTGCTATTCCAGAGTATTACAAACCCTTCAATGAAAAACCCAGACACAGCCAGGATTTCTCTCTTCCGCAAATTAAGATGAACTTTTGCTGCAAAACAGCAAAATCACCATAACTGAGAAGTTTTCCAAGAAGAAAACAATGAAATCTAGAGAACAGGTTTTTATCAGGCATCAAATATATATTTGTTTAGGGGTTAGCTAAAACAGAGACTGGTATCTCAGACCTATAGATCCTGGAAATACTGATCACACTGAACAAAGACAGGGGCTCGGGACCAACTGCAGTTTGCATTCTTGACGTTCATCTCTGTCCTCACATTTACAAGTGCTTAGCAGCTGCTGGCCAGTCACTGCCACAATGAAGGCAGCATGTTTGTTCTCTGCTTTATGGCATTACTCAGCCTCTTATTTATTTTTGTGAGAAAAACTGTTTTGTTTCTTCCCCAAAGAAGAAACTTTGCACCAACCTAATTGGATTGTTTTCATAAGCTTTGCTCCCAAGACGCAGCACAGAACAGACATGTTCAACCACACCTTTACAGTTTTTGCCTAACACGATAATATTTAAATCATATTCTACCACATTTTAACATTGTCTTTTCTTGCATCAGTGACATGTCTAGAGTGCATGGAAAGATAAAATTAAGAACCTTGTGCATTAGCAGCTTCTATTACATATTTAGGCGATGCAGTGCCTGAGATCATAAAAATTATTACCAGTAAAAAGCAAAGAATTACACCTAAGAGAGCATTCAAAATTTTCATCCTTGGAACAGTGGTGGCAGCAGACATTTGGATAAGTCTTTGTGGGAAGAAATAAAACAAAAAAAAATTTACTCACCAGCATTCATTTCCTTGAATTTCTGCCTTAGTTCAGCTGGAGTGAGACGATATTGATCTAGTCCATCATTCCAATAAATACGATCAAGGACCTGTAGATCTCCACCTACAAGCCAGTTCCCCTGCTCCATAACCATCTAAGAAGAGAAAGGAAATCCTTGTTAGGATTAACTGTCAGCTTCTCCTGAGCATCTACAACATTGCAATGGGAACACATCTTTACCAAAGAAGTGTTTCAGGTTAACTTTACTTGACAGTTGTCAGTCAACCATCAATATTAAAAAAATGTTTAAAAAATCATGGGAACATAGTCCAGACATGTAGGAGTAATGCACAAATCTTCAGTAGGCACATACTTTTCTTTCAAAATTAAGGATTTTTTTAATATACAGAAATGCAAATAGCCAGTATTCTTAACCAACATCATTACATAACAAACAAAGATAGTGTTTGGAAAGCCTTATATATTACAATTTATTTAGTTAGAAGTTTTTCTTATTTAATTACAAGATACTAATACAATGAAGTTGACACACTTTATGGTCAAAGCCAATACAGCTGCAGTATCACCCTGTAATTCACAAGAATCTGGTCAGCAATTAAGTAACAAGTAAACAGTTCTGATTAACTACTCATCCACTTAAACTCTGGAATAAAATCAGAATCTTGGAAGTAATATAGCTTTTGGATTTGTTGCATGGTAGCACTTTACGGAAGTAACACATGTTGTACACTCACTACAATTCTTTTTATATCTTTAAATATCACCTCACCCTTTATCAAAAACTAATTATGGCAAGCTGCTTAACTCTAGCAGTGGCCGCAGAAAATTTCTGAGGATGCATTTGCTTTTGAAGATGGAACCACAAAAAGCATTCAAGTTTCATACACATTTCTGATTAATTTTTTAGCCTTATGTAATTTAAAGATGACAACAAATGTTGATATAGCAGAAGACACTACACACTACACCCAGAAAAAATTAAGAGTGGATTTTTCCATTTATTTTTGTTTGAGATAACAAGGCATTCAAATTTTGACCGCATGAGATTTTCTTAGAATTTCTTAAGTTTGTGTTAGGATTTTAATAAAAGCATACTCTTATGTTCATCATCACAGAACACATCAAGGGCTTTGAAAATCTTCTGTTAGTCATACAGATACTTTCAGAACATATCAAAGGCTTTCCTTTTTCAAGAGCAAGCTCATAATTTGACATTTGACTTCTTTTTATCTAATTTACAACATACTTGTAAACAAAAAGATACTACAGAGAAAAATTGGGAAAGAAACATATTTTGGCTCTGCAGAGCTAAGATGCAACATTTACATCAGCTTGCATAACCAAACACAGCACTGTGAGGAGTATGTTACAATTAGAACATTTCAGTATGATATACACATAAGGCCAAGATAAAAAAACATAACAAACACAACAGAGGGGAAATTACTCCCCAGAGAGTTTAATGATGAACTCTCCAGGAACAGGGCCTGTTTCAAAAACATCTAAACCAGGCAGGTCTCACGTGCTCCCCATGCAGGCAGAATAGAAGTTTTCTATCCTTCACAATGCATATATCCGCTGATTAAGAAGCTTTGATGATCCATCTGGCTGCACAGAGGGATGTGTTTCCTAGGCACACTGGAGGGCAAAGTTCCCTCTTCTGTAGCACAGATTCTACAGTACACTCTAAATTCATTTCATGTGTACATATTGACATTAGATTTTCACACCAAGTGCAGACTATTCAACAGCTGCATACAAAAAAAAAAAACCCAAGACCTTTGTTTCTGCTAAAATATTTTAATTAATTTTCAAAGTAGTTTTGTTGTCAAAGTACATCAGTCACAGACACGAGCTTCGCTTAATTTGCAGCTCCACAACAGTACAGCTCACAGGAGCAGATTTTCAACTTTTAAACACACACCTTGATATAGGGATGCTCCTTGCACGTCGTTCCCCATTGCCTAGCACAGCGTTCCTCTTTCCTGTGCTCATAGAATTCGGGATTACGGAGAATGGCGACACGGCAACCTTCATACACCAGCGCAATTGCTGTACACCCATCGAGTCTGTCTTTGTCTTCTTGAGTAGCCGTTAGCACTATAGGCACTGACAGATTAATAACTCCCCCTGCAGAGGGAAAAAAACCCCACCTTATCCTTAATAATGGTCATCAGTGACATTATGAAAATCTACCTAATCTAACAGGCTAATTTTAAGGCTGTAAGTGTATCACACAACAGGTAGTTCAAGCACTTATTTTAACATGCGTTGAAAGCAACATTTAGAATGAACTTCTGTATAAGATACATGTGCTATAAAACTGAGCAAACACTGAGGTTTGAGAAAGAGCAAACACAGTACTTAAAATAGCAAGTACTTACAGCTGCACACAAGTATTTAGACCGTAAGGATACTACTTTTTGGGAATCTCAAATTAATATCTCGCCCAAGAATCTATATAGAAGGTAGAAATACATAAATAACATTTTTAAATTGATCATCTAAAATATCAGGCAAGATTGCTACTGGAGTGGATAATTAGTAAAAAAGGAAATAGCAGACTCAGTGGTCATACTTTTGGCCCATAAGAAAAATAATTCAAGCAGACAATACATAGAAGCAGACAAATGTATCCAAGTAGTTGGCATACATAATTTAACTATTTCAAAAGGTGACTTTTGCTGCCTACTTAAAACTGTATTCACATTCAAGCACATACATCTCAGAAAAAAGTCTTTGGAGTCAGGCAAATATTTTGCATAGTTTGTTCAGCTGAAAGCTTACCAGCTCTGTTACTTCTAAAACTAAGCCAGTGTATTTGAATTTTAAGGTTATGTGTCAGCCTCATTTTTAAGCATCTACTTCACTAGCAGATGCTGGAAGTCTTGTTTTTCTTGACTACAAGAGTGAGATTTGAGAAACCCAGTGGACTAAATATTGTAAGTCTTGTACGAAGGCTTGAACTCTAATGAGCATACACTTGTTGAATGAGTGCAAAACTTTTGGGTGGCCTCCAGGAGAAAAGTCATGGACCCCTTAAAGTTAAGAGAGGTTTTGCTGTTTGCCAAAACTCTAAATAAGGCTAATTTCATTATTATTTAAGCAATGCATATTTTACTGGGAAATTAAATTTCTTAGGAAATCAAAAATTATGAAGCTGGATGAAAAGTTTAACAGAAAAATAGAACCCCCTTCCTTCATAATGCAAAATGCATAACGCACGCTCTGTTACTCTTAAGTCTTGTTGCTCAAAGTGACTTTTGAAGCAAGTAGGTCATAAAATTGAGTTTGGCAGCAGTCACAGAGAAAGTGGTTTGACACCCCAAAATTGATAATTTAAAAAACCCTTCTGCTTTGCAAACAAGTAAGTAAGTATTTCAAACTAGGAAGAGATCTCAAAGCTGTTGATCATTAACTTTCCGTCCGTGACCAGTAACAAATACATAATACCTCTTATATTTTGCTTTGTCCACTGCACAAATAAGAAACCGAGGCAAGGTAATGAAGTGAGTTTGTTAAGTCACAGATGAGCACAGGTTCAGGATGAAGCTTTTTCACATAACTAAAGATTTAAAGGGTTGTTTCCCCTGAGTGGAGAAGACTAATGCAGAAGGAAGCATGGAGATAGGAAGAAGGCCGGAGTAAAACAGAGCCTTCAAAGAGGAATAAATGCAAAATGACAGAGGATCACAATTAAATTCCAAAACCTGAGAACGTTATCACTTATTCACTGCCTTAACTAACCTTGTTCTTAGCTAACTGGTAATGCAAAATAAAATATATTCATTTAAGTCATCACAGGATAATTAGTAAGTCACAGTAATTCAATTATTTATGACAATTGTTCATACTCAAGCCACATCCTCAAATTCTGATTTCATATTTGCTACAGCTCCAGCACTCAAGTCAGTTTGTTGCCCTTTCTTTCTTTACTAATAAAGAACAAATCTTTCGGAACACAGAGCTAAACAGCAATTAAATTGCAATTCTAAGTTCTAAAATCAATTTCTTCAAAGCAAATTAGAAATGTGGATTTTAGAATTAAATGTTTTTCATAAAGGAAAACATTTGAAAAATTAGAATTTGTAAAGCCAAAAAGTCAAAACATTCAAATTCTAACACAATGGTAGCTATAAAAAGAATAAACCCATCAAGTCTAAGTATCATAGTATTCTATTCTCTTACCCCAGATCCCAGTTTGTGCACAAGCCTGAGAATGTATTACCACACCACCACTAAGAAGCAAAGCATGAACAGTATTTTAGAGATTGGATTAGTTTGATTGATTTTACAAATGGTGTGTTTTACCCTACCATCAAGGAGACAGTCGAAGTGAAGGCACTGTAGGTATTCTCTCTCTCTCATAAATCCATTCAAGGGTGTCGCCCAACCTTCTGCTAGCACTTGCACCCACTGCATATCCACCTTGTAAGGAAATGGAGAAATAGATTTAGAGCAGGTAAAGTTGTTGCTTAATTACTGACAGGTAATAATCATAATCATATATAAATCATAATAGATCATTGTTTAATCCTAAAATACAGGACAATATAAATGCAAGATTTCTCAGTATTATACTTTTAATCACAAGTAATTCAAAGTTTCTACAAGTAAGGAAAACAGAACAACTTGCTCCTCACTGTTCATGTTTTTGGCTATTTGCAGTCTCACACTGGATCAAATTTCCATCTGTTAAAAAACAAACCAACAAACACACAACAAGAAACTTTATTTATAAATGTTTGATAAAGTTCATCTTCATAAAATTAGAGTCCCACTTGCCTTTATTTTTTAACAAAGATAACCAAAAGGTTAAAAAAAGAAACAAAGGAAAAAGAACACATACAATTACCACAAAAATATGAGAATTATGGATGTGAATATCAAGTCATCCAATCTTAAAACAAAATAGAAAGAAAATTTTTTTGCATAAACTAGTGATACAATCCAGAAGCAAAATTATCTCTGGACTAATACTTCATCTAGTTTAAGAGACATCAGATTACAGAGAGTTTCCTTCCTTAGCACTTAAACAGTCACACTATGACTTAATGTGTGGCCTCCTTTATTTCTGCATGTGTGTTACTAAGACTTGGTCAGGTCTTTGACAAGGACAGACTTTGCTTGTGCAAGTCTCATTTGCAAAGAGCAGGACTAATTTTATTACACTGTTTAATTTATGCCAAGGAAAGTGCAAAACACACAGTTTCTTCCCAAGCTTACATTATATACTTGCTTGATATTTAACAAGACACTGGTTGAGGGTGGAGGGAGAAATTATTTCTTTCTCTAGATAGGGAGCAATTCAGAATGGGACACTACAGAAAATTAATAATGGTGACCTTAAGTATTTATTGCTCATAAAAGCAATAAATAGTTTTACAGACATATATATGAAAAGAATCTTGTAAAGTGCAGTGAAAGGAAGCATTAATATTCAGTAGTAGTAGAAGACTAGGCAAATTTTAAAACTATTTACTTTAGTGCTTAGTATGTCATCTCAATCCTTCAAAGTCTAATCGCTGCAGATGCTCACCTCTGAGCTCAGTCACCTCCTAGAACAAATGTTTAGCTTTAAGTTCTAGTAATACTGTCCAAAGGCCAATGTAAAAAATCATGCATTGTATCTGTGTTAAGGCTTAGTTCTTCAGAAAAAGGAACAAGGTAGAATAGAAACACAGCCCGAAGCAGATTCATCTAATTTATCCAAATTGAAAAATAATGCATTTAACCAAAATAAGTACAGCGTTGATCAAGCTGATTCATGCTTTTCCACATTCTCTCTGCTGGAAACCAGAAAAGTAGCATGAACATGTTCTAATCAGAAAAAAAGCAGTAAAATAGATGTGATCATCTCCCTATAGACTTGAGTGTGCAACTGTTTGAGCTCAGTATATACATAAAAGGTTACTGTTGTTCATCTGAAGATTACCAACAGAAAGGATCAAGAAGCAGTAACTGATTTCCTCCATATTTCTAGGCAATTACAATTCAAAATAAAATGGTTTGTGTAAGTAAATAGTAAAAAAAAAAGTTAGCAATCCTTCTACTAGAAACAACTACTCATATCAGACATACCAGGCATAGTTTGGTCCATGGATGAGGGGTGGTGTGGAAGGAAGTCACTCTAAATTTAATCTCCAAGGTTGGGATAAACTAAGTAACATTATACCAGACATTATTCATGAAATTATGCTTTCTCTCAAGAAAAGAGGGAAAAGGTATATCAAGATATATTCTGTAAACAGCACAGGTATTTCAACTGTATCTACTTACACTAAGCAGTAAATTAGACTTTCTTTCAACTTTGGCAATAAGACAACTGAACACAAATACCTTATTTATTTCCAAGGTTAACAGAGACTCGGCATCTGTTTTGGCCAACTGTAGCTTGTTTTCTGGCACATAAAGCTCTTTCACCTCATAAGAGGCATCCACTGGTACAATGTCCTGTACAAAAGGAATAAACAAAACTTAATAGTTGCTCAGAATGTTTCTTGGACAATGAACATGCGATCAAGAAGTAAAATTCTAAAGATGCACTACATGATAACAAGAGTTTATACATTATGCAATTTTTACGCATTTAAAAGTCAGTACTGTTCCAAGATTATGATACATAACTAGTTACTCAAGCCAGCACATTGGCTAAAGTGAAACATTCTGATAAGAGATTTTTTTCTAAACCTTAAGTAAAAAGTATAACATTTACCTAGTAAATATTTAACTATTGGATTGAGTGCCATTTTTATGACTTATTAATGCCTACATTTTCTACATGTAGCAGAAAGGAAGACTATCCTTTTATACATGCTGAAGAAGTAAAAAAAGATTCAGAGAGTGAGCATTTATAAATTTAAGTCATTCACTATACAAGATACATTAGGTATGGTGACTTGAAAGTAAAAAAAAAAACCCTTCTCAACAGAAAGTTATTAATACGAAAGTACAAATCAAATGTATTTCCTGCAGCTAATGATAACACCAGTATCCTAATCTATATACTAACACTTAGAATGTTTAAGTGTGAGGCTTGTATATATATGTAATGAACTGAAATTTAGCTTTATCACCAGAATATCGATTATTTATTAAAAAAAATCAGTTTTCCTCCATGTGTATTAAACAAGACATTCTCGCTCCACTGTGCTCAAGACTCAAGACCTTACACTTCTCATAAGATATGAACACAAGGATAAAAATATAATTAAAAAAAAGGAGAAGGTCATCATGACAAAACTGTAAAGAGTCTCCTCCCAACAGCAGATGCTGTAATATGTCAAAACTGAGTCAAATGTTCTAGTGATGTTCAGTAGAAAAAATTAGTGAGAAGAGGCTGATGGTTCTTCTTAAAACACATTTTTCAGTGTTTTGGAAACCTTTGTAAAATAATGTTTTACTTTTTGAGAAAAAAAAGTCACCCTTAACAGCAGAGTATATACCAACCCCTAAAAACACACCGTTAGCTCAGGAATTTAACGTACTTATCAGGCACCAGGCACTACCTCCATGGAAAGTAAAACAAAGGGAGGGGGATGATGAAAGCAAGTGGGAGATAAAATGACTGCAGGAGTAAAAAGATGTGGTGAGTCTCACTGGCTGTTAAATAATTCATATCTTCAAAGACAAATAAAAGGAAAACAGATTAAACCAGCATTCAGGAAAAGTGTTTTATAAGGAAAAGCTCAGTCCATTACATATCAGACATAATTTTGGAGGCAGATTTTATTAGACAGTAAGACAGCCCAGAAGAGCTGCAGCAGACTCCTGCCACAGCAATAAGCCCAGAATCAAATGAAGGTGTTGCCTCCTATAAGGAACAGTATAATGAACACGTACACATTACGCTGCTTCACAGATTTCCCTCTGGAACCTAGTTCATTACCACGCTAGAATGTCCTAATTTTACAAACCACCAATAGCTTAAAATAAATGTGCCTATTAAAAAGATCTCTTCAGATGTTATCATGGGTTTAGTGCCCCGCTAATGGGCAAAACAAAGGTTTCACAATGCAGTTTCTGTCAACAACCTACTTCATTATACATATGTAAACAGCCTGAAGACAGTTCTAGGGACACTGTGTCTGACATTTAGAAAACTTACAGGATTAGGAAACTTAGGCTCCCTTGCACACAAAAAAGTGGTATTTACAACAACTTAGATTTAAAAAAAATCAAACAAAACCAGGAGCAAAAGAAATCCATAGGTCTTCAACTGAATGAATTTTCAGAAAATGCTAGGCTAGCAAGCCATCTAGTGATCATTTTAAGGCAGCAATTTTACTCAAAGTTTCATTCTACCAACGGACAAGTTACACAATATTTCTAAATTATTTCTCAATGCATTCATACAAATGATGGCAAAATAATAAGAATCACAGAATATGCTGATTTGGAAGGGACCCACAAGGATCAAGCCCAACTCCTGGCCCTGCACAGGACCATCCCCAAGAGTCACACCATGTGCCTGAGAATATCATCTAGATACTTCTTGAACTCTGACAGGCTTGGTGCTGTGACCACTTCCCTGGGGAGCCTGTTCCAGTGCCCAACCACCCTCTGCGTGAAGAACCTCTTTCTAATATCCAACCTAAACCTCTCGTGACACAACTTAAGGAAATTACCTGTATTTCATTTCATGTTTGTTGCCCCTCATCCTACCCTTGTGCACCTCTGAGAAAAGTCTTCATCGGTCTTCTCTATACTCTCCTATTTGGATGATAAAACAGCAACAAGAACTCCTTTAGCCTTCCCTTCTCCAGGCTAAACAAGTCCACTTCCCCTCAGCCTCTCCTTCTGCAGTGACATACTACAGCCTCTGACCATCTTGCTGACCATCCACTGGATTCACAGAAGGACATCAATGTCTGTCTTCTACTGGGTGAGGGAGAAGGGCACAAACCTGATCATGGTATCCAGATAAGGTCTTATAAGTAAGTGTCACATAAAATAGCAAAATTGTGTTTCTTGAGCAAGTGGCCATGCTCATTATTACAGCAGAGCATGCAGGCAGTCTTTTTGGCAGCACAGGCACACGTTTTCATAATGGTGACACAAATGGCTTTATAATGCCAAAAAATTTATTTCATAGAATCATAGAATCACTGAATGGTTTGGGTATGAAGGGACCTTAAAGATCATCTAGTTCCAACCCCCCCGCCACAGGCAGGGACACCTCTCACTAGATCAAGTTGCTCAAAGCCCTATCCAACCTGACCTTCAACACTTCCAGGGATGGGGCATCCACAGCCACTCTGGGAAACCTGTTCCCGTGTCTCGCCACCCTCACAATGAAGAATTTCTTCCTCAAATCTAATCTAAACTACTTTCTGTCAGTTTAAAGCCATTACTCCTTGTCCTATCCCTAAATGCCCTCATAAAAAGACCCTCCTCAGCCTTCTTGTAGGCCCCCTTTAAGTAGTAGAAGGTGCTAGAAGGTCTCCCTGGATCCTTCTCCAGGCTGAACAACCCCAATTCTGTCAGCCTGTGCTCATAGGAGAGGTGCTTCACCCCTCTAGTCATCTTGGTGTCCTGTCCCCCTCCTCTGGACTCACTCCAACAGGTCCACACCTTTCTTGTTGGGGGCTCCAGATCTGGACACAGTACTCCAGGCACAGTCTCACAGAACAGGGAGAACCACTTCCCTCAGCCTGTTGCTCACATTTCTTTTGACACAGCCCAGGATACAGTTGGCTCTCTGGGCTGCAAGCACACATGGCTGAGACATGTTGAGCTTCTCATCCACCAACCCCCCTAGGTTCTTCTACCCACGGCTGCTCTCAACATTTCCAGATGTCTTCCCCTTACTGCCATTATTGTTTGAACTAGTATACAAACAGTCCTTACCTATACTTTGAGCAGATTTCTTCCCAAAATTTTGTCACTGTTATTGAAAAACAACAAACATCCCACAATATTTTTAATGCTGCTGGGCTAGGGTCTTTCGCCTTACTAATCACAATGTATTACCAAAGAAGAACACAGACAAGGTTCGTTCAAACTACATGAAATCTACAGAAATTATATTCTCAAAATGTCATGGCATTAATATGGTCTAAGAACAAGACACGCCTGTTTGGCCTTGCCTCGATTTCATTGTTTCTCACTGAACTAAGCAACCATTAAGGTATCTTACCATTCAGGAGACTGTTGTCTTCAAACAAAGGGGAAAAAACTGCTAAAATGTGCCTTAAGGAAAGCTGACTGGGCTAGGAGCCAGCATTCAGCACTGTGTACCAATACAAGACTTTAGGGATCACTATCTTGGCACACGTAACATTGGTTTTTACAACTATGAAACATACTGAATTGTTCTTCAGAGAGGAGACGCAGGGCCCCCCACACTCAGGAATTGCCACCTCCCATAGTTATGAATCCTACACAGCCCAAAATATTCATATGAGCAGTAGGATAAAAATTTAGAGTTCTCCTGTGGTTTTCTGCCCTCTCTATCTTCTGAGTAATCTTCAGCAAGCAGTCATCTATGAAGAGTTTTCTTGAAAATTTCAATACAAGAGACTAAATTTCTCCAGAGCTGTACTGGCACAATGAGGAGGTCTTTTGATGAGTGTTGGCTACGTGATGAGGTCTTTTGATTGTACCAAGTTTAATACTTGGTGAAGCTACTGTCTATACCCTAAGTTTCAAGAATATCCACCTCACAACAAAACCCAAAAAGCATGAATAATTGTCTGTAAGAGTCTCCTAATTAAAACAGTTGTCTGAAATTTCATTCTGCTACCCCCTGACTATAGATAAAAAAGTAAGGAGACATATTTCTTCTGCATGAGGATTAGCAAATTCTGGGTGTATGATTTCAAGAGGTTAAAGCCTGTACTTTTAGGCTTGGGTTTGGGTTTTTTTTATCCGTTTTGTTTTCTGTGGTGGTTTTGTTCAGAGTGAGGTTGAGGAATGAGCTGAATCCACTTATCAGACAACAAGAGATGAACCAGAGACTTCAAAAGAAATGGTGTGGATTGCAGGAATGAACAAGGAAGGAGACCTGCCTTTTCAGAAGTTCAACTTCTGAACTCGACTCAGCCATGTCAAGAAGATCAGCTTTCTGAACCGCTCATTACACAATTGCAGGACCACTTTTACTAGTGCAAGAAAAACAGTGGCGACAAGGGAAATCAGACACAAGCACAGCAGCCCCTATTTAAGTCAGCTCAAATTACTGTGTAAGTGCATCGCTGCCTCTTCATACCTACAGTACACACTAATTTCTACACTATAGAGACAAATGAAACAATTTCAGACTCTTTAAAATTGGTTGCTAGCATTTGTAAGTCAGCATTCATTGTTGATTCCGTAACAACTGAGACAGCCATCTCTCCCTTCCATTTATTAGTTATGACAATTAATATAAATTAATTTTCCACTTGTCCAAAACCTGTCTCACTTAGAGATCAATGTTGTTGCAATATTTATATTTAAAAAGGAAACAAGCAACAGGATAAGTTTAAAAGCTGGAACTGAAAGATGTACAAGCCTTCAACTCTCAAATATTGCCTTTGTTTGTCCCAGCACGTACATTCAGATTGAAGGCACAAATAGTTCAAAAAAAGTTACTAGGATATGTCTCCATTTCTGCTCACCCTCTCTTGAAGAAGTTCCACAACTTGTTGTATACAATCATTCACATCACAGGAATCAGTTTTCAGCACAAGCTCTGGGGCTTCCGGTTTTTCATACTCTGAGTCAATCCCAGTAAAACCTAGAGAACATAAAAAAATCTTAGGTGACTTCTTCCAGATGACTCCATTTTAACACAGTTCACAGACAGTTTTTTAGATATAAACCAACACAACAGGCCAAGAGCACAGAGTTTTAACTTCCTTAATACAGGATTTCTTAGGGAAATCAACAGGTTTTTTCTTTATCAGACTATCTGCTAATCCTACTGACTGCATCAAACTTCAGCACTCTGCAGCACATACAAAGCATATTTTTGTTGGTGAAGCTATTTGATTTATACTGTGAATAGAAAAGGAGCATTGGCAGAAGAACTGTGCACATCAACCCAGAGTTAGTCATCCTTCATCATTAGCTGTCATTGTTGCTCTTTAAAAAAAAAAAAATAAAAAATACTATGAACTTCCAGTATATATGTAAATTTACGCTCATAACACCAAGCTGTACTCAGAAGTAAGGAATTCCAACACCTATTACATTAGTTTAGCTAATATACTCATCTCAAGATAGCTGCTAATGTAAGATTGATGAGTGTGTTTATTATAGTTATAACAACTGTCACAGACTGTACAAGCAAGCAGGGACACTTGTTCTGGCCTACTTAGCTAGCAATCTGCTTTGAAATAGTGGAGATTCTGACCACCCATGCATAAACAAGGAGGAAAAAAATCAAGGCCAAAGGCAAAGACTGTTAAGTACTACAACGGAGATCTGCAGTAGGAATATCAGTTGGGCTACAGCAACTGAGCATCTGCATCCTCCACAAATGCAAATACAAACATTAAAATTAGAGTTTTTCACTTCAGGTTTAAATACCCTCAAACTTAGTAGCTTAATTCCCCACCTAAGAAAAATATCAATTGCTGCAGTATCCCATGTGATAAAGGAAGGCTAGTATCTTCCAAAAACTGTATACTATAGAAGGATCTAATTACTGGAGGAGTGGGAATAGGAGGCAAAGAAAGTGCCCCATTACCATTGCCAGAGGGAAAAAAAAAGGTAACAGTTGCTGACATTCCTTGGGAACAGGCAAGTTCATTGAATTTTCATCCTTCATATATCAGAGAGGTCATAAGATACAGCCACTGCTAAACCCACTCGTACCTTACTCAGGCACTATATACTTCACTTACCACTTCTACAGTTAACACAATTCCATTACGGGGCTTGTAAAATTAACAAAAAATTAAGGACTTTCTACAGCACAAATAAGGATTCTGTACAGAGCTGTATCTTTGTATCGTGCCAGCTCAAGCAATCTTGCTTTGATTCTGAACAAACCTTAGTTCAGCCTTATGGATTTATGGCCTTCACATGATATTCTGGAGTACTAGCAACCACTAGTTCTGAAGAATCAAGCAACCACTCATGTAGAATGTTTTAGATTTCTTGAAGTTTATATCACTTTCCATTAACAGTATCATCATTATGGCACCTGCAAATTCCACCCCGAAAGCGATTACTTTAAAAACTGCTTCACTACTAAACACGGGTTAAAAGAGCTATCATCAACCTCTGCAAACTAAATGTAACACAGAGCAAAGAAGCACTTGAAATAATACTTGCACTGAATGATTGCACAGCTAAGCTTCTTTTTATTGCAGGTTATACTTAAATCTTGACCCAAGGCTGGGGATAGGAAATCATTTTCATGGGCACTGGAATAAAACCTTAATTTCAAAGTAAAAGTTTGCCTCTTCAGAAGTGTTCTCAATGGTCTTTACGGGGAAGGCAGCGATGATGATTTACTTTTTAGAGGAAACTAGCAACTCTTTATAGATTTTAGAGAGAATTAGGCTCTTTTTTGACCAGTCAATGGACACACAGAGGAGACAGATTAATCCTCAATCATAAGAGGTTGCAATAGAAACTGTGTAATCTGCTCAAGGTTTTTCAGTGTGAGGACAGACACTTTTGCCCTTTTCCTGTCCTACATATTTAAATAATCAGTTCCATGAGTTAGAAATCGATCCGAATTTTCTTCTCAGTCCTGTCCTGAATCCATGCTATTTTTAAGAGTGGTACACTCAAAGACTTGAGCACATCCACTCACGTGGAGTCAAATTACACCCATGTTTCACTTATGTAGAAAGGATGTGACTACATTTAAGTTCACCTTTAATTTCTCCAGCCCTGGCTTTCTTATAGAGTCCTTTAACATCTCTCTGCTCACAGACATGCAATGGAGCATCCACAAATACTTCAAAAAAAGGCAAACTTGCCCCTTCATGAATTCGTCTGGCATTATTACGATCCTGAAAGAAAACAGAAGAAAAATCCTAAAAGGTTGCACCCACATATTATTACTGTCCTACTGCTTTTCAAGTTCATTTTGAAGAAGTGGATAGCAAAATGCAAACAAGCTTTCAAAGTTTGAAAAAAGAAACATGATTTGATCAAATGATGCCCTGCAAGCTGCATCAGTTTGGCTACAGTACATCACATGGTAAAAGCTGATATGAAGATATGAGATATTTTACATTAACTTGATTTATTAAAAAAACCAAACCCAGGCATAGAGTGCAGGATTTTCTATATATATAAATACATATCTTAGGAGTTACGTCCACCTGGCTGAATACAGTCAAGAGAAGGTGTTATCTGCTGCTCCTGATATAACCATTCTCCTCTCCAGAGCCCCAGTTTTCTCTACGTTCTTTGATCTGACAAGACTTGTGTAGTAAACTATTATATTATTTTTATGGCTTGCCAAGCATTGAAACAATTGGCCAGTTGCACTTAGAGGGAAAAAAAAAAAGCTTTCAAAAATCCACTAAAACCATCTCTTACTAAATACAGTTATTTCCCTCATATCTAAAGACTTCTGTTTTACTGGAGGATCTTGAGTTCCCTGAATTATTATGGAAAGAACTGTTTGTACCACTATAACCAAAGAAATAACATGTTATTTTCATTAGTAACAAATGTTACAAATGTCTAAGCTTAAAGCCCCAGGGTCATTCTTCAAGATACTTGGGTGTTCGCATATCCTTTTTGTCTTTCCCATCTATGTTCTCATTCACAGATGAAAACGATCTTCACAAAACAATGTGAACATGGATTTAGGCTGATTTTCAGTATTGTATAACGTCATGTTGTACACACAATATGAAATAAAATAAAAAGAACTACAGGGAATTAAAACATTTTTCCCTTAAGCCACTTGGTACAAATAAAATTCACACTACTCATTGACTACAGGAAAAACTGCTTTTGAAAACAATTTAACTGAGTCTTTAGGTTAAATGTCTACCTAGTCTTCGTATTTATGAAGTACTGGATCAAACAAGATACTGTCATTTTAAGAGTCCTTCTTGAAGCATCATTTGGCCTTGTTCCTAATATTAGAGTAATAATTCTGCCTTAACAGACTGAAGAACATTTATAGTTATACAACTAATGTAAACTTTTTTTCACATTTAAGACTAATGCTTCTGATTTAAGTAATCTCCATAAAGCACAACTGTCACCAAAAAAAAAAAGTAAGTATTTGATTCTGGCTAAGTTCAGAGAGGGATTTCTTTAACTAAATTCTGAGTGACATTTTGTGCTTTGTCTTTTTCCTACTCTTCATCTAGGTGTTTTTCACATTGTTTTTCACATTTACCTGAGTATAAGGAGAGATGAAACTAGTAATGCACACCAAACCAGCATCTGCAAACAATTTAGCAACTTCAGCAATACGACGGACATTTTCTTCTCTGTCTTCTGGTGTGAAACCCAGATTCTTATTAAGGCCTTGGCGAATATTGTCACCATCCAACGTGTAGCATGGAATACCATGGCAGACTAAATACTCCTCCAGTGCCATGCTCACTGTAGTCTTTCCAGCACCAGACAGACCTAAAACATTCAATAACAATATAAATATATGTTATAAGCACAGAAACAAGTTAAGGCAAGTTGTAGTACACATACCACTGCTAGTACGAAAATCCCAAAGTGACAGGCTTCAGCAGCAATGCCTTTCGGATATGCCTACCTGGAATATAAGCCAAGGCTTTTACACAGACAGTTGGTATAGGGAGAGTAAGGCACAAAGTTAAGTGTGTAATTTGAAGCAAGTCAAAGAGTCTGGCCTTGAGAGCTGCTGCTGCTGCTTCTTATAGAAGTCATGCACTTTCCATAGTGCTGCTGCTGGCACTTGTTACTACCTGAGCACACTAAATTCAGAAACCAAACACAGTTAAGGTGTTATGTTTACATGACAAAAGAAAGATCTCATATTGAAGTGAATTTAGTCAACAAAAGAAATGGAATCAGGCCAAAACCACACTTTGTTCTTACTCCCTGCAGAATAACAGCACTGAATGAGAACACCACAGACAAAACCAAACTCATACAAAACTCTCACATAGCAGTCATGCTCCACTAACTGGCGTGTGTTAGCAACAAGCAAAGAAAATTATAATATCAAACTCTGGTCCAATTCAGAATCTTTGGCAACAAAGCTTTAAATATTTGAGAAGTCTTGCTAATCCTAAAATGTCCACTGTTTGAAGCTGGAAATTTATTTAAATAATTTTTCAGACTAGATTTCAGTTTAGCTGGAGCACATGTTTGAGCTTATACCAAGAAGTCAATCCTAAATGGAGCACAAACTCAGATCTTCATAAGATGACATTTATGCTCCGAGCAGGGAAAAAAAAAAGGTAACGGTAGTATGAAAAAAAGTAGCACTAGTGGGTGAAGAAAAATGTTTTTATCTTTATTAGCGGTGATTAAGATTTATTGTAACTCTCAAAGAAAGTAGGAAAAAAAAAATCAAACAAACCAGCAGTTTGGTATTACTTCTATGATAAGCACGTTCTAAGAAAACACAAAGTGCAAAGGAAACCTTGACAACTTAAGGTGTTTAGGATAATTAAAAGAAAAGGAGTCATTGCATTGTTCCCTCTGGTGCCTGTTATTACCAATAGCCAAGTCAGTTTGCTAGCCTTCCCTCCTGCCCTTTTTTTTTCTTTTTTTTTTCTTTTTTGTTTTTCCTGTCATGTGAATCAGCTCAAGGTTTGCTTGGGCAAGCACTACCACTTGTGTAAGACAGAAGAAGGCAGAAAACAGAACAATCTTCTTCTGGCAGCAATTAAGTACGTCCCCTGTCACAGAAAATAGATGTGATAGTTCAAAACGAGATTACAGAACTCTGTCATTTACTTCTCACTGATGCAGTCTTTGACTTGTCATTTTTGATCCCACATCTAGCTTGCTATTCACTCAAATGCTCTAGCTTTTCACACACCATTTGGTAATGAATTGCAGAAGTTAAGGTTATACATTAATGAATTCTAAAAACAGTCTTAGAGCTGACAAGTCTTTAAAATAACTTACACTCTCAAAACTGTGTATTATTTTGCACATGAAAATAGTGGTTTTCCATATTTTTGACACATTCCTCAGGGTTCTGTTTACTAGAACCCTGTTGAGTCAGCTCAACATTCACTAGAACTGAGCTCTCAAATAAAGGTTAGCTTAAAAATGAAAATCAGTCTTTGAAAGAACTTTCCATACACTCCCACCTCGTGAGTGCTGACGAGGTGAGAGAATCTTAGAGTATACCAACATTTCATCTGTTATTCTAACATCTCATAAAGTTTTGAAGAATCATGTTTGCACAGTTCTAGAATGGTTAATATTGCTTACCATGCCTACATTCCTTTTCACTCCCTAAGATTACTGCTCAAACATTGTCAATAACCTTGCTTCCCATACACACTCCGATACCTTACCACCACCCTTCTTCCTGAAGAAAAGGAAATTAAGCATTAAGATTACACTTGTTTTAAAAGAATGTTGACAGGAAAATATTGCCATGTAGATAACTGAGAAAACATTTTTATCATGACTTTTTTCAAAGTGATATTAATTAATTACCAGGAGAAACAGAACGGCAGCCTACCAGATCACTCAAGCATTGAGAGACAGGCTGGAGCTATGTGACAGAAACAGGGACAGAAAGGGCTCCATTCTTCTACCAAAGAAATAAACGACAGCAAGCTACTGTATCAAATCTGTTTGGAATGACTCTCAGCAATTTGTTATCAACTACTGCTTTACATTTCACTAACACTAGTGGAAACAAATTTTACTTAATGTAGTAAGTTTCTCTAATACTCTGTCAAGATCTTTTGTGTTGCAATACAACAGTGCTTTAAATGGTTTACAAACCAATTACATTACACATTTTGTTAGATTTATTTTTTATTTTCAGTTTTAACAAAAAGTAACTTTAAAGGAAATATATTAAAGCCTCCAAGAACTTTGAAAGGCAGAACAAAAAAATTCCCTCACAGTTATGAAATAAAACTGTCTTCCGGAATTATTTACCCCCTCTTTCTACAATCAAAACAATTCAGAGAAAAAACCCACAGACCTGATTTCAAAAATAGCTCCCAGTATGCATTGCCTCAACATGCAATCACTTTCCAAAGGCACAGGTTTATACCAAAAAGCTATTTCAACCCAAGGAGACAGGAACATTCCAAAGAGAAGAGGCCTTTAAAGAATCGATTCAGAAATACAGACTCTTATAAAAAAAAAGTTAGGTTTCATTTGTTAATAATGGACAGTACAAAGAGCTAGAATTGGTTAAAATAAAGCGGGGGAGGAAAAAAGGAAATAAAAAACACACATGCACAGAAAATAAAACCACCAAAACCCCCCATACATTCCAAAATTCAACCAGAATTAAGCAGCAGACAGTACCAAGAAAAACAACCCTCGCAGTGCACTGAACAAAATACATTCTCAAGTTATTATCTGTCCCAAAGCAATTTCCTGCTAGTCTACCTAAAAACAGTAATAAAATTGCATCAAGGTCTTAGATTTCACAAACATTAAACTTTGCATGCAAAAAGGAGCTACAGCGAAGTAGCTTTTCAGAAGAGTAACTAGAACAAAAGGATCCTCAGAAATCCATGACAGTACCTGTTAACCAGACCGTGCATCCACGAAAACCACTTCTTGTTCCTACCACTTGGCCTCTTTTATTCCTGCTGACATGATGAGCTTGGTAGGTAACATTGGTTGCCCTTTGCATTCCCTATAAAAGAAGAAGTTTATTAGGTCTTTAACTTCTAAAGGGTGAGTTGACAAACCATACTGAAACTTATTCACAGGCACAAATAAAGACTTGGAGACAGGCAAATGGAAGTAAAAACAATACCCATTCCATCAGCTGCTGAACTGGTCAAAGAAGACACATGAAATTAGAGAAGTCATCCATAGCAAACCACATCCCTTGTGCTCTTTCTGTGAAGCTTGGGATTGACAGGTCAATCAATTACTACTTTCAAATACAACTTGTTTAAGAAAAATCAACTATAGAAAAAGACAGATGAACTGCTAGAGCTGCTAGACTTGACTGCTACTCAAATAATTTCAGGGATCTGCTCGATACAGCCAGGAGACCTGCATGGATGAATAAGGAACTCCTAGGAGAGTCGACACAGGGACAGGTAGCCTGGGAGAAATAGAGAGAAACAGCCAGAGATCAGGTTAGGAAAGCTAAAGCACTGACAGAATTAAATCTGGCCAGGGATGTCAAAGGCAACAGGAAAAGCTTCTATATAGGTACCTTGGTGATAAAAAGAAGACTAGGGAAAATGTGGGCCCTCCCTGGAAGGAAAAGGGAGACTTGGTCACCCGAGACATAGAGAAGGCTGAGGTACTCAGTGACTGTTTTGCCTTGGTCTTCACTGACAAGAGCTCCAGCCATGCTGCCCAAGTCACAGAAGGCAACGGCAGGGACTGGGAGAATGAAGAACTGTTGCCCACTGTAGGAGATGACCAGGTTCGAGACCCTTTCAGGAACCTGAAGGTGCACAAGTCCATGGGACCTGATGAGATGCATGTGCTGCTCCTGAGTGAACTAGTGAAGGAAGTGGCTAAGCCACAGTCTATCATACTTGAGAAGTCACGGCAGTCTGGTCATGTTTGAAAAGGAGGAACATAATCTCATTTTGAAAAAGGGAAATAAGGAAGACCTGGGGAACTACAGACTCATCAACCTCACTTCTCTGCCCACCAAGATCAAGGAGCTGAAGCTCCTGGAAACTATGCTAAGACACACAAAAAATAAGGAGGTGATTTGTGACAGCCAGCATGGCTTCACTAAGGGCAAATCATGCCTGAAAAATTATTGTAGTAACTGATATTATCTACTTGGACTTGTGCAAAGAACTGTCCCACATGACATCCTTGTCTCCAAACTGGAGAGATAAGTATTTGATGGGTGGAACACTTGGTGTATAAGGAATTAGCTGTACGCTCTTAAGAGCTGTGGTCAACAGCTCAATGTCCAAGTGGAGAGCAGTGACAAATGCTGCTCCTCAGGGGCCAGTACTGGGACTGGCACTGTTTAACAACTTTGTCAGTGTCAGGAACAGTGGGATTGAGTGCTCCCTCAGCAAGACAACACCAAGCTGTGTGGTGCAGTCAATACGCTGGAGGGAAGGGATGTCATCCAGAGGGACCTTGACAGGCTTGAGAGGTTGCCTGTGTGAACCTCATGAAGTTCAAAAAGGCCAAGTGCAAGGTCCTGCACCTGGGTCATGGCAATCCCAAGCACAAATACAGTTTGGGTAGAGAATGGATTGAGAGCAGCTCTGGGTAGAAGGACTTGGGGATGACAAGCAGCTAGACATGACCCAGCAGTGTGCATGTCCAGCCCAGAAAGCCAACTGAACCCTGGGCTACATCAAAAAAATTGTGAGCAGCAGATCAAGGCAGGTGGTTCTTCCCTTCTATTCTGCTCTTGTGAGATCCAATCTCAGGTGCTGCATCCAGCTCTGCAGCCACCAACAAAAGAAGCATACAGACCTATCGGAGTGAGTCCAGAGGAGGGAACAAAGATGCTCAGAGGACTGAAGCACCTCTCCTGTGAGGACAAACTGAGAGAGTTGGGGTTGTTCAGCCCGGAGAAGAGAAGGCTCTTCTCTTCTCAGCAGCCTTCCAGAACCTAAAGGAGGCCTACAAGAGACCTGGCAAGTGACTTTTTACAAGAGCATTTCAGGATGGGACAAGGGGGAATGGCTTTAAACTGACAGAAGGTAGTTTAGATACTAGGAAGAAATTCTTTACTATGAGGATGGTGAGGCAAAAGGTTTCCCAGAGAGGCTGTGGATGCCCCATCCCTGGAAGTGTTGATGGCCAGGTTGGATGGAGCTTTGAGCAACTTGGTCTAGTGAGAGGTGTCCCTGCCCATGGCAGGGGGGTTGGGACTAGATGATCTTCAAGGTCGCTTCCAAACCAAACCATTCTAAGAGTCTCTGTTTTTACGAATTTAAGTCTAAGAAGATCAAATGGATTCTTCCCTTCTCTGAGCTAAAGGTTTCTGTCATAAAACAGCCAAACATTGGCTTATTTTTAACTCTCTAGAGGCCTTTTCATTGCAAACTATGCATGTCTCTTCAAAGTTCCAGTTCAGCAGACCCTTCCAAACTACTCTGCCTTTATGTATGGTATCTTCAGTCTCCAGAAGAGAGATATTTATCATAGATTCTAAATATATAAAGAAAGTACTATTTCTAAGGAACTTATTAACAAATTTACTTTAAAAGATGGGCTTTTTGTAACATAATTTTAATTAAAACAAAGCTGGTTACTGAGTTTCTTCAAATTATTCATCATAATGACCTGCTCTACAAATATCTTCAGTAAGATGACACCACTGTCAAACATATTTCACAATCCAAAGTCAGGGAGCCCTCAGGAAGATCAGCCTTGGCATTTCCTTAGGTTTTAAAGGTATCTAACTATATGAACTTTGTTCAAAAAGATCAAAAGCTTAAATAGCCAGAGAGAGCATGAACAAACAAACAAAAGAGAGGGCTTAAAAAAAAGGGGTGAGTGTGTGTTTGAGGGTGAGAGGGATTAATGGTATGTGTAATGCTGCTTTGACTTCTCTTGCTTACAAACATATTGCAAGATATTTGCACTATCTTCTCTTTCATCGTTGTATCAGTGCTAGTTGAAAATGAAAACAAATAGTATATTTATTATAAAAGAAAGAAGGAAGTATATTCCTCTATGGTGAACTAACAGAGGTTCATAGGTTTAGAGGGAGATACCACAAAATACAACTAAGAGAAAAATGGTATCTACTTGTGGCTTCAAGGACTGCTGCTGTATCATTCTTCTATCCAAAAGTTTATAACTTCATTGGAAGCTATGAATTTGTGTGATTGTATGTCCCCAATTCTATACGCAACTGGGTTCATAGTTAATACAAAGAGAAACTCCACATAGTAACCAATGTTCAAGATTTAAATACAATAACTCTATAATTCAGTTGTGATACTCCAGCACCCATAAGAAACCATGACCTGTAAACAGGTTACAACCACAAAAAATGAAGTTATATTTGCGGATCATGTTACTTTCAATTAATTTATCTCCTAAAACAAAACTGTTTTGTGCACAAAGTCATTGCAATATGGCCAACTAAAACCAAAAGTCAAAAAAATCGAAGTCTTTTTTCTTATAATGGGAACAATTACACACTACATAAAATTGGAGATCTCAGTGAGCAAATGCATAAATTGTGGAATTAAAACCAACAAAAATCATTTAAGTACTTCAATTAAAAGATATACCATGCATAATGAATGTACACAGCCATTCAAGCAAATACAGTAATAGCAACACTCTTTCTCATTAATTCCAGTTGTACTGGATTGTACCAGGCACTGGATAAATAGCACACAGTCTCAAAGCACAGATCCCATGCCACTGTCTCAGTTAGCTCTCTTACATTAAGACATAAAAACACACATGCTTTGCTTTTGACTGCTGACAATGAGGCTATTATCAGGCTCATACTTTGGAGGTCAAAGGTCTCATCCAAGGAGACCTCTTCCAGTCCATATTCCATAAGTTACATGAGTTTTCTCTGTTTTCCAGAACTAAGAAAGCAGCTCTGAAACCGATCAGGGTACTACACTACGTTTACAAAACACAGGAAAAACTAAGGAAGCGGGCCAGAGGGATTCTTAAAATGATGAAAAAGACACATCTTAAAAAAGAAAAAAAAAAAGGTAATAATAACAACTTAGCAGAGATGACAAATCACAGCAAGGAGAAGGCCAACAGATTGCTAGAAGACAAGGCACACAAATGCCATGGAACATCCAGCAGGCTCAGCAGTGGGACAATAATCCATCTGTAGTTCAGAAGCATCTAAGACTAAAGGTTAAAGTGCCCAAACAGTCTGCATGCATACAAAAACACACCTGCTGCTGCCAGCCACCCCACCTTCTACATCTGTATATCTCTACACAAACAAGACAGATCAGTGCTACTCCTGCGCAAAGCACTACCAAAATCCCCCTTATCTTCCAACAGAAAACCACTTTTTATAGAGGTGCTCTAAAAAGTTAATAATTTAACAAGCCATTCTCTGTTTCTGATGAACAAAAAAAAGCAGTTGCCTACTTTGCTACTAAATGATTTGCTACCAAACAATTTGCTACCACCACTGAGCAACTAAAGCTGAACTAGCTGAACATTGGATCTTCAACAATATAAGTTTTTAATTACTATCCCTGACATATACACTACCAATACTGATGTGGCACAGAAAAATATTCACTGGATCATACTGGTTGTGCTCTTAAATTATTCAGCCAGTCTTCAAATTCTACTACATAAAATCTGATGACTATCAACTGAGGAAATTAAACGGTCATCCAAAATGATACCAGAAATAAAGAACAGTCATTTCCTTTTACACGCTATCAAAGCATCAGTCACTGTGGAGATCTGTATTATCAATGTTAAAAGAAATTAAACATAAGAAAATGCACAATAGAAAAACTCAATGTAATGTACGAGTACTCTTTAAAAAAGCTATTTTAAAATTTTTAGCCTAATTATATTCACTATAATAGTCACTATGGAAAGGATACACTACAGTTTTGTAAAAGGGCTACTGAAAAAAGGGCATTAATCACAAAGGTTTTCTGCTTTTTTACAACCATTGCGTATTTCCTCTCTGACATGCCCACAAAAATACATCTGAGATACACATTAAGTGCATCTGCATTACTTAGAAAAAAACTGCATGTTAATATTTTCCCTCCTACTCACCATGTTAAACACAAATAATCCTTTACTCCACCGTAATTTGTTAGAGTTTGTTTCACATGAAATCTGAATGGCTGAAACAGGTTTATATCTTTGTACTGAAGTAAAAAAGGAGCATTAAAGAAACAAGCCTGTGCACTGGAGAACTGCAAGGATAAGAAAGCAAGGAGGGATGACCCTGCAGTTTACTTTTTCTGACATAAAGGTAAAATTTTAGCTTTGCAGGTACTTGTCCAGGGAAATAAACACAGACATCCAAAAACTACAGGAACAAAAGAAAGATGATGGGGGTCAAAAAGAAATACTAACTCTGTTAATTTCTCTACTTACAGATTTGCTGAGATTGATGATCTATTTTTTTTCTTATCTTTCTTGATATTTTGCCAAGTTGCATCTATAATTTTTCTTTGCCAAACCAAATCAGACTATTAGCGCCTAATACCTTTGGCATAAAAACTCAGATAGGCATCCAGATGAAGAAAAGCAAACCGAAGTTGCAATGCCAAGATCAAAAGACAGCCAAAAGAAGAGATTATTGATTTATTGTTTCATAGTTAAGAGACAGATGATATATACACTGGCATAAACTAAGGTTACTCTTCATTACTTCAGAGCAACAATGAAACATTGTGCTTCTACAGTCACTTTATATCAAATTTTAACTTTTCACAAAGCAAGACCTCTGGGAAGGAAGTAAATCTTTCCATGGCAAGCAGAGACACCCCAAGCTAGAGCACCAGCTTGAGACAGCTTTGAGGTCAGAAGTATTAGGAAAGAACTGTGTATACAAACTGTACATACTGAAGAAGCTGTGACTAATTCCAATCCTCCAGGATGACAGTGTTGGTTCTCCAAGCTAAGAACTCCCATAAGCTCACAAAAGCACATATGCAACCTCATCTCTGAATTGCAGTCTTAATTTTAATGCCCTTCTCATTTCCCAATCACCACAGATTTTTTTTTTTTTAAGCTATTTGCTAACTTGCTCACCATACGCCTCTTATAAGCCAGGAATACCCTGACAACAACACATTTTTATATTGTTTATTCTTCAGCTCTGATAACCAAAGCTTGCTTTCTTCCCTCCAAACTGAGGGAACTCCAAACTGGCTCAATAGCCAAACAGCATCTCAAGCAGACGGAACACTGCCACTTTTCTTTGTCTACATACAAACACAAGCAAGGAGAATAGACATGGTTCCAACAATAAAAAATTCAGCTACCACTGAGGCTAAAACTGCGTATTTACATGAGGTTTCAGGACCCGCTCACCAAAAGATCTGCCAGAAATACCCTCCAGTAGTTACTGTCGCAAATTCTGGTTTGAAAAATTGTGCTTTGACTTGAACAACTGTGCTTGGGAAAAGAAAGGCAAGCCTAGAAATAATATCTAAGCAATAAGATGAATGATGAAAAAAATTTTTTTTTAAAAACCTAACAATTCCCCAAACCATCTTCTATCATAGCCTGCAGCACTACATTTTCTCCCACTAACAACAAAAATTCTTACTTTGATCTTCACACAGCCACTGGAAAGCAGTTTGCCACAGTGATACCGATATAAGACATCATCTAAACACCTATGCACGTAGCACCACCCAATCTGCCAAATGCACACTCTCCTACCGCTTACACAGACTATATCACCCTTGCCAGATGCTCTAAAGCTGGGACAGTTTCAAAAATCACAGCAGCAGAACTCAGCCAGAATCTTCTACAGTACTGTGTATACAAGCAACTCAGTGCTGACCATAACATGAGGAGTGTACTTTCATGTGCCACCTGCTGCACTAACAGCATGAAGGAAGGCAGAGACAGCCTGTTCACCAGAGGACTCAGTGGCTGGCATCAGAGGAGATGGACAAGAAACAAAGCCAGAAATTACTCCACTGAATATGCTCTCAGGAACAAGAATTGGAGCAAGTTCTCTTTAGGAGTTACCTGGAAAATGATGTTAGGAATTCAAGCTACTCTTTTCTAAAGAAAGTATTCCAAATATCTTCCTATCAAGCTGGTGTAGTGGCAGTGTTTGCAGCTACACTATGTGCTGCTCTGTAACTGGGGAGTTTGCTCTGCTCAGAAGGGGGCTCAGCAAGGGTGCTTCCACAGACAGAGGTGTATTTTGAATAGTGCTGGACGCACAGAGAAATTTTGGAAGACAAGACTCTGCCTGCTCTCTTAGGGGCTGCCAGTTCCATCAGGGTATAATAGGTCGCTTTGACTTTGCTCTCAGCTGAACAGACAGAGTCAGAACTGCCAGAACATTTGTCTGTGGAGTGTGTGAATCAGCAGCATTTTTATTCCTGGTGAAGCTTATTCGTTTATAAAGAGCATTTCAGTTGAGGTCTTCTGAAGAAAAAAGAGAGAAGCGGAAGACTTCCTCTGCTTGCCACGTAACACAGAGGGGGGTTGCTAACCTCAGCTGAACTCAGCAAATACTTAATGTCTGTTAATGTATTTCCCTAATTTGGACAAATCCATCTTGGCTTCGTTTATGACAAACGAAATAATATGGAGTAACTTTTTTAATACACTTTGTTACCCCCACCCAGACATTGTCTATTTCACTATCTTCAACACATCTGATTTTGCTTCTTCCTTGTGGAAACTGAAATAATGTAACTTACCAATTACTCTCTTACGTAAACAAGTTTGAACTTGTACACAGTGGAGGAGGCTTGGACAGGCACAACATCTACCAAACAGTTTTCAGTATGATAGCAACTTTCCTGTTTTTCGGGCAAAAGTTCCTTTTAATAGGAAAGGTGTGGCCTGCACTACTCACAGCAATACTTCAAAGACTGATTTACTCTCTTATGTTTATATCCAATGTTTTCTGGATCTTATGTCTTGCCTGTTTCAGCTCAGCATTGGTTGAAAGAAATCGTACTTTGTGGGTTTTTTCCACTCGTCTTGCATCATCAAAAGTATCAAATGTTCTCAAAGGCCTGCAGTGTATCTTCTAAATAGCTGCATTTTGGTCTTTGCTGTAAACTGATCTTCCCCCATCTTTATCAACAAGAATGAAGGCTTTGGTTAGGTTTTTTTAAGCCCTGTCTCGACGGTTTTCCACATCACACCCGCCATACAAAGAACCTCAGTCTTTGGCCAACCCAGGTTTATGAATGGCCACATTGTACATCGCATTCTTAAGCCTTCCTTCTTCCAAGACGCTGGAAGCCGAGGGCTCACGGAATGAAGAGCCGGGGATGAAACCTCCAGACGCCCGGTCCCCTCCGCGGGGGCTTCCTGCCCTTCCTCCCCGGAGGAGCCCCCACGGCGCCCCCGCCGGGCTCCACGGCCGGGCTGCCGCTGCGCCCTCCGCCCCGCATCCCTCCCCGCCCGGGGCAGGGAGCCCCCTCGTCCCGGCCGCCGCTGCCGCCCACTGCCACATCACCACGGAGCTCGGCCGCTCCTTCCTTCCTTCCTTCCTTCCCTCCTTCCTTCCCTCTGCTCTCCCCCCGCACGCCCACCTGCCCGCAGCCGCGCCGCACGCCCACTCACCCAGCTCGGCACCCTGTTGCTCAGTTTGACTTTCTTGCATTGGCTCTCGGGCAGCTCCATGACCGCGGGGGGCAGCGAGAGGAGGAAGAGGAGGAGGAGGAAGGAAGGAAAACGCGCCTTTCCCGACTGATGCTCGGCGAGGATGAAGCCGCTGCCGCCGAGCAGCTGCGCCGTCTGCGCACACCCGCGGCTCGGCCAAAGGTGCTGCAGGGAGGAGCCGCGGCCCGGCGGCAGGGAGGGAGGGAGGGAGGGAAGGAAGGAGAGAAGGCGAGAGGGAGGGAAAGAGAGAGGGAGGGGCCAAGAGGAGGGAGGGACGGAGACAGGAGCCCCATATGCGCGTGCGCCGCGCCGTGACGCGCCCGAGGGGGCGGGGCTGCGGGGGGGCCACTTCCGCCGCCGGTGCCGCCGGTGCTGCCGCTGTCCCTGCCCCTGTCCGTGACGGCGTCCCTCTCCCTCAGCACGCCGCTGCCCTTGGCCGTGTCCCTGCCCGTGTCCCTGCCACTGCCCGCGACCCGGCCCTGCGCCCACCAGCGCAGCTCGCTTCATTCGAGAGGACATAGTCTTAGGATGCGTCAGGGGAGGTTTAGGCTGGATATTAGGAGGAAGTTCTTCACAGAAAGGGTGCTTAGACATTGGAATGGGCTGCCCAGGGAGGTGCTGGAGTCACCGTCCCTGTAGGTATTTAAGGAAAGGCTGGGCATGGCACTTGGTGCCGTGTCTAGTTGACAAGGGGGTGTTGGGTCTCAGCGATCTCGCAGGTCTTTTCCAATCTAATTAAACCTGTGCTTCCCAGCCGCTCTCCACTACGATATTAAGCTTGGGCGGCACAGCAGAGGTGCTCTCTCTTGCGTATGGCGCTCCCCACTTTCTCCAGTATAGCACAGAGGAGAGGCTGTTCCACCCCTCTGGAAAAGCTGTGGGCCAGGGGAAGGTGCAGAGTAGCCGTCACATTGTTCTGTGGCAGGGCAAGCTAAAGACACAGCCAGAGCAGAGCACTCTTTCCCCTGCCTTTGAAGAAAGACGGGGCTTTGCTGCAAAACCTTAGCTTGGCGGTGATGAAACTGAGAAGCACTGGAGTGGGCATCAGTGGTGGTGCTGTCACGAGTGACTGGAAAGGCAAGGACTGTTTTGATTGAATCTCCCACCTTAGAAAGATCTCCACAGCAAACAAAGCTAATCCCGTGCTGCAGTCTAGGAAATGTCTTACCAGAAGTTCTTGGGTTCTTATTTCCAGAACTGAACTGTAGCAGTCAGGTGCTAAATCTTAAGGTGGAGGCATGCTAACAGGAGTGGCATTTGCTGTCTAAATATTAGCCCATTTATGTTAGTTCAAGGAAGGAAATGCTTTAGCGCTTAAGTGCTAAAGGTGGAACGGTGCTGTAATCACAGGAGTTACATGTACTGTAAAAGCATTAGTCTATCCACAATCTGTCTGTAATGTGTTTGTTCTCTGATGGTTTAAACAGAAAATAAAAAGGCCCTCTTTGTGGATCTATGTTTATTCCTGCTATATCAGGAAGACATCCTTCAAAAAAACTAAGGTGTTCTTTCAAAAGCATGTATTGATATTCTGATTAAAAGCTTAAAATCCTTATGCAAGGTAGATGATGTCTCTGAAATCAAGAAAAAATAGTTGGAAATGCTCTCAGGCAATTTGAAGGTCAGATGGAATGAATACAATGTAACTAAGGAATTTAAAAATTGCAGTTATTTATTTAGGCTTGACTTGAACATTATACCAGACGTTGTCTTGCAAGTTCAACAGTTGGCCCCTAGCTGTATTCTGACCATGACAAACAATGACAGAGCCAGGGCCTGGATTTTAATCAGCAAAATCTCACACACAATGCTCTCCCAAGCATGGAAAGAGAACTAGCACAGTGCTGTGGAAAGGTGAGTTAAGAGCTTCCCCCTGTTGACAGGGTTTCAGGTCTTGGTTACCTGTGCTTTGCACAACATTGTTTTACATGGCTTAAGAGTAATTCTCAATGTTATTTGCAGTCACACTCTTTATAAAATTCTACTGTTATTTTGCTATAATTACATTGATCTAGATAGGTATTGTTCATTCTGCAGTCTGAAAGACTGTAGTAGAAAGACAGTGGTTTGCAAGAGTTGTAAATTAAATCCAAAATAAAGGCAGCGTACCTAATTATGCAGCAGTGACTTCTTACAGGTCCGTTTGGCTCCCCTGTAATACTCACTCATTGGCCAGGAGCAAACCAGCAGATTTTTTTAAATGGTCTGCATAGAAGTTTTGCTTTGGTCAGCTGCTTGCCAGCAAGGAGTCTCACCCCATCCCATCATGGGATCTTTTACGCCACCTGCTTTCTGAAGAAATGTTGTTGGATTATGATTTGAAGGTTGAGAAAACAAGGCTTTGAGCACAGGTGAAGTTTTAGGCAATGGTATTTAGAGTTTGAAAAGTCAAAAGAGAAGAAAATGCAGTTGTAATAATTAACGTGTATGCACAATACCGCCCAAACAGACTGAAGGCAGGGAGCTGCATGATTCCTTCCAGAAAATATTGAATAGAACCTGATGAACAGACCATATACTAGTGAAATGTGAAGTATGTCTGCAAATATAGACACTACTGGTCAGACAATGACAAAGTCTTAGAGGTAATAAAAAACTGTTTCTGAACAACAATTCCTAAAACAGATCACCTTTTATGATTACACTAATATTCTAAAATAATGTATACATACATATGCATATATAGTATAGTAGAATATTATAGTGGAGCCACACATGTAGATGAGGTACATCACAGAATGGAAGGAACCACCAGTAGGCTCATCAGGTCCAACCTCCCTGCTCAAGCAGGGTCATCCTAGATTGCACAGGATTGTGTCCAGATGGTTCTTGAATATCTGTAGTTAGGGAGACTCCATGGGCAATCTGTTCCAGTGCTTGATCACCCACAAAGTAAAGAAGTTCTTCCTCATAGGATCAGAATCATAGAACATAGAACCCAAAAATGGTTTGGTTTGGAAGGGACCTTAAAGATCACCTATTTCCAAGCCTCCTGTCTTGGTGGCACCTTTCACTAGACCGGGTTGCTCATATTCAAGTGGAACAGCCTGTACATCAGTTTCTGCCTGTTGGTTCTTGTCCTATTGCTTGGCATCACCAAGAAGAGCCTGGCTCCATCCTCCCCCCTTTCAGATGCTCATAGATATTGATGCTCATAGATATTGATCCCCTCTCAGTTGTCTCTTCTCGAGGCTGAACAGACCTAGCTCCCTCAGCCTTTCCTCACAACAGAGATGCTCCAGTCCCCTCATTATCCTTGTTGCCCTCCACTGGACCAGCTCCAGGAGCTCCATGTATCTCTTGCACTGAGGAGCCCAGAACTGAGCACAGAACTCTAGATGAGGCTTCACTAGGGCTGAGTAGAGGGGCAGAATCCCCTCCCTCAACCTGCTGGCGATGCTCTTCTTAACGCAATATATCAGGCAATAACCAATATTTACATATTTTACAGACGCTAATGTCACAAGCATAGGTGATATTTCATCAGTTCTTATCAATGCTGTTTCAGTGGAAATGTAAATACAGTTTTGTTGCACAGAAGTTTGACATATAAGTCCATTCAGAGCTGCCCATGCATTTTGGTTCTTTAACTTTTTAACCTCCTTAAACTATTAAAGAGGGAGATGAAAAGAGCATTCTTTAAATATAGGAATAAAATATATGTTAATTTATATGAAGATCTGGGAAAAATTAGCAGCCTATGAGGTCTTTGTAACGTAGTGTATAAGTTCTGCAAGACTATTAAGTGGTAAGTTCCAGTTCCACTTTCCTGAAATCTTTCATGACTGCATTGATTTTGATATCCAAGCCGGGTGTATTCTGAACTTCAAAAGCCTATTTCTGTGGGAGCCCTTAGTGAAATTAAAATCAATATGAATTGGTGTCATTTCTTAATCTGCTTCCAACCTGAGTCCAAAAACTGTTCTCATGACAGCAGGTGCTCTTGCAACCCTTCTCTATGGAGCTAATAGAGCTACAGAGCTAAGGCCTGTGCCCTTGCTAAATGTTAGTGTGGTCAGAGAATGAGGGCAGAATTGGGCTAAAAGACTATGAGATAAATCTTTGGCCAGTCTGAACTCCCCAAAAGAAGACTCACTCAGCTTCTGAAAGAACCACCAGGATTTAGTATCCTTGAGTTGATTGTGATGCTGAATACTCCTGTCAAAGAGCTACTCTATAAAATGATGATAATAAATTTGGATTTAATGTACTTGCAGGAGCAACAAACAAAAAATATACACTACCGTTGGGCTTAATTTCAAAAAGAGAAATTACATAAAAATTGATTTATTTTTTTAAAAAGAAGGTGCTAGAAAACATAGACAGCTAAAGGACTAGTTAAAGAAACTGTGCTGGATTCTGACTTGAAGGTTGGGAAAACACAGTCTTTGAGCACAGGTGAAGTTTAGACAAAGCACCCTACATCCACATAATACCACGGAAAGACTCGCAGCCAAAGAACCAATTGTACGTACAGACATGCTGACCAGGCCAACTCAGGGAAATCCTTTCAATTCTACTTAGGGATAATGACATAGAAAAAATTCTCTACTGACTTAGCTTCTGCATAGCCAGTTATACTATCTAATACCAAACAATCTCACATATATAGTAAGACTCCCAATGTGCATTATTTAACATTATCAAGCAGAGAGACACATGGTACCGTAAAGTTTTAATCTCCAGTAAAATCTGAACTACTGATGATATTAGGAAAAATATAAGAAGATTTCATCTTGGGTTATATTCCAAAGAAATGTATAAATTTTCAGGAGAAAATCAGCTTTTTAAAAAAAAAAAATTTTTAGCTACAATATTAAAAAATCATGATGTCTAATAATTTTTTTTTACTACGGTGTTTCACCAGACAATCTGTCCCAAGATGTCAATTGAAATAACAGAGATAAATCAAGCTTTAGGATTAAAAATACTTAAAAATATTGGATATTAGGAAAAAATTCTTCACTGAAAGGCTGCTCAGGCATTGTAACAAGCTGCTCAGAGAAGTGGTGGAATCACCATCCCTGCAAGTGTTCAAGAATTGTGTAGATGTGGCACTTGGTAACATGGTTTAGTGGTGCTAAATGGCATGGCAGTGTCGGGTTAACAGTCGGACTCAATGATCTTACAGGTCTTGTCCAGCCTCAGTGATTCTATGATTCTATAAGATTATTTTGAATAGCTTCCAGCCATCAATTATAACATAAAAGTAATGTCTGAATTAGAATTGGCTACAGACTACAGATGAAGTATTCTCTAATAATTTTGTTTAATACTTAATGGTTAAACACTGACCACCTACTTGTATATGACTGATATACAAACCTAGAAGTGCCTTATCTATCAATATTACCTTTAATGTGCATGTTGTCTCATTTCTAGGAAGAAAAACAGTATTAATGAAGCATTCTCTAGAATCCACCTACAGTTGTCACTTACAATAAAATGAATGAGAAATTAGGGGAGAAATTAATTTAATATTGGAATTGTTCCTCTAGTAAGCATAGTGATCAAACTGTTGACATGTCATGCTCATGTAAAGATGCATCTACTCTTTTTGTTTTTTTCCTTACAAAATATCCAGAGCAGAATAACTCAGGTAGTCATGCAGGCTGTCTGCAGTTTTGCTCCTCCCTTTTTTTTTTTTTTGGAAAGATAGCATTTTCAATGTAGATTATGCTGCCTACATATAGAAGACTCATCACTGTTCTGTCTGCAGAGTTTCCAAACTTTATTTCTCACATAAATCATTCTTTTTTTGACACCATTCTAGTAAGCAAGAATTTTAGAATGCCTTTTAAACAGATTAAACATTGTGTTTAATTTCCTTTCAAATATCTCTCAACACTAGAAACAGGACCATGAAGCAATCTCTAATGGCTTTTAACCATAAACTCCTTATTTACTGGTCTCCTGTTGGAGGTGCTATTTTTCCTCTTTCACCCGGTTTGTGTAGTGGAAAAGATGACCATCAAAAGCTACCTGAGATTAACAAAATTATCATGTGGATACTTCCCCTGTAATGCAGCTTGGGCTGCAGACATGATATGCTCATCTACATTCAAAATTAAATATAGAAAGTCCTGTATAAGTCCCACAAGTCAAAGATGGGAATAGAAGAGATATTTCTGGGAACCTATTTTCTGTCTTTAGCAAAAGGTTTTAATAAATTCTTTAATAATTGGACTGATACGTATGTCCAGCAGAACTGTGTGGCACAGCTGTTTAAAGAAGCCACAAAGAAAGATCAGCAGAAATGCTGATAAAAACCCTGAGTGATGAGAATACCACTTGTTTTCTGACATACTGCTGACAGTTTAACTCAGACTTCTTTTCATGTCCCACAATACTGAGGATTAGAACTCTCTTCCCAATTATGTTTCAAGTATTACATCTGCTGAGTTTGCTCTTTAGACAAATAAACTCACTCCATGTGCCATCAGTGTTCAAAATGAAGTGGTCTGTTTGGGCCAGCAGTGAGAGATGATGGTTGGTGGCCAGTTTCAGGTAATACAATGATGTTATGAGAAGCTGAACAGATGTCATCAAGGTAACAGATATACTCAAGGCTGTGTTGGACGATGGAAGGGTGTCTCTGACAAAGTTCAAAGAGGTAGATTGAGGAAGGTACTGGCTAGGAAAGAGAAACAGCTAGGGGCAGTGTAGATGCTGGAACTCGGGCTTAAAACTTCTGCAGAGTTCCCACGGCTCACACAATGTAAGGTGAAATAAAATACGATTTTAAGAGTGACAGAGGTAGAGCAAAACTGCATAGAGCACAGTTTTGAAAAAAATTGATCCTTATGCTCCATCTTTTGCAAAAAAATGCACATCTCCTCTATCAAGCTGGCATTTTAACTGGTGTAAAAGCTGTGATGAATGACCACTAGAGGTCATTCAGTGAATAAGAAATAATTCAGGCTTTCAGTTGGCTGAAAGGTTTATTTATTTTGATTCGGGGTTTATTTATTTTGTTCTTTGTCATTAACATAAAGAAAGAGTGAACTTTACAAGAGAGCTAAGTACTAGATTTCTGAAGATAACTGACTATCCATGTTCTCCACAGGTACTCAGTGGTTGTAGGTAGCCCTATGTGACTGCTGAGATTTTCAGGAATGCTAATGAATTTGATTGGGAGTTAGACATACACCTAGAAACCTTTGCTGTGTGCTTCTCTGTGTGTTTAGGTAATTAACACCTTTAAAAAATCTGGTCCTAATTCCAGCGTTCAAAACTTCAGAAATGTTTATCTGTTTGACAAATGTCTATTTTCCACTTAACTGTCTATTTTAAATTTAGGTACTATATAGTTTCAGCCTGTCTTTGGCAGATAGAAGAAAGGACACGTACTGTTTATTTAAACATCAGGAGTAAAACTCATAAACTCTAGACAGAGGGATTTCTAGTAAACTCGGAGCTAAAGACAGTACAACTTCAAAGGTGTTTTCCCCTTTGTATTCCTATTAAACCCTCTGTTCAACATTTGAAGAAAAATACTTTTTTTTCCTTTTCTTTTTCCACATCTCGGCATGTGACATAATATGTGGGGGAAAACATCTCATGGCAAACCTGTAAATAAGCTAAACCTGGTGGGATCTCTGAAGTGGGAATGAAACAGAAGAAGGTTATCAGGCAGGAAGATCAGAACATGCTCAGAGGAGAAAACTAGGAGAAGGATCAGCAGTTACACCTCCTGTCAGATGAGCAAAAGATGAAGAAGTTCTATACAACAGTTCCTATCCTAAAGCCAACAGTTCCTATCCTAAAGCCAAAGAAGGCCGAGCACTTCTTAGCTATGATCCTAGTAGGAGAGACAAGCTGAGAGTGAAAGTGAATGTGAACTAACAGTTTGTTTTCTTAGGGATGACAACATACAGAGGACTTTCACTCTTGTCAACAATCCCAGGACATAATGTCCCTAGGGCTGTTTTTGCCAAATCACAACTGTTGAAAAGGAAGTTCCTTCCAAGAGTAGATGGTTTTCAATTAAATAAATACATTGTACATAAAGATTTGCAAAGTAATTTCCAATGTCTCTATACTATGGAATTGCTTTCTCACCAGCGACAAGTATTCTACCACTTTGTTTGCTACTCACTACATACATAATTTATCTTAATGATCATTTTTGTCATTAGAATTCAAACAAATTTTATGTAATGAGGAAGGCCCTTTCTCAGAATTATTTGTAATACAATTTCTTCTTCAGTCATTTGATTTGTTACAAATGGAAAGTGAGCCATTAGGGTGCTTTTCAATAATTTATTGCTCTCTGCATGCAAATCCACCTCCTAAGAATAACATGTTTAGGAGAAAATGATATCTATCTCATCTTGAACACTAAATATACTGCTAAATAGAGAGCTGTATCACACACATACCCACCTGTTGGAAACAACTGTAGCAGTCCCACTATCTGATTGCCAATGCAACCACAGCACATTTTGAGAATCTAAGTGATGTTTACCCCAAGAATTATTTCTTCTAAAGAAATCTTCAGAAAAGTTACTTTAGTTGGCTTTATCTAGCAGTTGGTTTAATTAGCAGTTTTGGCAAATCTACATAATTTAAAGTTCTATTTTTTTCTAAAGGGAATTAGCAAGTTCCAAGGTAAATTTTAAATAGGATGTTGCCCACGACTTTAAAAGATGGGAAAAACATTCTGTATGAAAGTGTTAAAAGTGTTGTATACATGGATATTAAAAGATAGATTGCTGAGTTGTCACAGAATCACTAAACTTTGAAAGATAGCTTCTTAAGAATAACAGCTGAAAAAGGAAATTAAAGGTTTCCAGAAAAGTATGGTCTGCTCATTAGAATACAGGACAATGAAATGAGTACTGGAAGGAAAAAACTAATTTATACTTTGTACCTCCAGTATTTGTTGTTCAGTATCAGACCTGTTGACATAAGTTTTGGAGGACTACCCAGAACTACTGAAGCCACGTAGACGCCAACCATCCTTGAAAAATGAGTGCTTTTAATAGGTCTGCAAGATTACTACATGACTAAAGATTTTTGGCTTGTCATTCTGTGTTTCAATTTCTCATCCTGTAACACATGAATAATCATTCTTTTTACTGTAGCTACTTAATTTGAGGAAAATGCTTTGAAACCAAAGACTTTTTATATACCCTAAATATTACTATGTGGATACATTAAATAAAGTTATTCTACCATGGTGGCATTAACTAGTACAGAATTATAAAATATATTTTGGTGGAGAACACTCAAGAGTCAAAGTTAACAGAGACTCAACACATTTCTGGTTCAGTTCAAAAGGGGCATAAATCCAGCAACTCAAGAACAGGAAAAACCTTTCTCTAATCTAAAATATTTAATCAAACTACAGACATTTTCCTAAAGGCTAAAAGTATTGAATTATTTGCCAGATGTGCCACTCTGAAGCAGCTTTAACTGAAATACTTTCTTCTAGACGTCTCCAAGGAATTTAGAATTCGTATTTTCCCAGAATAACTGCTTTGATCCCCAGCGGGACACATAGCCAACCAGTGTTACAAGCAGAGATGTTGCATGTTTTCTTGGTGATACCTCACCCCTAGAGCTGGTCACTTCCTGTGTCCCCGCTTCTGGTTAAAGGTGGCAGCAGCAACAGTTGGTTGTCTGGCTGGTTAACTGACAGCTAACCTGGTTCCCAAGGAGCAATTTCTCAGCTCAGTGCCTCGGACAGATGCTCCTCTCAGCCTGACTTTACCATGGCTTTGGTCCGAGTGATGCAGAGAGCAGCCTGTGAAGTGCTTGTACCATGGTCTCTCACTGACTCAAGTTGAACAGATGATTAGTGCACTTAATCAAATCAAAAGGAGCTGAAGGTTTTAGCCCTTTTTAAGAGGCTTTCAGCCCAGCAGCTAACAGGATCAATCTCTAAATGCTTGAGTAATAATTTATTTTCTTTTATTCCCTTTGATGTCTGAGAACAATGCTCTTTGCTGTGCTGACAAACACACCAGCAAAACTGGAATAGAAGAAAAGCAGCAAAAAAGTGCTGCCAGTTTAACTGTTCTTTGCTGTGGGTGCAGTCAGTTTTGGTCAGACACATTTATCTGGTCACCTTGACTCCTCTCTGACTCCTTAAAAATTTTCTCTTGTGACTATAAACGATGTAAAAAATTGGAGGAATAGATTTATAAAGGTCTTAAAAACAGAGACCTTTCAGACCTTTTCAACTTTAAAAACTCATTGGAGCAATCTTTTGAGTTAGTCAAGTTCGCTAACCATAGAGCTGATCGAGATCACAAGGATCACTCCTGGAAAAAGGTCTGGAATTATTGTTACTGTCTGAAAAAAGTCTGAAAAAGACTGCAATGTCTTGGACAAACTCTACAACAAGCAGACCATATGGGATTGCATGCAGAATCGGACATTTCATTCAGCGACAGCAGAAAATGATTCCAGGCTCATACCTGTCTGCTCAGCAAAGCTTAAATTTTGAACTGAGGGGAAAAATCCTGAAAATCATAACCCAAAGAATGATGCCTTGGAGGCCTTCAGAACAGGATATATTGAGTCAGGAGAAGAATAAAAAGAGGTCCTTTCACTATCATGCAAAGAATAGAGAGAGAAAAGGAGGCAAAGAAACTAGGAGATAAGATATATTCCTGGCAGGAAAGTTTTTCTGAAATGTCAGCCTGTAAAATGTCTCAATAAAAATGAATCATCACTTCATGAGCACTGTAAGCATGTGTCCTTATGAATCTTTCTCTATTGTAATATCTGGCTGCCTTAAACTGTTCTAATCATATCATTATGGAAAAGGGGCTGAAAACTTAAAAAATAATAAGAACTAACCTAAAAGGGCATTTTCACCCAAAGCAGGTAGAAGAATTGCAGGAAGGAGTCCTGTTACATTGAACAGATAGACTTCTAGTAATCTGAAATAAAAAGGTACATTGCTTTTAGATACTGTTTTCCAAACAGTAAGTCTGCTACCTTGTAAGTTAAGACAGGTCATATTTTAGTTCTTTTGCGGCTCACTAAGTCTTTGCCTTCACGTCTATTTTATGCCCAGAGAACTGAAATATAGCCTCAAATGTCAAATTCTTCTCGAAAGTGTGCTTTAACAAAAAAAGTCTGAAGAGCCAACAGTAGGCACAGGAATCAGATTGTTGAACTGTATGTTCAGTTTCAGAAAGGAGCATTAAAGTTTGCACCTCACAATACAAACACAAATGAAGCACCTGAAGTTTCTTCAGACTCCAGAAGCTTAGCACATACCAGGCCCCATGGACTGAGAGCAAACAGCACAATCTGGTAAGTGTCCAGGGGACAGACTGACCTGGTTTGTGGCAGCATTAACTCATGTATTACATTGTGTTTCATTTGGTCATGACAGGTGTGGCTGCAGTTCGTTTGACATTTGTAATTCTTTATAAAGGTTATGTCTGTATATGGCCCTTGAAACCCATGGTTTAATATGTATTTACTTACAAGCTGATTCCCACAAAGGGCTCAGGTCATGTTCAACTGAATGCCTAATAGTAATTAGAGAAACCTTAGGAGATTTATTTATTGTGATTAATAATTTATCATGTTAACATTATTACTCAGAGTTGGATTGTAATGATATAAAATACAGTCACGAAGGAAGAAGAATGCTTCAACAGTGTGCTTTTGTTCTCTAGAAAACTGTGCTGCAGAATAATTTCTCAGGATGTTACAGGAGAATGAAAAATAAAGCTCACAGTACTTCGAAAAAAAGACAACATTTGAATAGGAGGAACATTTGAATAGAAAGCAGAACAGAAGAAGTTAAATAAGGTAGAAAACAAAGAAATCTTTGCATTTGTAAAGCAAGGTGTACCTCTGCCAGAATCATCACTGTATTCATATCCAAATTTTCCTTTATACAAATCCTCTCATCTTCTGTTAGTCTGGAAATCAAAGCAGATGATCAAGATTGAATTACTTGAAATGCAAGCATTCATATAGAGAGTCATCTTTTCAAGAAAACTTCCTTCCTGAGTAAATTTTAGAGACAAACATCAGTGCTCCATAAACATCATTGCAACACTTAACAGTGTTTACATATTTCCTGGCAATTCAACACCATGGTTGTTTTGACTAGAAAAAGCGGTTACATCTAGGTTTAACTTGCCACATGTAAGCATAATCTATATATCTCAATTGGCAGTCAATAAACAGAATTCTACCTAAATTCAATCTACTGTACAGAGTGGCAGAAGCATGAGGATTAGTTGGTTAGGTTGTAAGCCGAAAGGCTTCTACATAGAACTTTGACTGCAATAACTTCCCTGGGTAATTACACCTTGAGGCAAAGTGGCTTTAAAATCCCTCTCTGTAGGAGCTGGGCAGTACAGCAGAGTGAAGAGCATGATCTTCTTACTATAAAAAGGTGGAATATTGCCAAAGGACTATTTTATGTGTATTTCAACAAAGACTTTGTTTGTTTGTTTGTTTGTTGGTTGGGGGTTTTTTGGGTGTGGGAGGAGGTTGTCACGCCTGCATCAGAAGGGTCATGATAGGAGATACACATTTCTTGTATATGTTTCTGTTCATGATTTCAATATCCTCCAATTAACCACAAATACAGCTCAGACAGAGATGAAGTTCCTTCTAAAAGAATCATTCTAATATTGCTTAATAAGTTTTTCTTTATCCTCTAGAGCATCTTTGCTGCTTTATTAAAATTCTTTTATTTAGAGATAGTATCTTCACAGCAAATTCATTAGACTTCGTTTCAACTCACATTGATTTTAGTTGCTTAGCTTGGTGAAGTTGTTACTTGACTTCATCCAGAACATTTCAAAGCTGCAAATGAACAGCTGGCTATCTGCTGTGGGGTAGGTTCCACTTGACCCTGAGCCTTTGTGCTTAGTTAGTCCCTTTGATCTGGTTAAACTGACCTGTACCATAAAATTACTTAATTTCTTGCTGCCAGTCACATCCACCTTGGCCTCCTGGGCCTGGACCTGTCTCCATTCACTTGCATTCTAAATATTTGTCTATACATATGGTTTTTCAGTAGAGTTATATTGATGAGTCTCCAGTGCCTCCAGGATTTACCAGCAGAAGTTCTAGTTTCTGAGTCTGGTTTTAGATACTGGCTGTTTTCTTCTGACTTTTTTTCTCTTTTGGATTGGTAGAGCTAAAAATGAATGAGGGTGCCTTTGTGGAACCTGTCATTATGGAACTCACTGAAAATTGCACCAGATGAAAGCCTAGAGCAACTATTGTGGGAAACCATGTAAGAACCACTCTGTGTATATTTACACAGCAGCCTATAAAATTTTATTCAGATCTGAAATATGAGTATGACCTTCATAATCTTCCTCTGTAATTTGAAAACATAGAAGTACAATCTAATGTATCTTTTTTAGCTCACAGAACACATTCTTCTCAGAGAATTTCATAGGTTTCTTGAAAAATTTTCCAGAGGTATTAATAAGGAGGGATGGGTTAACCTGTCAAAAACAGATGAGAAAAAAGAGAAAACAAAGATAAGCAACTTACACACTTGTCTTTTAAACAATCCCTGTGTCTGTTTGTGTATACTGGGGAAGTGTAGAACCTGAACCTTTGGCTGCCAAATCTTTCATAAAGAAGAACAATTTGTTCAACATGTGAACACAAACAAACTTCTCACAGACTTTCCCCTGCACTTTAAACAATGCAAGCTTTTCATGTTATTTACTCAGGAAAAAAGGAATTGAGATCCAGCAAATGATTTTCCATGGCTTCACACAACATAAGACTCGCAGCTCAAAGAACAAAAAGAGCAAGCATCTTTTACTGAGATGACATAGTGGTGTACCTTTTGACTGAAGTAAAACATGGGATCAACAGTCCCCATACAAAGTAACTCAGTCATGTTCCTCCACAATCCACGCTTGTCAGAATCTATACAATTTGGCAGCTTTGGATAATTTCCTTTATTCCTCACTTCAGCCTCACCCTTTCCATCTAAGACTATAATTTTCAGGCCACTAGCTTGAAAGGCTCTGTTGTAGGCCTAACTTTTATAGCAACCCTTGTGATATATCTATACAAGCCAGTGCTCTCTTCAGAATCTGTAATCTCTCACTTCAGAGCTCATATTTGAAGCCCTTGATTCACTGTGGTTTAAAATAAAACTTTGAAGCGAACTGCATTCTTTGGCAATAAGGAAACCCACAGGCTCCTGGCCCTTTTGATCTGTCTGACTGATGCCTAGGAAAGCAGAGGCCTTCATCCATCTTAATAGCTATGTCCCTGAAATAGCAGACATGGTTTATATTGACCACCTATTTACATTTCAGGAGGATGTTAACCAAAGAAACCAATGATGAGGAGACATTGCGTTCACAGATGTAGAATAAGCTACTGCATATCTCCTTGAATACCTCTTTTAGCTTTCTTTTCATATTCTCTGGCTTCAAGAGAAACAGCTCCAAAGTATCTGTGGCTAAGGCTTTGTACTAACAGTGTTAACACAGTAAGACATGCGAACATATGGGTGAGTCAGAACCTAGAAGCAAATATCAAGGCCTTCCATATTACCAGATAAATGGTCAAAATTTAAACCCGTAGTTTTCAGAAATTCTAACTTGAAGTGCTTTTTTTAACTAAGCAAAAATCACATTTCTCTGGAGTCATCACTGGAAATGCTAAATGGCTTCATTTATGGTGGATGTCGCTAAGAAAAATATAGTTCTCTATGCAAGGAGCAGGAGTTCAGATTCCTTCTCGAAAATTTTGCAGTTCTCTTTTTTGATCCCTTTCTACAGCATAGGGAAAATAATGAAATTATTGTTTCATCGTAGAATGGCATGCTTTGCTGATACAAGGTTTTGATATATAAGAATATAAATGAAAAGTTTTATTTCTCACATTAAGATAAAGAATATAAGGACAACAGTTTCAGATGCCTTAGATGTTTGAATTCTGCAGTGCTCTGCCAACATAGAAAAATTCAATTTTAAATATCTTCTATGCAGTAAGATTTGTACCATTTGTATTATTTGTACATACTTGATGAGAATACCCTGATCTTTGGTTTTGCTTTTGCTCTTTGGAAATTCTGACGACATTCTTCAGAATGCTGCTCAGTCAGAGTATTGCAGAGTTGATGCACCTTTTGGTGTAGATACAGGGGAAAAAATCACGGGTTAATTAGGAAATATATTTGTGAAGGTCAAGATAATATAAACAACTGAAAAAAAAGTATCACTTTCTAAGAAGAGAGCATATGATAGAGAAGAATGATTCACACCAAACTGATTAGCAACTATGATGGTAGATCACAGTGACTTCTAGTAACAAAGACAAGGAAAACAGGCATTTCAGAATTAACTTAAATGAGATACAGTTACAGCGCCTGTGGATTTGCTGACCATTAGGCAGACAGCCAAATGAGTCCTGTATAGCTGTTGCTTCAGGCACTCCAGTTCTACTCGTAATAGCACAGTACTCCTTACCAAGCTTATTTTTGGAATGACAACATTTTTAAAAAATCTGTTCCTTTGTCTGAAATGGTGAACTGAAAAGCAGAGGGTTAGTTAATTAAGTGAATGAGGCAAGTATTGTGTCATATTACTGAAGATTAGCAAATGGAGTATGGAAGAGTAGAGGAAGTAACTAAGTAAACTACAACCCTATTAAACTGACTTTAGTAGTATGAAAGGTTTTAAAACACACAGCTTAGGAAAGAAAAATTAACACATCCAGGTAAATGGAAATTTGAAACAATGAAGGGTAAATAATCCTTTTATGTGAAGCAGACTATGACAGAACTACCTAGTTGCCTTTTTTCAGATAAAAACCATTCCTTCTTTTTCTGGTTTACCTTATTAAACCATTTTTACATTAGTCAGTCAAAAATTAGCCCACAATGGGAGGATAGCTTCACTGTGAGAGGAAATCAGAATTTAGAGGCAGGAAATTAACTGGAATCGAATAAAAATTACAGAGAAAAACACAAGTTCCTTGGTGTTGGACAGACTGTACTATCCTCACAAAGACAAAGATTCGATTTATTGCATTGAAAGGGGAAATGTATGTTTGGAGGAAAGTTACCAACAGAATTCTCAAGGATTAGATGGGAGACTAAAAATAGCGGATAGTATCATAGCTAATTTTGGTACAGCGTAAGTATGTGCTTATGACATTTTCTGATGACAAAGTTTGGAGGCAGTGTCAAGCTAGAAAAGGCTCAAAATATCTTACGGGTCACTGAACTTCAGTTACTGAAAGGAGATGAGGTTAATATGTACAAAGTGCAAGGTTGCAGACTTTGGAATTAATAGTAGGAATTTTCTATTCCCAGCTGATAGTTCATCATTTAGAAAAGACAATTAGGTAAAAAACCTATACATCTGTTGCAACACAACTATGTACTACCAGGGAGATGAAGCTATTAAACCCTCCACAGTTTTAATATAGACAGGCAAGTGTACAACCTATTTTGTAAGAATTTTTTGTGACCTTTTATGAAATAATGGAAAATGGCTGATAATCTTGGTATAGGAAGTTGAAAGGATTTACCTTATTCATTTTATTACCTTATTTCACTTAGCTTATTACCTGCATTTCATTACCTCATTTAGCTTATGTAATAAAAAGCTGAGAAAACATTTATTATTGCTCTCTGGATATACTGGGGATAAAGGAGGGCAAGAGAAACACTAAAAGAAAAAATACTTGAAGTAGAACTCACTATCAGCATATGATTGCCTAAGAAAATTGCCATGAAAATTCATCATGGAGATTAGAAAACTTTCCAACAGTTTGGGACATAAAGTACTGGAACAGCTTCCCAATAGGAGTATGGAGGCAAAAAAATCCAAACCTGCTTTAAGATGAAAGCTTGGTACATTTACAAATGGGGTTATATGACCCATTTAACTGCTGCAGGAAGGAACTAGACCCCCTAGTCCATGGAATCTTTTCTGATCCTGTGTTCTATTTAGAAAAAAAGCAGATTAGAAGGCTTAAGCAATAACATAAGCAAAAGATAACAAGGACATTTCAGTCCAAGTGTAAAGGAACAAAATTTAAACAAAGTACTGCTGTGATGTGATCACCTGGATGTAGATTAGCTGGTAATAAGGCAAACTCTCTTACTTGAAATTCTGGAAAATGTTGCTATTCTGTTTCTTTTACAGCGTACCTAGCTGTTCTTCCAGAGCAGAACTAGAGTTCTGGGATGTTTCCAAAGCTGCTATGGGAGATAGATTTGTGTCCTTTCTAGGCAGTTCTACTTTTGTTTCAGTTACAGTAAATGAGGGCCTGTTTTCACTATAGTGATAGTCCAGAGTCAGAAACTCTTTTGGTAAGGTTCCTATATACCCCCTAAAACCCCACTTTGCTCTCCAGAGATATTCCCTATGTAGCAACAGTTTTCAAGTCTTAGCCCAAGAGTGTTTGACAGCACACTCTGCTGCCAAAGGGGAGGGAGCTCCTGTAATTTATGTACCCATGACACCTTTCCACAGCTGCACAAATCTGAAGGTTTTGTTTGTCCTAAAGCTATTTTTTGCCAAGAAGTGCAGTTAGTCATATAAAAACCAATTCTCTTCATAAACCTTGCCTTGAGTATCGAGTAAGCAACAAGGGAAAGTCAAGATCCAGAACTAGATCTCAAACCCCCCCTTTTTTTTTTTTTTCCTCAAAAGTCTAAAGTAAGTAACTCATGGCCAATTTTTCACCCTCGGTCTTGGGTTCTGCATTTCGGTCCCCTTGTTTGGCTGGGTGCGTGTCGCTGCTTGAAAACAATTTTCAAAGGTCTAAATAAATTAACCCATGGCCAGTTTTTCACCTTCGGCCTCGGGTTCTGCATTTTGGTGCTTGGCTGGGCGCTGGTTGTGGCCAGCCGCCACAGTTGCGCTGCCAGTTGCACTGGATTCATTCCCTTGCAACAGCCGTGCCCTCACGGGAGTGACTTCCCCTCGGGCGGCCTTTCCTCCCGTCTCCCCAGCACGGGGGATCCCAGGGTAGGCAGAACTCATTTGGGTTTGGGTCGGTGCCCGTCTCGGGCAGCGGCTCTGAGGGGCAGCTCCTGGCCGAGCTCGGGGCTCAGGGGCCTCGCCTGGCCCCGCTGCCGCCCCAGCCGGGCGGCCCAGGCGCGGCCCCGCGGCGGCTCTTTTCGGCAGGGCCGAGGGCAGCGGCCGGGCGGAGGGGCCGGGGCGCCGCCGGGGGCTGCAGCCTCTGCCCAGCCCGACCGGGGCCGATTGCGCCACTGAAGTGCAGTGAGCGGCGACCCCAGCACTTCGGGAATAACTCGCCTCTCCTGTGCTGTCCCCAGGCATGAAGTCCTCACCCCGTCCCTCTTATCGCTAGTTAAACCCCTTCCGACTCAAAACCAAGCTCCCCCTCCTCCCCTCAAAAGAAATCATCTACTTCAACCATGACTCCTCTCCATGTGTTCTTATGCTTTTCCACAAAAATATTTCACTGTCAGGCCACGGCTTCTAAACTCTTCGGGTGCTCGCCTCAGGCAGCCAAACGTCCATGCTGTGCTGTTATTTTAAGGAGAAATGGGAAAAGCATTTGATTACAAGGGGTTCTCAAACAGGCCTCTTTAATTTTGATTTCTTCCCACTTGAAGCTATAAATATAGCTGAAGATTACAAAGGGTTGTAAAGTAAATACCAAAAGACAACATTTACAGTTTTCCACACAGCTACACCCTTAACCCATAATATGAGGAAATCTGTCCAAAACTTTGAAGTGCTATTATAGTTTGTTATATGACAAAACACTGGGATTTCTATGTATTTATTTAGCCACTTGCCACTCCCTCAGCAAGTTTTTAAATCCATTTGTTAGCTATATAGGAAAACAGTATTAAGAGGAGTATTGTATTTTAAAGTTATTTGGTTTACAAAAAATATTAACTGAGAGCAAATTCATGATAACAATGTATCTTTGACTCATACTTGCATGATTAAATCAAAATCTTCTTTTAATCTGTTATTTTTTGGGGGGGAGGGAGGAAGCCTTAGATCTGATTCACCTATTTTCTCCTTAATTATTTTCTTCCAACTGAATGTTATTCCTATGATTCTAGCAAGAAGCTTTTAAAAGTAATTTTGACCTCAGGTCCCATTACATAAACAATTCAAAACACAAAACGAAAAAATTAGTAGTAGTATTTCTGCTCATTTTGGAGCACATTGAAGGCAGCAGTTGATTTAACCAAATGATGTAAAAAAGCAAAACAGAGGATTAGGAAAATTTCCTTTCCCTATTTAAATTGTCTGTGATCTAGACTATAGCGTGTCACATGTTCAAAAATCAGCTTCTAATATAGCAGCTGATGGACTTCTATTTGAAGACCAGATTTCTATTGCTGTGTTAGGAGTTTGTCAGGCTGCCTACTTTGAACTTTAATCTGTTTTGTTCCATAGTGTATCTCGTTTGCAGTTCTCTGTCATGTTGCCAATCTAAGCAGAGTTGCACTCTTGGTTAAGATAGACATCCTATGCTGTGATTTCACTTTAGAGTATTATCAGCGTATTTAACTCAGTATGAGTTAGATCTTTACCAGCATAGTTTGATCTACTGAAGTTTATGCAAAAACCTTAATGAATCTGAGTTATCTCAGCAAGGTGCTGGGTGAAGGATCAGGATGCTGATTTCTCATACAAACGGTACACTTTTCCAGTAGGAGAGGACTTGATATTTACTGTGTAACACAGCTTTTCCTCTTTGTTACGTTTATGAGAAAGCTGTTTAGTTTAAAACGGAAAGCTTGAGTAGAATCCACTGGAGTCATGTGTAGCTTGGCTGCTAAGGATTTGAGGAAAGCTAAAAGAAAACATTTGGTTTAAACACTGGATTTCAGTGGTGTGTTCTTGGAACAAGAACAAAAATATTTTGCTATTAAACAAAAATATTTTTAATTACAGAAGAAACCACACTGAGTTTGTGATGCCTGTTTGAAGTCTTGTGTCTACGGAAACGCACTAACAGTAAATTTCCATCAGAAGGCATTGGATGGAATTCTTAGTGCCAATAATTCTATGGTATTATATAATGCATTCTTCCTAATATTAGTAGAAGCTATGTTGCCACATTTTAAGCAGTTCTGACAATTACTCTGCTGTCTATGCATGTAAAATTTGTACTATGAATTTAAAAATTATTAAAATCCTAGTGCAATGAGCATAGGTGTGTAGCAACATTGATAGGTATGTCCTCCAGGCATCCCTGTATGCCATGGGATTTTTTTTAAAAGGGTGTATTTATAGGCAAGCTACCCTTAAATTTAGTGTTTGCAACAAAAAGTTGCAGCTATCAAAGAACAAACAAATTGTCTCTTCTGTAACTTTAGAAAAGAAGGTAGTAATACTAAGCCAGTTTAAACTACTAAACCAACTGCAATTACTCACATAATTTACTGAGATTACTCAGGACCATAAGTGGGTACTTGTGAAATGTGCCATAGGATTTATCATACCCATTAAGGAGTTCTCAGCTCTCAGTTTCTACGGAAGAGAGTAGAATTTTCCAAGAGTATGGCTTTCCCTATACCATACATGTATTAAGCTCAACACTAATTAATGGAATGATGGCATGCTCCTAATACTGCATATCAGCTCACTGCCTAAAATTTTTGAGGTATATTTGAACTTTAATAACTGTAGCAATGAAGATGAAACAAAGATGACCCTCTGTGAAGCTGAAAGAAAGACTTCAGGAACAATACTGTCCTTATGCCTTTCAATGTTCCTTATTAGATGCCTGAAAAAGGTCCAAATAGTGATCCTGCCTAAAAACTTCTCAACTTGGTAATCGGTGCAGCCAAAACATTGTGGGGTATTTATGTCCAGGCTGAACCACTTTAAAAACAGTCAAAAGAAATGTTTTGTGTTGGTTCTTTGAACGAGCTGACAGCAGTCCAGATCATTAGAGTCTCTTCTCAATAACAAAAATTGAGTGGGTGCTACAGACTGTGAGAAAAAAATAAGACTAAATGCAAAATGAGAGATTGTTGGTTCACTAGTTTCAGTGTCAGATTATTTTAGTTTAAAGCTGTACCTCATTGCCTCTTTCAGGACACAGAAAATAAACTACGTTTGACATGTTCTTCAGAAAACCCAGATCTGTCTGATACGGTAAGATTCATCTCATTTAACTTTAGTTGGGTATATATCAGAACTAAGCTACCTTCCTGCTCTTCTATAGCAATAAGAAAGAGTAGAGAAATTGTTTATCCAAGCTTCTTTTGAATGCCATGTGTTAATTTCTGTCTTTTTACATTGGGTACAGAAATACAAGAAATACAGAAATACAGTAAATATCAAAACTTTTGAAAGCCAAACTAGACAAGATGAACTTCATAGTCTGCAACTTGGCTGCATCTCTTTCATATGAAGATTAACAATTTTGGAGCACAGTTTTAATCCCTCGAGAGTTATCTGAATGAATTTGTGTGTGTGTGTGTGTGTGTATGTGTGTGTGTGTGTATAAAATAACAAATATTTAATATATAAATATTTAGGAAGTTTATAGTGAAGAATATGTGGAATCAAGCAATCCAAGGGAAGGTTGCAATAGGACAATTAAGTTAAATAATAAACCATAACTATTTGAATAAGGCTGATCTATTTTTATCTTTATACATGTGATCTATCTAAAGGCAAGTTACATGGGAGTTTAGGAGGCAACTGAAAAAGAGGGCGCTTGGTATTGTAATTATTAATATAAATTTTATTGGTCTCCTCCCTCCTTACACACATGCTTCACTAAAACGGAGGGTGAGTAAATGCTCCTGGGTTTGGTACAGAGTAGTAAACTGAAATCAAGCATTCTCAACTGAACTCCATTTTCCAGCACCTAATCCACTTACCTGTACTGTTCAACAGTACAGCTTTAACTACACTAACATGATTTGTAATGTGTTGAACATGTAGGAAAGGCTATGCTAGATCTGGAGCAATACATAACAAGAAAGTAAAAAAAAAAAACAAAAGGGAACAATGTAGATTTCACTTGCAGACTCTAAATGCCAGAAGACTGTCCATAGCCCAAATTTAAATTCTGGATGCCTTGAATGTTTCCTGAGAAGTTAGTGGTGCTAAGGCATTTTGAGAAACACCTCTAAATTCAGCTGGTTTCACGCGCTTTAGCGTGTAATCCCTTTACCGTCGTCACAGAGTAATTGTGCTTTATATGTAAGATTTTTTTCTCATTGTTATATTTGACCTAATCCTCCAATGTCTTATATGCTATAGAAAGTGAATAGAAAAACTTGCATATTGGTAACTAAGGTCATATACCTTGTAGAGATACAGAGTCATATCTGCAGAGTTTTAAAGAGAAACTCAAGCTAGATTCAAATGAACTAGTTCAGCTACTGGAAACAGCGTAGCCATGGAAGCAAGCAGTTCAGTGTCAGCTGTAAAAGCTGCCTGTAAAGGTAAGTAAATATTTGGACAACTGGCTGGCACAGAGTTCTTGTGCTACAGCAGTTACACTACTTCAGCTATTTTATGTGCCACTCAGGATGACCTCAGCCTAAGGAACAGCATAGTTGTACCCGTTGGCTGCTTGATGTCTCGCTCAACAGGCTTGGAAGCACTTGTGAAAAGAAAAGCAAATTTGAAATTCTACCAGTTCTTTATGAGTATCTGTGTAGCAATCTCTTGGTCAAAAATGTGAGACTGTAACAGGTGCTTATTCCTAGTTTTGAGTTGAAGTTACCTTTTCCCTCGTTGGTACTCAAGTGTCCCCCATTATAGAAAAAATGATAACAATTATCACTGCATCCAAACAGTATTACCAGTTCCTGTAAGTATACATTTTCTATAAACAATATGTTTACATATACATTTAATCATTCAGATGATCACTTTACAAACTTATTTTTGTTTCTGCACTGCTAAACTGAGGAGCCCAAGAAGACTAGTGACTTTGGTCAGCACTGTTTCAGAGTGCGCACTGAAGGCCTGATTCCATTCCTCTTAAAAACTGCAAACCTGGATCATTTCACTAAGTTGCTTTATAGTGCAGCCCCTATTCGGGTAAACAGACATGTGGTAAGACACTGTTCAATGTGTTGAGGAGTGTTAGCCTCAAGGCTCTAGGACTGATCATTTATTATTCACATGGGTTTGTTTCCTGCCCTGAAAGAACATAAGCAGGCTTGCACTTCTGGGGCAATGAGATATACCATTAAGGTACCTTCTGAGGCCTATTATCTAAACTTTGCACCACTGCTTTTATATTCAGTGTCTGAGGATGGTTTTTACACGGTGACTGAGGTATTATTAGCAACTGAATGATTGTTAGAAATCACTACAGCTAAGCCAGCTGACCTTATAATTCTGCTGCCCTTAAAATGGATTTCAGTAAAGGTATTTTTCCAGAATCTAATTTGGTTTAGACATGAATAATTTACAGACCTCTTTTACAAGACACCACAAAGGATCAATGCAGATATAAAACATACCCACTGCTGTATATGCCAGCTACTGCAAAATGCCACAGTGTTCTTTTTGCAGAACAAATTGCAAACATAGGCACCAATTCAATACAGATTATTTTCTTTAAATCATACAAGCTACCCATTAATAAGTAGTTAATAGTGATTTTTAGTTCTTTTATTTTTCTTATAATTAAAAAGTTACATAGAAGAAAAAAAAGAAAAAGTTGGCTATTAGTTTCTCAGGGTTTATATCTATTTTAAATCTAATAGTCAGAAGCTGTCTTTCCATAATGAGGATAAAAAGATGTTTTAGACATATTTTGTCATATTTTTGCTTTTATGCACAACAGAAAATTGGACATAAGGAAATGTGATTATTTAGATGGCTTACAGTTATTTGGCTCTATGGTTACAAGTAGGCAGAAAAATGCATAGAAAGGTCTTTGTGAATATTTAAGTTCTACAAAGTACACAGATTAGACTTTATACTTATAATTACTATTGATAAGAATGATGATAGCTAGCTCTGTTTAGGATTATTTGGATCTGATTTGAAGTTCTACATTTGAGACTTAAGTTTTGTAACCTAGCAGAATACGGGAGAATCTAGAATACAGTGGTGCCCTAGTATATAACCGGAAAATTTAATTGACATTAATATCCAACTGGAATCTATTGATTAATCTCAAAAAATGGACAGAAACCAGTGTAAGTGGTTAGTTGCTGTACACAGCAACGTCTTAAGATAGATTACATTTACGACATATCCAGCATTTTTGGTTTTTACAGTGAAACCTCTAAACTTTTTTCTAGAACATGTATGTGCAGAGTTTACTACACACCAACACAAGATAACATCATAGTCAAGATCTGTCTGATTACAAAACAAGCATAAAATATATAGTTTTATTTTTTTTTAAGTTTGGAGAAAATAAATATTTAGAAGTTACGCTTAGTTTATAATCAAAATGTAAATTTTGCCAAACTCCCAAGTCTTTGGGACAGCTTTTACTAGTTCTTTTCTTCAAGTTTCAGTGATGAACAACACAAGATTTACCCTTATATGACCTTGAGTATGTGACTATGTGGAGCACAACACAAAGTTACTCTTCCTCAGGTCTGGCCATTGCTGTTAAAATTTAAATAACAAAGTAATATGCATCTACATTTTCATTGGACCTTGCTTGCTATCAGTGTTTTAAACCACATTTGTCTACTGCTTCTGCTCCCAAGAGATTCTAGTGCATTTTATTTTTGGTATTAAAACTAATGTTACCTAGCTGCCCTTATGGGGGATATTCTTCTGTATAATATTGAAATGACTCAGCAACGCCTGTGCAGTGTCTTAGAACCTAGGCAGTTGCTGTTAGGATCTGGTGATATGTCTAACTTATACTTTTCTCTTTAAAACTTAAACATATCCTTCAGAATCATTTGAGTTTTTTTGATCCCTTTACACTTCCATTATCTGTAGTGGAGGGCAAAATTTAAAAAACCCAGCCTTACTTCTCTTCACTTGGAATAGGTCAGTTTAATTTGCAATGTCAGCAGGGTAGTCCAAGGCTTTGGAAGGTATTACTTAACTTCTTTTTCAGTGTAGCAATAGCTGCAGTGATAGCAGGTCACCACTGGCAGCTCTTGTCCTTGTGTTAGATTCTGCGTCATTTTGAAATCACTTGCTAACCAAAACCAGTGCACCTATCACAGAATTTCCCATTGGAAACTCCTATTCTGAAGATGGACCAGAAAGTACGACTTTTGATGAGCAACACTAAAATAATGAGTGCTACCATTTGGTTTCATAATAAAAAGACAGTATTTTCAAATACTAGACAGTAAGACTAGAAAAGTCTTCCATTTACCCTGCCATAGTCTTGTAGACTTTCAAGAAGTTACTTACGTTTCACTTGAGCTATGATAACATGTATTAAGTATCAATACTGCTGCAGAGTGCTAAACTACCTTCTACTATGGTAGTTAAACATGATGCCTATAAACTTGTTTAATGTTGTTTCTTGAATATCAGGGACAAACAGTTTCTTACATTTTCTAATTGCCATGGTACATGAAAGAAATAGAGGGAAATGTTTTAATTATTATCAGACAAATGAACAATTCTTGCACAACTAATGTCTTTTAGTTGTCTTGAAGTTGGATTCTGCTGTATCTGGTCTGTTGTGATATTTTAGTCTTTTTTGTAACTGATTTCCTTTCCATGCTTGTCCTTATCTATAAATTATTGCCTCATTTTGTTTGTACTATGCTTTCTGTTTCTATATATGTACACAGATTTGCAGCTCGGGAACCCCTCTTTTTAGGCACTGTGGCACAACATGCTTCTAATAACGTAGCTAAGTTCCACATACTTCAAATGCAGTGTTAGTGGTAGCTCAGCTTCAGGCATGGGCTAGAGCATCCCCTAAACCATAATGGACAGACTTTTGTGGCAGTGATTCTGTCAGCACTAAAGCACCTGATCAATACTTAAGAGGATCAGGTAGACAGAAGAGGTCAACACGTCATTTGCTATACACTGGCCAAATGCAAGGGGTGGAAGGAGGGTTTTCACACTCTAGGACAAATTGGAATTGATTCAGCCAGTCATACTTTTGCATTAGAGACTGAAGAACTTGGTAATTTAAAGAAAAAAGAAAAACACCGTTTGAGTTTTTTTTCTCATAGCAAAAGAAGCATTAAATTGTAGCCTTTAGGTGGGAATGGCATTTAGTACCAGGGGAGGAAGGGTCTGGGGGAGAAGGCAGCAAGAACTTCTTTAATTGACTTTGCCGTTCAAGGAAACTGTAATGCCAAATTTAGTTAATGGTATGAAATAATAGCAGAGTAAAAGCATTTTAACTCTTACCTTGTATCTAGTTTTTAGAGATAAGAATATCTTTAGCAATTAACAAAACTTGAGAAAACTTGACGAAGCACAGCAAACTTCCTTATTGGTCATATTATAAGGTAATAATTACTGTTAAAACTGAATAATTAAAGAAGTTAAATCGCCTTTCCCTACCTGTACTGTTTTCTTCACTTGTGTTATGCAAAGTACATAAAGTGCACAAAGCTGTGCTTTCAGTTTCTTTTTTTTCCCATTCGTAAACATTTTCTCCTGCTGTTTTGTGTATGCCTACTTCAGAAAAAACTTAAAATCCAAACAAATATTTTCCATTTTAATAAGAAAGTATATCAGTTATTAAATGTCAAAATTGTCTGTCAGAGCTCTTTTCTTAGCTTTAGCTACTGGACAATGGTTTTGTATCACCTAATACACATAAATTCATGATCAAAAGTAATTAATGTTTTGATCAGATGGTGACCAGAGATTTGACATGGGATAGTGAGGTTGGAGGGGTTACTGCTTGCTCAGCAAACAAAGATTCCTGGCTTGCTGCAATGTTTAATAAGATGTGTTTGTGTAAAATGCTATGGAAGGTGGTGTAAAATAATTTTTCCTTCATACTGCAGTATTCTGGTCATGATTACAAATGGGGATTTTTACAAGTATAAGAGGGAAATGCCAAATACATAGGAGAAAAATGGCCTGGTGAAGAGGTTAAGCACTGGAATTTCCTGACAAAAACCCTATGAACTCTACATCCTTGGAGATACTGCTTTGATAGCAGGTTGGATTGCATGACCTCCAGAGATGCCTTCTAATCTAACTCTCCTACAATTTAAAGACAACTGTCTGTGCCCTAAATTAACTTATGTTGCAATCACAGGGAAAAATGAAAAAACTGTAGGCCAGACAATTTATAAGAGAAAATGAATACTCTGTACAAATTCATGGTTTTGTTCCCACATGTACTATTTTAAAACATGGTTTCCAGACTGACTTTTTCAAAATATATTCTTTAATGTGTCTATAGGCTGAGCTGCTGTGTATTAATTCTTAAAAATGCATTTATCATGGAAAGCTTGACCCAGAGTTAATTTTAGAGGTGTTAGCAGATGCTGCTGTTATGAAGCATCTTTTCCTGTTTATGGTAAGAACAGATCTTCTCTTTTGTAATACTTACTACCTTGCCAAAACCAGAGGTCGTTAGCAAGGGGAATGTCTGTTTTTTCAGTGCTGCTGTCAATATAATTTTAGGAAATACACACAACTGCTGTACAATACAAGTTTTCAGATGGAAAGAAACAGTATTTTTGTCCACGTTTTTCCCATTACTGTCATTGAAGTTTGTATTTGGTATAAGGGATGTCATGATTTTTTAAATTATTATTTATTTATTCAGAAGCTGTACAGGATATATTGTCGAAACATAGAGGTCCCTGCAGTTTCCCTTATACAGCTAATTTCTGTAAACTAAGAAGGGGTTTTCTAAAAGCTGTAATGATTGCAACTAATACGAGTGCACATCCATTAGGACTTAGGATATCTTAGCTGAGCTAACATTAGCAGTACTTAAACAATACAAGCAATATACTTGTAAAGAAGAAAAACAACCAACCTCTTTAGTATGTATTCATGCAAAAGCCTGGGAAGTCAATAAATGTATAATACAGACAAACTTAACTTTTCCCCTATACTTGGTAATAAAGTGCAGACATACAGTCAGTTTTCCAGGTGAGAATCTCAGAAGTATTTTAAGAATGGACAGATGAATGGGAAGAAAAATTAGGGTCCCAAAATATAAATTTACTTGAGAGATTCAGAATAGAGTTCCAACCCATCAAAATCTTTGATAGAGGAGGCTGGTCACAGGTCCTGTGTACCTGGGCTGTCAAAAAACAATGAAAATATGTAAAAAATATAATTAGAAGCAACTTGCCCAACATTGCAATGGAGAGATAGAAATAGAATTCCAGTCTTTTATTTTAAAATTCTAAGATAAACCGTAGATTTACAGTGTTCTCCATCTTCTATACAGTTTGGGATTTTATGTATTTTGGCAGGCTAACAAAGTTTAACATAACACTGTGGGCTTTTGTGGCCTTCTTTCCCCCTGTAATATTCTTGGAACAATATTATAATATGGTGATGTTAAAAGGATTATTCCATCACTTTCTGATTCTGAAGTTTCTTCTCATACTTAATATACCAGAGGCCTGATCTGTCTCATATCTGTGCAACCGTGCACACAGTCACTCCCCCTATACCAACATGTTTTCATTCTGTGTTTATTAGAAATTTCCAAGCTTTATTTATTCTAGACACAACAGATATCCCACTGATAAAAAATAGTGTGGTGTTTGCTTATAGTATATAGATCAGTGAGGTGAAGTCAGAAAACCTCATCCTGTTTCTGATGTGCAGCTGAACCTTGGAGAAGCCACCACTGTACAATTCCATTTTTATCTAATAACTGGGAAAAATCATAATACTTTCCTTTCTACAAAGCCTGGATGCATACAGATAAAAAATTCTGAATATTTTATTACTAATAAGAAATGTTTAGAAAAATCAACTGAATATCAATTACGCACTAATATTTGAAGAAGGATTGAAAACATTAAAATTACGTAAAACTTAGGTTAACACTTAAAGAAGACACTGTTACAGTATGTAAAAATAACCATATCCTTATTTTCTTACTGACTTAAGCGTGTAAGTTATTCAGCAAAATCTTAACTTTTTGTCACCTTGAGAGTCATATAAAAGAAAGAAGGCACATCATACAAACTTTAAATAAAAGTGAGAATATACAGAAAGCACCTCAGCCATGAGAAAAGAGCACAAGGAGGGAGTAGGAGAGGATGGTGATGAAAATAATCATGAACAGGGAAAGTTACAATAAATTTAGGCAGAAGAGTGGCAGTCACTTTATATATCCCTCAAGAATTTGAGTTTGACAATTCATGACTGACTTGGATTTTACCATCAGTAAGAATTAAAATTTTTTATAACTGAATAGTCAGGATGCAAATGAAATATTTATAACCATTATTCTCATACTACAGCTTCTATTCTTGATTAAGAAAATTTAAGTAGCCCTTTTAAATCCTGCAGAAGAGAAATTGCTGTTGTTCTCAACCTTTTTCACATTATCCCAGGATACAGAAAAAGTGATACAGGGCTTTCTTCCATTTTATTTTGGAAACTCCTTTCTAGATCCAAAAATTGCTGATGATTATGACCCACCACTTACTTGGTTGCTAAGGACTGAAAGAAAATGTGATTCTGCATTTCTCTTAAAAGTGTTGGATTTTTCTTTAAAATGTTAAGTCCACAAACATTTTTCTCAATGCTTTATAATATAGTTAGTCAAAACTTGGTGTTAGTAATGCCAAGGTCACAGTTTCAATCCCCTGTATGGGCCATTCACTTAAGAGTTGGACTTGATCCTTGTAGGTCCCTTCCAGTTCAGAAGATTCCGGGATAGAAATTTAGTAGAATTTCAGGGATTTTATCAGTGACCTGCAGAACTTCATGAATTTACATTAACACCAAAACTGTTAATCCAATACCTCCCTAAACACTTTACAGATTTAGCAGAAGGTCTGTTAAAGCAGATAATAAATTTGTCAGAAGAGAAGCCCTAGGGAAGACCTAGCAGCAGCCTTCCAATGCTCAAGAGGAAGTTACCAATCAAAAGTCTGATGTCAGGCTCTCTACAGAGGGACAAGAAAAGAGAATGAGAAACAGCAATCAGAAATTGGGAAAGAGACTTCCAGCTAGATATAAAGAAAACATATTTCAGTATGATGATACTTAAGTATTGGTGCAGGTTTTCCAGAGAGACTGTGGGGTCTCAGAGGTTTTCAGGACCTAACTGGACAAAGGTCTGGGCAGTCTGGACTGAATTGAGTGTTGACCCGACTTCAAGGAGTGGGTTCACAAGAGGTCTATTCCTGGCTGATGAAGTCTCTGATTCAATTTGCAGCTAACCCTGGCACTGAATGTGACAACTTTTTAACAGGCAGCATGAAGCACTGCTTAAGAGTTTAGGACAGAAAATGAGATGTAACTCTGATAGTCTCAAGGAAAATTTAGGTAAGTAGAGCAAATGTTGGCAAATTGCAGTCCCCTCTGCCAAAATGAAAATCAATGAACATGGCACAGTTTTTCTTTAAGCTTCTTTCGGAATTTGCAGTCAGCAGTATTTGCATTCATCCCATTTATGCCCTAGTCTGCCTGAAATTTTTAAAGGACATAAAGTGTCATAAAGTCTTCAGCACACTAGAAAGTTGTTTCCACAAATGTGTTATAAGAACTAAAATGTAATTCTACAAGTGACCATTAAGTATTGAGACTGTGTTAAGAGAAGTATGCAGGAAGCAAAAATTATCCCAGGAGCTGATATCTGCATAAAAGATGGCATGATCATAAACCTGCTATCATCAGCATGTGGACTGTAGTGATGCATAGGAAAAAAGAGGAATGGAAACGATTGGCACTGGCCACTGGTGGGTTCTAGTTCTTCTGTTGGGATGCCCGGTGGAAGCTAGATCGTGATCTTTCATGCAAAGGCTGTTAATCCCCATGATTCCAGAGATGTAAGGAATATAAGAGACTTGTATTCCACCTTACACTCCAGATCTTATATTTTTTGCTGTAGGAGGTATCCATGCCTACTCTAAAAATCTGGTTTCCCCCTCTTTCTCTCTATAACAGGAGTCAGAATCACAAATAAGAACATATGTACTAGGGACAGTTTCTAGTTTGTCCTTCTCCTTGTCTCCGTATGACAGCAAAGTAACAACTCCTTAAGATGGAAAGAATGGCGTTTTGAATTCAGTAACCATAGGTTTTAAAAATAGATTAAAAAAAATCTCAGTACCTCTAAATACAATGTTTAACTAACTTGCATAATCACTACAGCATTAAATCTTCAGGAATCATTACTTAGACTCATTACATAGATTCATTACTTAGGACTCTTAGGTGATGTGAAAATACTTTTTCACTGTGGATTGTGCCATCTCCAGCTGTCATGTGTCCCAGACCCTAGCAGAAAGGTGAAGAAGAAAGTGCAAATTAACTAACTCCCAGTGTCTACAATATCTAGTTTAGCCATGACTGCTCTACTGTGGCATAGTTCTCTGTTGTTGCAGTATTTTTCTGGTATTCTCATTAGCCTTTCCCTCAACATTTTTGTGAAGAAATTAACAAAGTTATAAAATAACATTTAGAAATATAAGTATCAATCAGAATAGAAATAAGAGGTTAGAGTGAGAGTCCATACTGGATATTTGCAGCAGGGTTTTTTGTTCTCTTTTTTTGACTTTGCCTTAGAAAAGACCATGGGTACTGCAAATTTTCCAGATGGAGTAGAAAAATGCCTGCCTGGAATTATTTCTATGGGAGGATCAACAAAGTCTGCTTTCGGTTCAGGGAAATATGTTAATTTTTTTTTTTCATTAATTACATTTGGTCAGTAACTTACTTGCGGTGTTATGAGGGCTGTGGATGCCAACGCTTTCTCATAGTAGTTATATGATCAGCAGTGTTTCCACAAGTCACTCAGTTACTCTTGAGCCAGAAGGAAGTACTACTCTCCAGTCAGAGTGTAATATATGCTTTGCTTTTCTTCATACTCTGAAAGGAAGATAAGGATCCTCATATGTCTGGTGTCTTCAAAGCCTATTCCACTGTAAATTTTTAATACTTTCATACTTTTTATGCCTATCCCTGAACTGGCAGAATGCTAAATGAGCTCAGTGCATAATTAATGAGTATCAATTATATTCCTACTAGATAGAAGTTTCCTATCAACTTCAGATTGCAGAATATACTTCCATTTCCATCTTACTTTCTCTTGCTTTTCCTAGTGTGTGCAACCTTGCAGATATCTATATTTACAACTCCTTGGGGTTTATTTATAAGAGCAGAACAAGAATCTTAACAATGAACACATCTTAACAATGAAGACATCTCATTGGTCTGCCTACATATAAACCTGTAGTACCTAACATCAAGATTATGCTATTGTGTTTTCCATTGAGACATTTCATGGAAAACTGTCAGCCTGCCTTCTCATCTGTTCTGAGATCTGCCCCTCTTCTCAAGCTAGAGACTTCAGAACATTTTTCTCAGAGGATTATAGGAAGAGCCCTTTACCCTGTATTATGACTCACCTGTTCTGCATCCTCCTCCAAATCAATTTGAAAATATGAATCAAAGGAAAAGACACTTTAGAACACATTTTTATGATGGTAAACGTGCATTTGGCAGGACATAGCAATATCTAGATCCCTTTACTTTAACTTCATGCCATTAGAAACCATCTAATCATATCTGTGTGATGTTACATAGAAATTGCAATAAAGACTTATGTTTTTCAGTCTAAAAAATCATCCACTAACCAATATTTTCTCAAATGTGGCCTTTGCACTAAATCTCTTGGCCATGACTTCAATAAGTAGCACCAAGCCATTTTGCTCCTACATAAGAATAAGCCCCAAACTACTCTGAATACATTTCAAATACTGTGGAACAAAAGTCAACATGCATCTTTTTACCAAACTCATTTATCTTTTGAGTCCTGTGAAAAAGATGATGTGTTAAAGTCCTGCTAATACAGAGAATATCAAAAGAAGCATGCCATATTTGAAATTCAGAATTGATATATGAGTCAGTTCTGTCTTTTGCTTCTTTATCTCTGAGGTTCATGACTCATTCACTTACTTGAAGGATATCTGTCAGGATGTCTTTAGTCGCTTCACAGACTTTATTCTATAGTCTTGCACAAAGTCATAGCAAAAGTTCATTTGAGACTATTTTATATACCTCCTGTAGTTTTCCTCAAACTTTTTTAAACTTTTGGAGATAATACAATGGGATTGTGTTAAGATTTTATATAACAGAGGAGTATCAGAACATAAAAAAAAAAAATACCAAAAGCAGCAATTTTTTGGTGTTCAGTGCATAACTTCATTAAAACGTGCTTGTTGGTTGCTGGTCTTTTTATTTAAAAGGAGAAAATGCACCTCCTCTTCTGCTACGCAGAAAGAAAACAAAAGGAAATGGCCTCAAGCTGCACAAGATGAGGTTTAGATACTGAGAAAAAAAATTTCATGAAAAGGGTTGTAAAGCCTTGGAACAAATTGCCCAGGGAAGTGGTGGAGTCACTATCTCCGTAAGTGTTCAAAAAATGTGTGGATGTGGCACTTGAGGACATGGTTTAATGGTGAACATGGTGGTGGTGCTACATGAATGGTCGGACTTGATGGTCTTAAAGGTCTTTTCCAACTTTAACAATGCTATGATTCTCCTTTGCAAGGGTAAGTAGATAAGGAGCTAGGACAGAGGAATCCTTTACTCCTTTCTGTCCTTTACCCAGCTTTTATTGATATTACCATTGTGCCTCTTCTGAAGCTTCTTGCACTGTCTGCTACCAGAGCCAGGTCAGCAGATTAGATCGGAGGTTACCCTAGTGTAATAGATCTATCTGTATGTTTCATATTGAATTTACACTCAGATGATAACAGCAGTGACTTTTTTTTTAAGTAGGCCACCTGTCCCTCACGCAATTGTGTCAGCTGCTTAGGTTTAAAAATAATTTTTGCTAAAAAAGGTCTTCATACTAATAGAATGCTAAAATGTAAGATAATGAGATAAAAATTATATTGCTCATAAACTTCAATAAGGAGAGGTAAATCTTAGCAGTTTTGTATTGCTCATTCATGTTCCAGTCTTACTTCCTTTTCCCTCTAATTTTTTCTCCTCTCCCAGCTGAATAAGATAAAATTCTCTTTCACAGAAAAAGCAGAGGCACGCAGAGACAAATAGAGATCATCTAGCAACTCCTGTTCAGCTACTGTTAGTTTTATTAAAATTTAGGGTGTCTTTGTTTTGCTTTACTGGGGAAAAGCCCTATAAACTTTTTGTTGAAGAGGATGTTGTCTAGCAGTCACAGGTTTAGCCCAACTCTTCTGATTCAGAATATGGGTCTGCTGCAGAAAAGTCCTAAGACCAAGAAATTAAAAAGAAGCTACGTGGGAAAGATGGGATCAGAGAAGTGAGAGGAAAACTATTCAGGAGCATGAAGAGAAGATATAGTAGATAAGGCTGAGTAGCAAAGAAAATGGGCCAGTTCACCTGTCAGTTGACTTTGTGACAACTGTTACAGCGCAGCAGTCTTCTCTTAATTTTCATGCACTTAATGTCATATCCAGAAATCCTCATGATGTTACAGAAAAGCCTTAATAAGCCTTTTTAGCTGTCTAGCATTATTCTTCTGATCTCCTAGTTGTTTCCAAAAATGTTACCTCTTTTCCTACAGAGATTGAGAATATTTCCTATACTTCTGCTTGATGCAGTTTCCTAGAATCACCTTGCCTGCATATAGAGATGGTAAACTAGAATTTATTTTTATTGCTCCCTGATCTCCCATTTCCTCCCTACACCCTCTGTCAAGTAAGCACCTGCACTCTTGCTATTTCTTCTGAAGCCTTGTTTCATACAAGAAAAGCACTTAATTCATGTGCTGTTGTTGTGTATAGAAAGTGCTCTGAAGCCAGACACAGTGATTCTGGATGCACATATTTTTAGACAGAAAATCAATTTTTGGCTTCAGTCATAAAAGAGACTGGTTTAAAGAAACTGAACCAGATCTCTTATTTCACAGCTTCTAAAGTGTGTCTGATTCCAGAGAGTTTAAATACTAAAAGAATTACCAAAATCAAACAAGAAAACAGACCCTCTCCACTCCATCCTGTTCCTAATTATATTAGGAAAAAATACTGTGAGGGTGGTGAGGCACTGCAACAGGTTGCCCAGGGAAGTTGTGGATGCCCCATCCCTGGAAGTGTTCAAGGCCAGGTTGGATGGCGCCTGAGCAACCTGGTCTAGTTGCAGGTGTCCCTGCCCCCTGCAGGGGGGATTGGAACTGGATGATCTTCAAGGTTCCCTTCCAACCCAAACCATTCTATGATCCCACAATAGTATCCGAAGGAAAAAATAAGATAACTTTGTGATACAGCTTTTTCTGCTTATGTAAGGGAAATATTGAGGGAAAAGTACAAAGTTTGTTTTAACTTATTGCTTTGTTAAAACAAAACAAAAAAATCTCTGTAGTCTAAATTTGGTATTCCCATGAGCTTTAGCAGGGAGTATAATTCCACAAAGCTTCAGGTTGTTTTGGTTTTTATTTTTTTCCTGAAACTATCCATGTTCTCAATAATAGATAAGCCTTGGTACTACTAGTTGGAAAAACTTAGTATCTCTGCCTAGCTGCTGATCATGATAACCGCTAATATGGCAACTTTTGAGGAATGTAAACTGTATAGAGCACCAAGGTTAGACAAACGGGAGACAATAATCACAGGTTTGTAAGTCTCGTAAGTGGAAAGAGAGTGGCTGGAGGTAGCCTCTGCCCTCGGGAACCGCCTCGGGCCGCGCCAAGCAGGACACCGCTCGGAGCGGCAGCGGCATCAGCGGCGCCCGCTCCCTCCCGAGCCCGGCCGGGCACCTGCGGGGCGGCTCCCCGGGCCGGCTCCCGCTGCCATTGGCCTGGCGCCGCTTCCCGCCTCCTTTGAAAGCTTGGGAAGGGCGGGCAGCAGCGGCGCCTCGGCAGTCGGGCAGCAGGGCCGGGCTGGGTCAGGCCGGGAGCGCCGGAGGCTGTTGGTAACCCCGGGCAGCCCGCGGGGCAGCCTTTGCTCCAGGAGTTTTTCCTCCTGCGGACTGAGGTAGGCTCGGCTCGGCTCCGCTCGGTTGGGCTGGGTTGAGTTGAGTGAGCTTCACTGAGGTTTCTTTGCTCGTGGGTTCTTTGAACAACGTGGTAACGCTTTAAGAAGTTTGTGTGCTTAGTATGGCGGTGCTTGTCTTGGCAGCTTCGTGCTTTATAGTAAGTAGGAGACTTCTTCTGTTTTGTTTGTTTGTTTTTTTTTAATGTGTGTGTGTTTGGGTTTTTTTCTGTTTACTTGGGTTCAGCTTCTATTGGCTTAAGGTAGGCTCGCTATCTGAGCAGCTGAACCAGTGCTTGGGCTAGTTGTGATGACTTACAAAGGTGTTTCTTAAGGCCTTCAGTAGTAGGGGGCAGTAGTAGGGCAGCACTGTGTACTTTGGAGCTGGTGCTTATGAAGCAGTGATGGAAAAACTCGTCTTGTGATTTCTTTTGTGGCTTATCTTTTCATCCACTTGTTCAGTTGCCAAAAAATAGTGACATTAATTGTGAACTTAAAGGTAAGCTTTTTTGATCTTGTTCTAAAACCCTTGATGAAGAAGAAGAACTAGTGAATGATTGAAATAATAATCTGGAAACCTAGAATTCATGTCATTGCTGAAATATATTTAATTCCAAAATTGTAGAACTTTTTTTTGTTAGGTGTTGTTAAACATTCAGCAAGTATATGCTGATGAAAAATCTCTTCATGATTTAATATGCTACCAACATTGGGCTTTAGTGTGTCTTATTCTTTCATAATTGGATGGGAATAATAAATCATTTTGGAGTTAGTTCATCTGTTTCAAGGTAGCAGTATCAACTAGCACCTTCAAAGGTATAATAGGACTGCCGTGAGAACCAGGGTGCAGAATATAATGTTAGACCTGAATAGAAGTAGTTTGCAGGATTACTCTCATCTATATGCTACTTGGAGAAAAAGGAAGGAAGAACTATGAGGGACTATAATTATGGGAGCATATGGTACACATCAGTATAAAATACCTATGTATGTTTTTATCTGCCCTTAACACAGCTGCAATGAAGGCTTACAAATATGTGTGGGCTCCTTAGAACATGTGTACTTCTACAATTAGTTCTGAAGCTACTTAGGCTGAGCACAAATACATGTTTTTCCCTATCAAATTCCTCCACAGATGTCTGATATGGCTTGGCTACATAAATAGGCTTTTTTTTTTGGTACTACTGTTTATTCTGTCCATAAACTGTAAAGTCAGCTTGAACTAGAAATTTCTATATGGTTCTTGTTTCCTCCCCCCTACAAACCCCATCTTGCAGCTTCAGTTCTCCAGTGGTAGAACTAAGCAGGATTCTGATGGTAGCTGCTTTTGAAAACTGCCTGGGTGTCTCTTTGGAAATAGTTAGAGTTTTAATGCACAGGCTGGCTGTGTTCATTTATAGAATTACTGTTTCCAATAATATCCCTGCTGATCTCATGAAAGGGGGGAAAAAGTAAACAGTAATGAAAAAGATACTGGGTTTGTTCCAACTGAAAGGAACAGTAATTTTTCCCCCCTCGAAACTCACTTCTGTACTCTCTCCCTCCCATCTGTCTCCCTGCGAGGTGAGGGAGATTGTGGCTTGTACGTTAGTCTCCCCATGGAATTATGTATGTGTACGAGAGGTTTTCTTCCTCATAAAATATCATTCTGCAAGTCTTATGTTCTCTCTCATAATGCCTGTCAGAAAACATTCTTGTGAAGTTAATCTAGTTTAAAGAAGAGATGTGCTGCTAATTCTCTGACAAATCTTGTGACTTTACGAATATGCCACTTGCTTTCCAAAGTTTGTTGTTATGCAGGACTTGCAAACAGTAGTTACCAGATTAGTTGAAGACCCTCCCCTGCAAGCTGCTCCTCACAGATGCACCTCTGAGCTCAACAGCTCTGTGATCAAGTTCTACTCTTCAACAGGTCATCTGCAAGGATGGGTTTAGAGGTTGGGTGTGAAGTGTAGCCTTGAACGGAGTGAACTGATGTACTGCAATTTTTTTGCTCAAATGCAGTGGGAATAATATTTAAAAGTAAAGGCAGTGTTTTAGATTACTTTTATATCCAAATAACTTGGGAAAATGCCACTAAAGTTTCTTGTGTTTCCTTTTAACCTTCCTTAAATGGCTTTTTTTTATTATGAAAAATAGGGGGGGCCTTTTAGGTTTAGCCTTTGCTATACCTATATGTATATTTGCCTGTAATTATTTTTTTAAACTCTCATTACTATTTCTACTCCTGAACTGTTACTCTTGTCAGTTTTTATCCTCTAACATTTTTAAATGCGACACAATTCTGCAAGGGCGTGCACGTGATTAAGTGTATGCAATATGTAGATGTCTTTGTAAACAGATGAAAGCAGAGACCCTTCCCTGCCCATGGTACCCCCCCTTATGTTTTTTTTTTGGATTTCGTTTTAAAGGACCCGTCTATGAGAATTGGAGGAGGGTGGTGGGTGATCGCGGCGGCAGTAAATAGCGCCGTGAGGTTCCAACAGACTGCTTTGATTCAGCACTACAGGTGTGTTTGTGCATTTACCTAGCAACAGGCACAGCAGTAGCCTAGCTGAATTGTTTATCTGGTTATAACAGGCTGTTTGCATTAAGCCTGCAGAAGATAAAACTTAAAAATCCTGGCATCCTGTCTGCACCGGTGCTCTGCCCGTCGCCGTTGGATCAGGGTAGTTTCCCTGTCCAACAGAACTCTGAGAGTGCAGAAAATTTTTCCACCCTGTGCTGGAATAAAGCAGATTCCCCCTTCCCTTCCCCCAAGCTTTTGTGGAAAAAAACAAAGTGCGAGCAACCCCAGCAGAATATCCAATAGCTGGGTGAAGGGGGCTTTCCAGGGGTGTGACGAATAGAGAGGGTCAGGTGCTTTCCTTGAATCCAGGGCTGCGTACCGGGCCGCCGCTCTGTCATGTGCCCGCTCGGCGCTGCAGCCGGGTCACTGTACAGCAGGGCAGGTGTGTATCGGCCACAGCGAGTTTCGGTGAGGATGAGTTGACACCCTCTTCCCCCTCCCTTCCTCCCTTCCCCCGCCAATCACGTGTTTGTTACACTGGAAATGCTCCCAACAAAATCTGGCTGCTACGTAACGATGGGGGAACTCTTTTGAAAACAAAAAGGGGGGCGGGGGAAAGGAGAAAAGTACTACTCCAACCCCTCCCCCCCCCCAAAAAAAAATACCAAAAAAAACCACCAAAAAAAGACACAAAAAATCCAGAGGAAAGCCAAGTCCACGGACGCGGGTGAAACCCGTAAGAAGCAGGGGGTTCCGGCGACAGTCATCCGTCATGAGAGCCCACAGTTCGGGGAACCAAGTCCCCCGGCCAAGCCGGTCAGCCCGTCTCTGCGGCGGCGCTGGGCTCTGGCCTGGCTGCGGGGCCGGCCCCCGCACCTGCCGCCTGTCTGGTTGCGGGGGCGGGCGCTGTTCCTCTCTAACCAGTGTTTTACGGCGGCAGCGCAGGTGTCGGTGTCCCGGTTTGCGAGATAACCTGGCCCTTCCCGGCGGCGGCGGGGCTGAGCCGCCCCCCGGGGGAGCCGGGAGTGCGTGGTTTGGCAGGAGCAGGCGGCCGCGGGCACGGCCGAGGGGACCCGGGCGGGGGATGCCCAGCCTGGGGGCAGCGGCCCCCCCCGCGTTCCCG